>SJYO01049755.1:25464854-25746246 GCA_006410555.1 Capra ibex | reverse complement strand
TAGATAAAGGGTACTTCACTACCCTGGTCTACGGTATTAGAAGCAAAAGACTCACAACTCGAAATTCGGTCGAAAAAGTGAGAGGAGAAAGTGAAAGTAGTTCTCCGAAAAATCGAGGAGAAGTGAAAGACGGTATTCCCACCACAGTAGACGTATAGACTCCAATAACTATAAAGAGGGCCGTTAGAACTAAGGTCGAACACAAAGAAGGTCAGGTCACAAAGAATACTACATGAGACGTATCTTCAATTTATTCGTCCCACTGTTATATGTCGGAACTGCATGAGGAAAAGGATAAACCTTGGTCAGACAACAAGGTACAGGTCAAGATTGACAACGAACGACTGGACGTATGACCAAAATCTTTTCCGTCTCCTTGGTCTCTAGTTTAACGGTTGTAGACGACCTAGTACCTTTTTCGTTCTCTCAAGGTCTTTTTGTAGATAAAAACGAAATAACTGATACGGTTTCGGAAACACACCTAGTGTTATTTGACACCTTTTAAGACTTTCTCTACCCCTATGGTCTGGTGGATTGGACGGAGAACTCTTCTTATCAATAATTACGAAATTTCAAAACAATCTTAAGGAGACACTTACAGACGAGTTTAAAAGATAAAGAAGATCAGAACCTTCTAACATATAAAGATCATTAAATAGGTAAAGAGATCCATAACAAGTTAAACAACTACATATTGAGATCATGAGTGAATATTCAGTAACATAAATACATCATAACTAACAGTAAAGAGAAAATAAAGACTAAAGTAAACCCGGGGAAAAAAGAACTACTTAGACCGATTTCCAAATAGTTAGAACAATTGAAAAGTTTCTTGGTCGAATCAAAATAACTATAAAAGATAAAAAAAACGGACATAAAGGAAATAAAGGTGAGACTAAAATATTAAAGGAATGAAGATGATTTAAACCTAAAATAAACAATAGAAAGATCGATGAAATCTATCTTTCAATTTAACAAATAAACCCGGGAAAGAACAAAGAACTTCCATCCAGACATAGTGATGCTTGAAAGGAGAAAAAGATACAAGGTATCTAAAACGTAGTAACACAAAGGCAAAAGGAAACATAGTTTCAATATTTATTAAAGGAGAAACTAAAAAAAGTAACTGGGTGACTAACAAATCATCATATAACACATTATAGGTACACTTTTACAACACGTAGAAGACAATAAACAGAAGGGAACCAGAGGAACACCAAAACATTAACAGAAACGATAATTATAACACAGAGAGAACACACACACAAATAGATAACATAACAAAAGTAAACACCAACGGTACTCCTAGTATCTAGTCAAGTCAGTGAGTCAACACAGACTGAGAAACACTGGGGTAGTCAAGTCAAGTCAAGTCATCGAGTCAACACAGTCTGAGACGCTGGGGTACTTAGCGTCGTGTGGTCCGGAGGGACAGGTAGTGGTTGAGGGCCCCAAGTGAGTCTGAACGCAGGTAACTCAGTCACTACGGTAGGTCGGTAGAGTAGGAGACAGCAGGGGAAGAAGAGGACGGGAGTTAGGGAGGGTCGTAGTCTCAGAAAAGGTGAGAAGCGTACTCCACCGACTTCATGACCTCAAAGTCGAAATCGTAGTAAGGAAGGTTTCTTTAGGGTCCCGACTAGAGGAAGTCTTACCTGACCAACCTAGAGGAACGTCAGGTTCCCTGAGAGTTCTCAGAAGAGGTTGTGGTGTCAAGTTTTCGTAGTTAAGAAGCCGTGAGTCGAAAGAAATACCAGGTTGAGAGTGTAGGTATGTACTGATGCAACCGTTTCATTATAAAGACGAAAAATTATACGACAGATCCAAACAGTATCGAAAAGAAGGTTCCTCGTTCGTAGAAAATAAAAGTACCTAAGTCAGTGGTAGAAGTCACTAAAACCTCGGGTTCTTTTATTTCAGAGAGTGACAAATGTAACAAAGGGGTAGATAAACGGTACTTTACTACTCTGGTTAACGGAACTAGAATTAAAAGACTTACAACTCAAAATTCGGTTGAAAAAGTGAGAGGATAAAGTGAAAGTAGTTCTCCGAGAAGTCAAGGAGAAACAAAAAACGGTATTCCCACCATAGTAGACGTATAGACTCCAATAACTATAAAGAGGGTCGTTACAACTAAGTCGAACACGAAGTAGGTCGGACCGTAAAGTGTACTACATGAGACATATATTTAATTTATTCGTCGTTTTGTTATATGTCAGAACCACATGAGGAAAGGGTTAAACCTTGGTCAGGTAACGAGGTACAGACCAAGATTGACAACGAAGAACTGGACGTATGTCTAAAGAGTCCTCCGTTCATTCCACCAGACTATAAAGGTAGAGAAATTCTTAAAAGGTGTCAAACAACACTATGTGTGTTAGTTTCCGAAACCGTATCAGTTACCTCGTCTTCATCTACAAAAACACCTTAAGAGGACGCAAAAGATACTAGGTTACTACAACCGTTAAACTACAGACCAAGGATATCCCACTATAGATGCTAGGAGACCAATGGTCCTTGGTCCTTAGTCTCCTATTATCTATAGTTAGATATTTACATCGTCAAATAAAATTCGATCGTAAACACAAACTTACACAAGATTTTCGTGATGTATACGGGGTACATGGGAGGGTTATAAAACTGTAGTAAAAAATATAGGAAAATAGAACACATAGGAAATAAATAATATCAACTAAAATGATGAAAACAAAAAATCGGAAGTATCATCGAAAAGTCACCGACGAGGTGACGGAAATAATATATAAACGGAAATGGTACTATAAAAAAAGAAAATAAATAAAACAATAAAGATCCAGTGTCATCTTTTCACTGGAAATTAAAAGATGAATTTCTTCTAGGAATGGTAAAGAGTACTCTGGTCAAATCACTAAAATCTCTGATCGAAACGATTAAAGGTTTTGAAACAGAGAGGAAATGAAGGTTTACTATTGGAACTTTCCATCGTTTAAGAACCAACATTCAAAAAAGGAAAGTCGTGAAATTTATATGACACGGTGAGGGAAGACTGGATGTTACAAAGACGACTTTTTAGACGACGACTACCAGAATGCTCCCAAGGGAACGTATATTGATCAAAAAGAGAAACACGGAAATTTTAAGAGGTAAAAATCGTAAACGGTAAAATGAATGTCATACGGAACCACACCTAGAAAACCCCAAGTAAAACGACCCTGAGACATGAAAAACGGAGACCTATAGAAACAGAAAAGGATCCAATCCCTTCAAAAGACAGTAATAAGTTTATTCAAAAGATGGGGAAAGAAAGTGACGAGGAAGACTCTAAGGATGGTACACTTACAATTATACGAACTATAACAGGGTTTCTAGGGAATTTGACAGAAATACCAAAATTTAAGAAAAAAAGAAAGACGACAAGAATGACCCACTAATAATAAGAAAGAAGGTCTAACGAATATACAAATAGATTAGACGATAACTAAGAGAAGTTAAATAAAATTTTAAAGTGAATAATATAAGAAGTCGAGACTAACCAAGAAAAAAAATAACCTTACATTAACGAAATGTTACAACACAATCAAAGACGACATGTGACTTCATTTAGTTGATATGCATAACCTGGATGGGAGAACCTGGAGGGAGGAAGGGAGGTGTGGGATAGGGTGGGTAGATTCAGTAGTGTCTCATGGCTCGACTCCAAGGTCACGAAATATAAATATCATCCAAGGGTGATTGATAGATAAAATGTGTACTATCGTATGTATACAATTAGAGTTAGAGGGTTACGTAGGGTGGGAAGGGAATCGGGGATACAGGTGTACACGTAAAGAGATTCTTTTATACCTGTGTCAGGGTATTATATTTGTCTTGGGGTACACTTCTACTTCCGTCTCTATGCAGCTACGTAGATGTTTCGTCCCTTGTGGTTTCTAACGGTGATTTGGTGCTCTGTGACCTTCTCTCTACAGCCTACTTGAGAGGGGAGGATTGAGAGTCTTCCTTGGTTGTGATGACTGTGGAACTGGAGCATAAAGATCGGAGGTCTTGGCACTCTATTAAAGACAACAATTTCGGTGAGTCAAACACGGGAAACAGTGACGTCGGGTTCCTTAGATTATGTCCCCGGGGTCTCGTACCCCGGGGACGAAAGAGAAGAGAAGCAGGGAGTACGTGGTCTCGTGAAAGGAGGTTTCACACAAGGGACCTCTGCCCACGAAGAGGTCTAGAAGGACTCCCTGGGCTCCTCTGCTTCGGTTATCCAGACATCCGGGCATAGAGTCATCCCGTCGGGACGTAAGACACAAAAATATGGAAAATCCGGAGGTACATTTGTAAACGGAAGTTTTCGTTAAGTAAACGGTTTTGTCAATCTTTGGGGACATCGATGGGATTGTCACCCCCGAGGAAAAAAGTGGTGAAACACTTGGAAGGTTTACAAGAACACGTCACAAAAGAACCGGACACGACCTGATACTATTTAAGGGAGAACACTAGTGACAAACGTTCCGACTTGTTACCTGGACGAGGACCTATACACTTCAGTCCTTTCTCCTTCAGAGGTCCGTGACTTAATTGTCCCGACAAAGAGGGGTGGGTCGAGGTTTTCCGGTCCAAAGATTCGGGAGGGGTCTCTCGTCCCAGACGGTCGTCGTACCGACCCCGTCCCTCCACCCCCACTACTATCCGTCCTTCTCCTCTTTCTCCTACTGTACTGAAGAGGACTGGGGTACTACCAAAGACTTTTCGTCAAAATAGACCGAACCCAAGGACGGAGGGAGGAGGCTGGGTTCCACGACGAGTAGTGGAAACGAGAGTGGACATCCATGACGAGAGGAAAAAGGTCTTAGTTCCCGAGTAAACGAGGTAACACACCACTCATGAAACCCAGTAGAGGCGACACCCGACGATACCTGATCTCTGCATGAGACGGGAAGATGATCGGAGGGTCTTCAGAAGTGAGAAGAGAAACGGGGTACCGGGTTGACGTAGTGTGTAAGTACCTCGTTGACTACTCCGGAAGTGCCACTTCAGACAATCAACGAGTCCATACGGGACGAGAAACGTCGGGGTACCTTTCAGGACCCTGACGTCGGGTGGTCCGAGGAGTCAGGAACCCTAAAAGGTCCGTTCGTATGACATCACCAAACGGTAAAGGAAGAGGTCCCAATACCAGTTCCCATGAAGTCATTGATGTGGACACTGGTGTCCGGTACCTCTCTCCTCTTCATCTCGTCAGAGTCATTACTCTATTTTTAATCGGGACAAGATACGTACCAAGATGCCTCTTCCGTCACCGTGGGGTGAGGTCATGAGAACGGACCTTTTAGGGTACCTGCCTCCTCGGACCATCCGACGTCAGGCACCCCAACGACTCTCAACCTGTACTGAGTCACTGAAGTGAAAGTGAAAAGTGAAAGTACGTAACCTCTTCCTTTACCGTTGGATGAGGTTACAAGAATGGACCTCTTAGGGTCCCTACCCCCTCGGACCACCCGACGGCAGATACCCCAACGTGTCTCAGCCTGTGCTGACTTCGCTGAATCGTCGGCGTCGTCGTCGTACGTACCAAGGCTCCCGGGATCGTTAAGATAATCCGTCCATGATGATAGGAGTAGATAATGACAGCAACAAATCAACGATTAAACACAGACCGAGAAAAACGTTGGGGTACCTGACATCGGGAGGTCCGAAGAGACAGGTACCCTAAAGGGTCCGTTCCTATGACCTCACCCAACGGTAGACTGATTACTACTTTAACTCTGAGTCTCTCCAATTTATTCAATGGATTACAACACACCGGGTATTTACTCTCTCGTCCTTAGATTGGGTCCGTCAGACCGAGATCTCGGGCCGAGACTTCGTGGTACATGTAGTGGGAATTACCTCTGAGTGTCATCTTCCGGAGTCAATGTCCGGGTCTTCTTACTTACAAACCCACACAAAGACACCAGATTCTCTCACAACTTTTATTGCCCCTTCCACCTCCAATTATCATTAGGTGTTTAATTATTCCTACAATGGACAATATGTTTCTCGTATTATTCTTGACGTCATTACTGACTCCATTTAACGGTACCACTGAAAAAAAAAAAATGGTTTGTGTTGGTTCACCGTCTAATAATGTTGGAGAGTAATCCGGAATCCGATTGGATTTCCTTTACAACTTCATAGCTTCCCCTGGGGAAGAGAGTTGGTGTCATTCCTCCGAGTCGTAGTGCTGTCCACTATTTCTCGGTTATGTAAAATAACAGTAAAAGTATAGACTAAAGGGACCCTTCAATCTTCAGAAGAGGTCCTTACAGGATCTTTACTTACGTTCGTTTGCTAAGAAAAGAATCATGGATAAAAATTACGGTACAACCAGGATACCAGGAAGGATAGGTCCAACACCTCAACTTACGGAAACGACCCGCCATCGGAAACGGGGGACACCCCAATCGACAGGGTTGGGAGGAGACCTCTGTCCAAAGTCACACTAAAGGTACCGTCCCAGGTCCACACTGGATTTCGACTCTAGGGTCCAGTATGGACTGACTACCGGTGTCGACGGACCGATTAACCACACACCCGGAGGGACGGAGGGACGGTGTGGCCCGAGATCGAATGCCTTACGATAAGAAACGAACAGGAGCGTGACCACCTTTCACGTTAAGGGTCGAAGTTATACACCCTGGTACTCGAGGTCAAGTGGGTCCGATGTACGGACACTTCATTAACTTCGGCCCCGAAGGTTACCTGAGAGTGACGGCCCGACTCGCCCTCCAACTTTCTGTGTTGACGATTATCCGTGACTTTCGACACGACAGAGGGACCTCCGTGCTCCGTGATCGTGTCCGCTAGCTATACCGTCGCTAATAGGGTGAAGATAGTAACAGGGGAAAGTGGGTCTGGTCTATTATCCTCCCAACAGGGGTCTCAGACGATAATTATAATGCACCTCTTGACCTCCACTCTGGTCTCCTCCGTTACCGGGCAAAGGTTCGCGGAAAACGACACCTGAAAACTAATATCCTGATAACTGGTCAAATAAGAAGATCTGTCTAGAGGAGAAAATTTTTTTTTAGGAGGTACCTTTAAGTTGAATACTTTGTCGTTACTCGTTGCCACCGTCCTCAGTGACTACGGAGCAAGGTACAACGGTACCGGGTCGGACTCAAGCGGTCGGCCCCCACCCCGTCACACACATGGAGGAAGAGACAGATCCTCAAAAGAAGACGTCGACGATATCGTCGAGAAAGTCGACTGGGTGTCCCAGTGTCCTTCAACTCCCCAAACACTACGGGGTCCCCGGTGGGAGTCCGAAGGGTCCACCACGATCACCAATTCTTGGACGGACGGTCATGTCCTCTTCATTCTCTGTGTCCAAACTAGGGACCCAGTCCTTCTAGGGGCCTCCTCCAGTACCGTTAGGTGAGGTCATAAGACCGGACCTCTTAGGGTACCTGTCTCCGCCGACTACCCGATGTCAGGTATTCCAGCGTGTCTCAGCCTGTGCTGATTTTACTCACTCGTGTGCGCATGAGTCCCGGTGGGAGTTTGTTAAGCCAAGGTCTGTACCGTCTTTTTATGAGGTCAAAAGACAGTGAGTCACCCTTTATAAACTCTACTCAAGATGTGTTTAGAAGTCTCATAGGGGTTATCTAACACCGGGACGACAAGAGTCTCTATTAGATGAATCCTTATGTGGGAAACACCGAACAAAATGGAAGGATCAAAGAGAAAGGTGTGGACACGAAGGACCCTAGTAGAAACTTATGTAATATGATGGGTACAAAATTAGTGAAAGAGTCCTACAAGTAGAGCCTCGTAGTTCAGTTCTGTCGTCCTTCTCTCCGAGTCTCGATCTAGTAAACCGAAGGAGGAAAGGGGACAGGGACCGGGGTGAGAGGAGGAGGGACTTTGAGGACACCTTGAGGTTCGTACGATGGGGTGCCCGACAGATAGGGGAAAAGTGTGACTTTTGGGGGTTCCGAATTAACTACACAAGGGGGGTTCAGGACAAGAAAAAGAACGAAAGGAATAGAAACTTTTACCGGGGTGGTAAGGAGGTCAAGGGGTCCCGGTCTTTGAGATCAGATCAGAATATGAAGAATACCAGGTAGCTGATTTGAGGAGAACGAGGAGTATATGTTAATCACATATAGGAGGGTTAAGATAGTAGATTTATCAAGAACTTGTGATATCAATCTTGGGTAGGATTGGTAGAGGTGAAGGTATTAGGGAGACTGGGATGTACAGAACCCTTCCCACAAACGAACCACAAGAGAGGTCATCTACGACAACCACGGTATAGGTCTTGAGGAACTGTCGACAAGACCCACTCAAGTCACTCACGATGTCCATTGTCGAATTTGGACACCTGAAGACGTTTCTTAATACGAACCGAATGTTAGGTAGATTAGTCCCTACGACCCTCTAATCTGGGAGAATGAGGGGTCCTCGTAGACTACTGACTACGTCTCAAACTACTACGGGTCTGGGAGGACAGTTCCACCCTGGTGATACACGACGTTGGACTTGGAGTCATGTGAGAAACCTAGACCAGTTCCCACCCGATAGACCCTGGTTCAGAAACGACACAAAGAGAGTAAGAAAAGAGAAGTAAGAAAATAAAAAAAAGGACCTATGGTCAGGTAAATTTAGTGTACCTGGTCTTAGGGGCAGAGTCCGAGACGGAGATCCATCGAGTTGCACTTTTAGAAGTACTTGATCACCGTGATTGGGATGAGAAATATTTTATAAGAGGCGACGTTAGTTTGCAAACCCTTTAAGAATATCCGTCACAATCGGTAAGAAACGAAGTTAGGAAGAAACCTCATTCAAAGAGTGAACAGGAAAAACGACAGAGAAAGAACTTAAAAGAAGAAGAGAGGTGGGGGAAACTTAGTTATCGGGACACCTTGGTATTTTAAAAGAACGATTTTGACCCAATTAAAAAATTAGATAAAAAGTTTCATAAATTTAGTCAGATAATCAAAAGAAAAAAAACTTTATAGGAAAAGATCAAACCCATAGTCTTATTACGACCGGAGTACCTTACTCAACTATTCGTTCCGTTTCAATCAAAGTCAAGAAGGAACTTATGAACTACACACGTGTCAGTGTAGGACTGAGAACGTTGGGGTACCTGAGATCGGGTGGTCCGAGGAGACAGGTACCTTAAAGGGTCCGTTCTTATGACCTCACTCAACGGCGAAGGAGGAGGTTGACATATGGACCCAACGGTGAAGACAGAAAAGAGGTAGGGGTTGTAGGTCGGACGGAGACTTGAGGTCTTACGACGTTCCGGAAGACACCGGTACAACATTACACGACCCTAAATAAAGGACGTACATATTTGACTCCTACCATTTTTATATATCTAAAGACTTAGAGAACAACACGGTCGTAAGACACAAAAGGTCTACCTAAAAGTACGACAAATGTAAAAATGGAAAAATTTGTTCTTCTAAGGGGGAGATGGGGGTCATTGGCTCTCAGGACTAACTATTATCTGACGTCTGTGTGACGTTCATATATTTCTAGTTTGTTTACGTATAAAGATTACTTAATAAATGTAACACATATCGTAATCACGTTCACCAAAACAACTTTACCTTAGTGTTCAATTTTTAGTCACGACCTACTTCCCTCCCCTCATAAAGAGTAAAGGTCAATCTACCTTCTTTTCTCAAGACCCCTTCTCGTCTCTACAATTCCTGAAAATATGGTCCCATCCCTCTTCCAGACTTCCGTAAAATCATTTCTCTTTTTAGAAGGTCAGTGTCCTATATCTCGTTCTCTTTTTGATTTTACTCCTTCTTTCTTCATAGATAAATCTAGAAACCAGGTAAAAAAAATAACCTAACAAACAAAAAATTATAACTCGACGTCCTCGCCAAAATATATAAAACGTTTGTTTGAAGACCAATGGTCCTTACCCCTCCTCCCTATTTGACCCTCTAACCATAAACTGTATACGTGATGTTGAATATTTTGTCTATTGATTATTCCTGGATAACATATCGTGTTCCTAGAGATCAGTTATAAAAAATTACTGGATATACACTTTTCTTCTATCTATGTACATATACACATTGACTAAGTAAAATGACGTATGGACTTTGATTGTGTTGTGACATTTAGTTGACATAAGGTTTCATTTTGTCTTCCTTTCTTTTCTACTTCCTTTTTCTCTACCATTTACACCACCCGAGATGCAGGTAGGACTCGTTTCGTTTTGGGTCCCTGAGGACGGGACAGTCCGTACCACGTAAATATAACTTTCATCCTCAATCCACGAAGTATTTCTTTCACTTGACCTTTATAACACCTTTATCATCATTATCCCTTATATTCATATCGGTTGTGAATGAATGACGAATGGCATACGAGCTAAAACCTGGTTCACGAAATGTACATACTGGAACAAATTAGCGGGGTTGTACCTTTACGTTTTCTATTATAGTACTAAAGGGGAAATAGGTACTTCTCGGACTTCATATAATAAAGATCGTTGAAAAGTTTCCGGTACGTTGACAATTTACAACGTCAATCTTAAGTTTACGTCAAAACAGACTGAGATTTTATACTATGACTAAGTGATTGTATTTAGGATTTTATTTATTTATTACACGTATGAATTGTTCAATCTTGTTTGAATAGGTCCTCCTATAACTGACTTAAAAGACCAACTTCACTGGAGTCAAACTTTAGACTCTAAAAGGGGAGAAGACTTGTACTTGATAAATTTAGGAGTCGTGTAAGATTTCTAAGTTTGACACAAGAGTCTTTAGCTGACCAAGTAAAGGAGCGACTCTTAATATTAACCCCATTGAAGTAGTCACCATCGGTTTGAAAAGTTTAATGTATTTATATTTCTTTACAACTATACGAAAAGTCTTCTCCTTTCTAATAGAAAAAGAAAGTAAAAAAGGGGAAAGAAGGAGAGAAGGAAAGATGGAAGAAAGAAAGAACGATACGGTTAAAATTATTTCAGATAGTAGACGGAAAGTACAAGGTTTTATTCAGAACGGAATGTTTTCTTTATCATGGACGTACAAATTAAAAATGGGACTTTACTACACTCTTCCTGTTAAAATTTATTGGTTTAGACTGTAGTAAGGAACACTTTAGGAATAATTATTGACTCGTAGAGAATGTACAGTCTATGACACGAATCGTGTATAAAATAAAATATTGTGGGAAATTTTGGTTCGTGATAATAAGAGTACCCTAATTCACTATCATAAGAAAGGTCAAATTTTTTCTTATTTGACTCCAACTTTCACTTTTACAATCAGTAAGTCATCACAGACTGAAAACACCGGGGTACCTGGTATAGGGTGGTCCCAGGAGACAGGTACCCTAGGAGGTCCATGAAAGGAAATTACCTCACCCAACGGTAAGGGAAGGAAGAGGTCCCCCAGAAGGGGTGGGTCCCTAACTTGGACCCCAAGGGAGTAATGTCCGTCTATGAAATGGTAGACTTGGTGATCCCTTCGGGTTTGACTCCAACTACCTTCTATTTAGTGAATGAGTTCCAGTGTGTCTATCATTTACCACCTCCATTCCAATTTAGATTCGACGGACTAAAGTTCCTGACACGTACATTAGGATTGTATAACATAAAGTGGCCTCCTTCTCCATCAGGATTGTTTAAGTGTCCTCTGTACTCATTACCAATTGAGAATCTGTAGATACGTAGTGAAACAGGTAAGAAAGTAGGTCCGTACGTAGATAGTTAGGTAGATAGGTTTTTCACAAGTAATGTACGTTACATGACCGAAAGGTTTGTTCGTCTCTTTGATCGACGAACCTCAAAATATAGGAGAATCATAAGACACGTCTCTTCCGTTACCGTGGGGTGAGGTCATGAGAAAAAAAAAAAAATTATATTTAAATCATGAGAACAGACCTTTTAGGGTACCTACCTCCTCGGACCATCCGACGTCAGGTACCCCAGCGATTCCCAACCTGTGCTGACTCGCTAAAGTGAAAGTGAAAAGTGAAAGTACGTAACCTCTTCCTTTACCGTTGGGTGAGGTCACAAGAACGGACCTCTTAGGGTCCCTGTCCCCTCGGACCACCCGACGGTAGACACCCCAGCGTGTCTCAGTCTGTGCTGACTTCGCTGAATCGTCGTCGTCGTCATAAGACACTACAAAGAAATTCTATCTTGAACTCCTTCCTACACGATCTTCTTTTTTTTCAACTTACGAAACGAGGAGGTTTATTAATTCTATCACACACTGAGCAAAAATAAAATTTCTTCAATCTAAATAAATAAATAAATAAATATCCGATTGACTGAATCAAGGGGGTAGTCCCTAGTCTGGAAGCGGAGGACGTAACCTTCGTACCTTAGAATTGGTGACCTGGTGGTCCTTTCAGGACTATCGTATACTGAATTTATCCGTGTTCTACCTCCTCACCCTGTCCTGTATTTTTCTCTCCAGTCTTATTACGTAGAGAATGAGATGATCGTGAAAGGAAATTTCCCCTACCTTTTGAACTATACTGAGTGAGTGAGACCAGGTGAAAGAAGGACGACATCGTCCGAGTTGTCTAAAAAGGAACGTTTGGGAACGAAGATACCTTAAGAAGTTGGATTTTATATGAATCGTTGTAAGACATGGACGGTACACGGTCCACGACTCAGTATGTCTCAGGGAAGAGAAGTCATCTCGAGTTCTCTACTAGTGGAAGAGTACAAAGCGACACGGAACGAAAGGTTTGCGGTCAGGTCGACCCGAGTAGTCTTAGTGGGGCCCCCGAAAACATCGGTCAAAGACAAAACCTCTTAGTTACCTGGTTTTACTAACTTCTGTCTGAGACTTCCGACTCACGGACCCAAGTTTGAGTCTTTAGCATTCCAGGTACCGGAATCAGTCCAATGACTTAGAAAGACTCAATATCAAAGGAGTAGTATTTCCTCTTATTATTATCAAGGATTAAGTGTCTCAATCCTTCTCTTAAATCTCTCAATGATAATACGTATTTTGTGAATCTTCCTCACAGATGGTTTATCACAATATCAAATAATCGGTAATAATAATAACTTTCACGTTTAGTACTTTGAGACGAGTCTACCTGACCTACTCTTAAAAACCTCCGGCCCGGGTCCTAGGAAAAAACAACGATAACAAGACAAAAGGTCTACTACGACAAAGACCTAGAACAAAATTTGAGTGACTGTCTCACTTCACTTCACAAGAATTTACACTCAGACTCAGGATTCAGACAAATAGAGAGAAAAATTAGTTACGAAAATAACTTAATCCAGGACAACATACGACTCAGCGAAGTCAGAACACTCTGAGAAACGCTGGGATACCCGATATCGGACAGTCCGAGGAGACAGGTACTCTAAGAGGTCCGTTCTTATGACCTCAACGGTACGGGAGGAGGTCCCCTAGAAGGGTGGGGTCCTTAACTTGGACTCAGAGAATACAGCGGATACAACCGTCCGTCCTAGAAATGGTAATCACGGTGGACCCTTAGGGGATATCCTAGAGTAAAAAAAGGGTTTGTAGAAAAAGAACAGACGTAAGATGACTCAGTGGGAGTATTCTATACTCAACTAGTTCCTGATACTGAGTCTTTGATAGTCGACTAATTTAGATGGGGACGTATACTAGGTAGACCAATAATAAGTGTGTCAAACCAAGGTGAACACTCTAATATTTAGGGAACCATATCTATTTATATAGATATATAAATATAAATTTATATTTGGGGGTGTAGACACCCCAACACATCGGTTTCGAGTCATTCACAGTTCAAGTTATTACTTGGTCTGTGTATCAAGTTCGTCCATGAGAGTAATATAGACGGTGTTAGTAAATGTTTCCGAAGGAAGGTGACTATCCTTATGAAACGAACTATAATCAGTACTATGTATTGATAAGATAAAATATTTAGAATTTTTATATTTTGGTCACACTTTTTCAGTGTATCACTTATTTATAGTGTATCAAACCCAATGGACAGAGTATAGATCCTGAGAATAGATACACTACAACTGGTGTGTCAGATTCATTCTATTTCTTTCCTTCCTCTCAAGATCCTTTTCGTTCGTCCAACTAATTTGAGCGACCATGTGATATACGGGTTACTGAGGTCCCACTTTTCACTACTGAAATCCTCTATGTTTGACCGAAGGACCGGTTGTCACTAGAGGCATCCCGATACCTCGTCAACAGGGAGAGGGAGGACTTCGGTGACTAAAATGTTCCCTGACGGTAAGACTAAACAGGTGCCACACCTGTGCTCTGTGAACAATCCTCAGACTCAAACCCGACGACATTGTTTCATCGTTTCTAACACGTACGCACACGTACGAGTCACCGAAGTCAGTACAGGTTGAGACACTCTGGGACACCTGCCATCGGGAGGTCCACGGAGACAGGTACTCTAAGAGGTCCGTTCTTATGACCTCACCGAACGGTAAGGGAAGAGGTCTCCTAGATCTACCCGAACGAAAATTTCTCGTCTTTAAATGAAGAGTGTCAAGAGTCCCCACCTTCAGGTTCTAGACATGGTCACACCGACCAAGACTACTCTCGGGAGACGATCTAACGTCTACTGACTGAAAAGTATAGATGTGTACCGGTTTTTTTTTTTTTTTTCCAACTCTCCAGAGAGGTCCCATGAAAATATTTCCGTGAATAAAGTAAAGACTCCGAGGTATGAGTACTGGATTAATGGAAGGTTTCCGGGGTGGAGGATGATGGTAGTGTGACCTCCAATCTTAAAGTTGTGACCTTAAAACCCACCTGTGCATGTAAACCAGGTAACGTAACCAGTTCTTCTCTGGAAGACAGTCTCAAGGAGAAAAAAAAAATTAACACACAAAAAAAAATTAAATTAAAAATAAAGCCATATCCCGAAGGGACCACCGAGTTTCCAATTTCGCAGACGGACGTTACACCCTCTGGGCCCAAACTAGGGACCCAGCCCTTCCAGGGGACCTCTTCCTTTACCGTTGGGTGAGGTCATAAGAACGGACCTCTTAGGGTACCTACCTCCTCGAACTACCCGATGTCAGGTGCCCCAGCGTTTCTCAGCCTGTGCTGACTCGCTGAAGTGAAGTGAAATATCAACCAAATTTTACAACACAATTAAAATCCGTATGTCGTTTCACTTACGATATGTGATTCAGTACAGGCTGAGAAACCTTGGGTACCTGTCATCGGATGGTTCAAGGCGACAGGTACCCTAAAGGATGAGTCCTTATAACTTCACTGAACGACAAAGGAAGAGGTCCCCTAAAAGAAATGAGTTCCTGTCTGACCGTAGAGGACGTAACCATCCACCTAAGAAATGGTGACTCGGTGGTCCCTTATATACATGTATATAGGAGAGAAAAAATTCTAAGGTAAAAGTATATCCGGTAATGTCTCATAATTTATGTCAAGGGGCACGATATGTCATCTGGGAATAAGTAGTAGATAAAATATATATCATCACACATACAGTTGGGGTTGGAAGGTTACATACGAGGAGAAGGGAGACGACGTGTCAATGGGTGACCATTGGTACAAATAAAAGGTGTAGACACTGAGATGAAGACAAAACATCTATTCAAGTAAACATGGGAAAAGAATCCAAGGTGTATGTACGCTATAGTATGCTATAAACAGGAAAAGACAGACTGAATGAAGTGAATCACACTGTTAGAGATCCAGGTAGGCACAAAGACGGTTTTCCTTAAAGACTTAACTTTTACATCTACTTCTAGTGACATACCGGTACCGGTCGGAGTACGTCAACCACCGAATACTTATTTAGGTCGTCCTTCTCTTTACAGAGCTATTCTCTATCATTTCCCCTCCCTACCTCAGTTTCGTCGAAAACTCCGGGACTATAAAGAGGGTCGGATTGAGGTTGGGGTAGGAGAGATGTCACATCACACACTTCAGTGACGAAAGAGAAAAAACGAATACAACGATACTTAAGCAAAGTAAACTCATGGTACCTTAAGACTGAACCATTTCACCTTAATTTAAATCTCAAAATGTGAATCATAAGATAATTATCTCGACATATGGTTATACGTCTTTTTGTAGATAAAGACAAAATAACTGCTACGGTTTCGGAAACTGACACACCTAGTGTTATTTGACCTTTTAAGACTTTCTCTACCCTTAGGGTCTGGTGGAGTGGACGGAGAACTCTTTAGACATACGTCCAGTCCTTCGTTGTCAATCTTGACCTGTACCTTGTTGTCTGACCAAGGTTTATCCTTTTCCTCATGCAGTTCCGACATATAACAGTGGGACGAATAAATTGAAGGTCGATCTCATGTAGTACTCTTTACGACCTGACCTTCTTTGTGTTCGACCTTAGTTCTAACGACCCTCTTTATAGTTATTGGAGTCTATACGTCTACTGTGGCGGGAATACCGTCTTTCACTTCTCCTTGATTTTTCGAAGAACTACTTTCACTTTCTCCTCTCCCTTTTTCAACCGAATTTCGAGTTGTAAGTCTTTTGCTTCTAGTACCGTAGACCAGGGTAGTGAAGTACCCTTTATCTACCCCTTTGTCACCTTTGTCACAGTCTGAAATAAAAAACCCGAGGTTTTAGTGNTTTAGTGACGTCTACCACTGACGTCGGTACTTTAATTTTCTGCGAATGAGGAACCTTCTTTTCAATACTGGTTGGATCTATCGTATACGTTTTCGTCTCTGTAATGAAACGGTTGTTTCCAGGTAGATCAGTTCCGATACCAAAAAGGTCATAAGTACATACCTACACTCTCAACCTGACACTTCTTCCGACTCGTGGCTCCTTAACTACGAAAACTTGACACCACAACCTCTTCTGAGAACTCTCAGGGAACCTGACGTTCCTCTAGGTTGGTCAGGTAAGACCTCCTCTAGTTGGGACCCTAAAGAAACCTTCCTGACTACGATTTCGACTTTGAGGTCATGAAACCGGTGGAGTACGCTTCTCAACTGAGTAACCTTCTGAAGATACGACCCTCCCTAATCCCCGTCCTCCTCTTCCCCTACTGGCTCCTACTCTACCGACCTACCGTAGTGACTGAACTACCTACGTTCAGACTCACTTGAGACCCTCAACCACTACCTGTCCCTCCGGACCGCACGACGCTAAGTACCCCAGCGTTTCTCAGCCTGTGCTGATTCGCTGATTTGCCTTGACTTGACTATGGTTATAGGTATAAACATATAATCATATGTAAAAACTACAGATTTGTACCAACTGAGTCTTGTTTCAACCCCAATTGATTGTGGGGGTCTATAAAAAACCTATTGACGACACATCAAGATAAAGACAGAGAGACGTTACCCGTAAATTAAAAAAACTGATTTACCTTCTAAAATAGAAAGAATTTAAGATAGAACCACTAAAATTATCGAGACATAAGATTGAATAATTTCAAACTTGTAACTAAAAACAGTAGATAGTATAGTAGAGAGGGAAAACTCAACACAGTAGACGTTTAAACTGTTTACATACGAAATGTAGAAGTTTACACATATACAATATGTTATAATTTTAAAACTTTTTCAACTCACTAAAACTGGAACGTCAAAGGGAAGATCTTTGAACGTATACGTATCGAAGAGTGTATACGTATTCCTCTATACGACTTTCGATAGGATACGTCGTAACAATGTCTCTTTTCACTCTTATCGATGGTATAGGTCATTAACTATTTATCTATACAAAATAAGTTACTTGATGTAACAATGTTAATTTTCTTCACTTAATCTTACAATTCATAATTGTGACTAACAAGAGTTTTGTGTGACTACGGTTTCAGTTACACGTCTCACTATACATCTCATGTCATACTATAGTTTTCTTTTACAATACACAGTTTTACCATTTTCTATCACTTAAACCCCGTCATCCTTGTAGTCAAGTCAAGTCAGCGAGTTGGTACAGGCTGAGAAACGCTGGGGTACTTAGCGTCGTACGGTCCGTAGGGACAGGTAGTGGTTGAGGGTCTCAAGTGAGTCTGAGTGCAGGTAGCTCAGTCACTACGGTAGGTCGGTAGAGTAGGAGCCAGCAGGGGAAGAGGAGGACGGGGACTAGGGAGGGTTGTAGTCTCAGAAAAGGTTACTCAGTTGAGGAGTACTTAACCGGTTTCATGACCTCAAAGTCGAAATCGTAGTCAGGAAGGTTTCTTTAGAGTCCCGACTAGAGGAAGTCCCACCTAACCAACCTAGAGGAACGTCAGGTTCCCTGAGAGTTCTCAGAAGAGGCTGTGGTGTCAAGTTTTCGTAGTTAAGAAGCCACGAGTCGGAAGAAGTGTCAGGTTGAGAGTGTAGGTATGTACTGGTGTCCTTTTTGGTATCGGAACTGATCTGCCTGGAAACAACCGTTTCATTACAGAGACGAAAACGTATACGATAGATCCAACCAGTATTGAAAAGAAGGTTCCTCATTTGCAGAAAATTAAAGTACCGACGTTAGTGGTAGACGACACTAAAACCTCGGGGGTTTTTACTTCAGACTGTGACAAAGGTGACAAAGGGGTAGATAAAGGGTACTTCACTACCCTGGCCTACGGTACTAGAAACAAAAGATCAATAATAACGATATCTGACTTATAAACACAAAGGGTCTCAAGTATGTAATGTAGGGTTGGGGATCACCTTACTATAAATTTACACCCAGGAAACTCTCAACAATCCAGCACTCCCGTCTCGGGAGTTCTTACTCTGACAAGAGACTTTCTCTGGGGTATCTCAAGGAACGGAGAAAGTCGGTACTCATCAATATCGTTCTTTTTTTGGCAGACACTTAGTCCCTCATCCGAGGTAGTCTGTGTCTTCGACGATCGTGGAACTAGAACCTGAAAGGTCAGAGGTCGTAATGTTCTTTACTTACAGAAAACAAATCCGGTGGACAGGAACCATAAAACCATATCGTCGGACTTCTGGCAATATGATATGATCACTAAAAGACTTAATTTTTTTTAAGACTTTATATCGGAAACCGTGAGATTATCATCGTAGGTGGTTACACTAACTGGGTGAATTCTTCGAACGTTCTTTCGTTTACTTGAACCAAACTGAACGGTTCAAGATGTCTCTGACCGACCAGACAAGGGTTGAAAAAAGAACCCGCATCTCCTTCTAATGTGACTGGTTCCAGGGAACGTCAACCTAGTCCCAGTGGCCTGACATAAGACCAGTTACCTTATATCTAGACCGACAGTTTGAGACGTACTAGGAGATACGAGTGAGAAGGGAAGGTGTCACTGTCACTTCGGTCCCCTACTTTCCTCAATGGTCAGTCTTCTGTCGGTAAGTCCCGTTGACGGGGATGATGTAGTCTGATACTACATTTACTGACTATTTGGAATCACCACAATGTAGGAACTCTTGGTCCCCACAATAAAATCACCAATCGCGACAAATAGGAAATGTACGTGATAGATAAGATGTTTCTAAATAAATGACTCTCTCGTTATAATTTTAATATTACCTTTTATCTATCGAAAGATGATATAACAGTAGAAAATTGTAAAAAAGGAGAAGTAAAAGGTGATATTAGACATTTTCGTAAATTTCTCTCGACATTAATTGAGTGACGTTTTATTGAACCTTTATTGATAAGGGATCCCTGTTGTAAAAACAAACAGGGAAGAAAACTCTCAATAAAATATAGAAAAAAGGAAGAAAACTCTCAATAAAATTATATGTAAGAACTCCGTGTCTTTATAAATGAAAAAAGTTTTATTAATGTAGTTAAAAGTTATGATAGACGTCAAAAGGACATTATAATGTTCATGATCGAAAATCGTTAAAACAAAAAATTTACTTTTACCAACATAGAAAGACATATAATTTTTTCTAATAATTTTAGAGGTAACCCTTGAAGTCTGTCATGTCTTTTTTACATACACACACTTGTGTGTGTAAGTACGTGAATGTGTTTTTACAGTCAATATTTAGAGGTATATTGGATGGAATCGTTATATAATACCCGTGAAAAATACGATTGTTTATGTCTAGATGTAATAGTAAAATTTTGTACTCGACAGGAATAGTATTTGGTGACCAGTTACACCGGTAAAATTAATTTATTTTAAGTAATTCATTGTGTTTTAATTTAATTTTTTAGTGTAAGGACATTATGACGATGTACACCGTCACTGACAACATATTGTGTTTACGTCTTGTAAAGGTAATTATGACTTGTTAGACAAACATGTCGTGGTAGTATTTAAATATTTCCAAACGTATCCAAATAACTTGTTTAGGAGATAAAAACTATAACAATAGGGGTCACATAAGAAAAAAATACATTTACAAAGTCTCGTTTACAATACGAGATTCACGTCACAAAGCAAGAATATTGAACCACTATGAATGGAAAATGCTAATAAAAAGAAGGTCAAAATAACTCTGTATCAACTGACGTTGTGACATATTCTCATTCCACCTGTCGTATCATTAAAATGAATCATGTAGTACTTTACTAATGGTGTTATTCAAATTACTTGTGGGCAGTAGAGTATGTCGTTTTAATTTTTATGTCTTTTATTAAAAACACACACACTACTTTTGAAATCAGAAGTGAGAGAATTGTTGAAAACATATATTGTATGTCGTAATAATCAGTAGAAACATGTAATGTAGGGATCATAAATAGAATATTGACCTTCACACATGGAAACCTGGTGGAACTAGATCAAAGGAAAAGGGGTTAGGAGAACGAAGACCATTTGTGTTTAGACTAGAGAAAAGAATACTTACATAAACATACAAAAACTTAATACTAGTAAGATATTAGGTTTCAAATACAATATGTTGTACCACTAAATCATAAAGATATGGATAGTTTCACTGTGACCTTATGTCGAACAATAACAGACAGTGGTACGTTTCTGTGACGTATTAAAGATACGAGGGGTGTGATATGTCAAGTATGAGTACTGACTAGACAAAACGTCGAACTTCAAACACGGAGAATTAAATAGATAAAGAAAGAAAGGAACTGGAGGAAGGGAACTCCGTTGGTGGACAAGAGACATAGATACTCAGACAAAGACAATACAAATAAGTAAACACAACAAAAAATCTAGGGTACATACTCACTTTCGTACTTCATAAACAAAAAGGGACAGACTGAATAAAGTAAATCGTAATATGGAAGACCCAGGTAGGCACAACAATGTTTGCCGTTCTACCTTGACGAGTCACAATACACCGTCGGACCTCCCCTCCCCTCAAACCCTCTCTTACATATATGTATATTTATACGTTATGTATGTACATATACATACCGACTCAGGGAGGTGGCAAGTGGACTTTGATAGTATCGTAACAATTAGCCGATATGAGGTTATGTTTTATTGTTCAAATTTTTTATTTATTTATTTATTTTCTACAGTAAGGAAAAATACCGACTCGTTACATAACATATTAGACAGTATAGAAATAGGTAAAGAGATAACTACCTGTCAACTCACCGAAGATATAGCACTGATAACATTTATTACGATGTCACTTGTACGACGACGAGGACGATTCAGCGAAGTCAGCACAGGCTGAGACACGCTAGGGTATCTGCCGTCGGGTGGTCCGAGGGGGTAGGGGTCCTAAGAGGTCCGTTCTTGTGACCTCAGCCAACGGCAAAGGAAGAGGTTTCGTACTTTCACTTTTCACTTTCACTTCAGTGTATCCCCACGTATATAGAAAAGTTTAATCACAAAAACAAAGGAAACCTAATTATGAGTTCTCACTTTAAGGACCCCGTGTACCATCAAGACAAAAATTAAAAAACTCCGTAGACTTACGACAAAAGGTATCACCGACGCGGTTAAATGTAAGGGGTGTTGTCACGTGTTCCCAAAAGGGGTGCAGGAAGGGTTGTGAACAATAAACAATAGAAAACCTATTATCGGTAAGACTGTCCACACTCCAATATAGAGAGATACCAAGACTAAACGTAAACGGACCACTAGTCACTACAACTCGTAGAAAAGTACGTGGACAACCAGTAGACATACAGAAGAAACCTTTTTACAGAATAAACACATCTAAATAACTTGTTTAGGAGATAAAAACTATAATTCATTAGGTATTACATAGGAAAAGAGATAAGATTTGTTATAACGGTCCTTATAATAACATCGTTAGAAACCCGTTTAGACACTAATGAAAGACTTGAGGCTCCACCCCGAGGTCGTTCCTACCGTGTTCGGTCAAAGTGGAGACTAGGTCGAGAACGATGGAAATAAAAGACTAAAAGAAAGAAACTGAAGTGAAGGAGTGACAATTAGTGTAGACCTAAGACAGAATCAAGTAAACCTGACGATACGGTTTTATAGTATCTGACCCACCGAATTTGTTGTTTGTAAATAAAGAAAGTCAAAACTTCTGACTCTTTAGATTCTAGTTTCACGATGATCTAAGACTGTCCAGGAGAACGACCTAGTATTTACAAAAAGGAGAACGACATTGGAGTGCGCCAGATTACTCCCGCACCCTCGTAAGACTCCAGAAAAAACAATCCTGGTTAGAGTAAGTACTCCCGACATGGAAGGTTTCCGGGAGGAAGGTTTATGGTAGTGTGATCCCCAACTGAATAGTTTTAACTCCCCTGTATGTTTATAAGTCGGATCTCGACTATGACACAGTAGAGTAAAAACTCGATAAAGAGGTATCTGGATAAACTGGAAATTACAGAGAGATCCATATTTTTTTGTTAATAACAGATGAAAAACGAAAAAAGACCTCTATTCAAAAGTTTTTATAAGGGGAATAAATGAAGACATATTCAGTTATATCTGATTCAACACGATGTCATTGTTTTTGGGTTTGAAGAATCACTGAATCGGGTTGTTCTAAAAGAAAAAGTGAGTATTAGCCACCGACCCCGAGACGAAGTCCAATAGGAATGAGGTCCTATGTTCATTCTACCTTACGGGTGACAAACCTTTCTCCTTTCTACCTCCCTCTTTCTCGAACCGTTTAAGTGTGTGATTAAGAATTTCGACGTAGGGCTTTCACAATGTACACTGAAGATGAGTGTAAAGTTACTAGTTTTGTTGAGTGTGGTAGGACGGATTGTGATTTACTCTACCTTTCATGTACACGGACCCTCTTGTTGATCTTTGTGAGTCATTTTTTACAATTGTTACGTAGGTTATAATAAAGAGAAAATGATCAACACTTTAAAAACGTTTCGGTATCATTATATTCCTACTATAATATTTGGATTGTAAATGGTACACAGTTTGTAAAACCATTCATAAAATATATGAATAGGGTGAATTGACGGTGTAGAAATAAAAGGTATCACTAATTGGAGTCAAATATTTACTCCGTGTCTTTTTGGTTAATAGAAGAGGTTCCAATGTACCGATCTTTTACCATCTTGAACCTAAGACTAAGACCTTGAACGGAGAATTTACGAAGGATGTAATCAAACACACCAAAAAAGCTAAGTGTCACCACCAAAAGAGGAGTACGCACGAGTCAGTGAGTCAGTACAGACTGAGAAACGTTGGGGTACCTGACGTCGGGCGGTCTGAGGAGGCAGGTACCCCTAAGAGGTCCGTTCTTATGACCTCACCCAACGGTACGGGAGGAGGTCCTCTAGTAGGGTTGGGTCCCTAGTTTGGGTGTAGAGAATACAGAGGACGTAACAATCCACCCAAGAAATTGGTGATGACGGTGGACCCCTCGGGGTCAAAAAAGGAATAAGTAGAAATTTACCCCCTCCAAGACAGGTCTTGACAAGAGAGATTTCTTGAGTGTCCTCTCGGAGGAAGACACCAATAAACCCACGATGAACCAAAAAGGGGTATCTTTGATTCATCTTTCGACCTACTTTCTCGTAGAAATCTCATCTTTTCAGAAGTCGTTGGACGTTTTTCCCTCTTTCCGGGGCACTTAGTTCCCGTAACCTTTGGACCTACGAAACGGATTAAAAAGAGACAACTTTGATGACGCCTTCACCACCGGAGTGACTTGACCTCGTCATAGACCAAGGAATCCCTCTCAAAAAAAAAAAAAAAGTTAAGTCGTCTTCTTATTATAATTTTTATCAAGTCAATTCTCTTATTTCAGAAACCGGAGACCCAAAAAACGAACTACACCGATGTTTATGTAAGAGGGTTTGTCGACGGAAACAATAAATATAAACTAATTAGGGTCAGAGAGAGGTTATACGGAAACGAAGATCTGGAATGAGGAAGTTTAGTGTTCTTAAAAAGGGAGAGTTCGGATAACAGGAGACTGATCACAGTGAAGGATCACTTTTTACCGAACCTTACCGTGTTACTAAAGAGAAAGGATAAATCGGTCTTCTCGACACCGAACCGGGGTCGATATCTCTTTAACTGAGGTTCACACCGGTAGAAGGTAGACGAGAACTGGACGAGCACTCGAAACAGTACTAATGGGAGGAAAGGAAGGACATTGACGGAATCTCCTTTCCATCAATAACGAAAAGTGTCAACCATGACTTCGACCGTCCGTAAGGAGTCAAACACCAAGTCTACCCCAACCGTGGTAAGGGACCAAGTGTCACCCACTGAGACACAGGAGGGGGTCGGGATGGAGAAGAAGGTATCAGTAAAGTCACTAAAAGGGACCCCTCCTCACCTTTGACACAAATACAACAGGAGGAAGGACATTCAGACAAAAGATAAAAGAGTTTGAAAAAAAAAAATTGAATCGTCTACAACGTTTCAACGAATTTAAACGTAAAGAACTAATGTTCAATCGACCTTGTAAAAGGGTCTGTAAACAAAAGATAAACATAAAAGAGAACACATTTAAAACAAACAAACTCTGAACTAGTAAATCGATAACTTCAGGATACCCGTCAAAGATTTTTATATACTTAGGTAAGACTCTAGTAATTCCTTAACAAGGAAAGATATTAAAAACTACCTTTATAAAAAAGTTAATACAAGGGAAAAGTAAAATACATGTCAAATATTACTGAAAAACCAGTACAATAATGAGAGGACTTAATAAAAGAAAGGATTAGACAAATGGACAAATCACGAACCGAGAAGAGGGATCTTACATCCGAGGAACTCTCGTACTCAGAACACACCGGACGAATAGTGACTGAGGGATCCTGGATCATATCACGGACCTTCTTATCAACGAATCATTTATAAATAATATCTTTTTATAAAAATTAACGTTTCATTGGTAGAGAAGAATTACCGCATTTACAACCTGGACAAAAAAAGGGTCTAATAAACTAATTTTCTTTTGTAAATCCAAAAAAAAATCAAAATGATCTTATTTAGATATAAAAAATGGGAAGTATAATAATAGAATTAGGGTATATAACAAACAAAAGAAGGAAAAAATATCCGTCATAAAATTTTAGTATATAATTTAATAAACACAAGATATTGAAAAGATTAAAACTTTATAATGGTATATCCAACGTATTAATAATNGTCATAAAATTTTAGTATATAATTTAATAAACACAAGATATTGAAAAGATTAAAACTTTATAATGGTATATCCAACGTATTAATAATGAATTTTATTCAAAATTTTATTTGGAGTATTTACAGTGGAAAACAGTATCAAGAAAATTTTTGTAAGAAATTATTACTATGAGTATAAGAAGATAAAATTAAAATCTTAAAACCCCCCTTAATAATGACTACCGAGGATTGACGATGGTAGAAAAGATTTACGGTTCTTTGATCTAATTAAACCAACACCTAACCGTAGTTGGAATGGACAAACAGTATCGGTCGTACGGAGAAAGGGGTAAAGATTTTGAGCTTAAAGGGATAGAGACTTGAAAACTTGGGAGAAGGTAAAAAGTGTCGACCAACTTACGATAATTGTTAACAAAACTCTAACATTGACACACACAGAAATCATAGGATCTTGTATCAAGAGAAACATAGTAACTAAGTTTACATAATTCACTCACTCCACGTAAAAACAAAACTAAACAAGAAAAATTTAACCTCTTATAAACGAAATCTTAAAAAACAACCAAAGACCCCGAAGGGACCACCGAGTCTACCATTTCTTGGACGGACGTTACGTCCTCTGGACCCAAGCTAGGGTCCTAACCGTCTTTGTATTACTCCATGTAAAACTTAACAGAAGTAACTATAGAATTCAACATTAAAAGTAGGGGATACGAAAGGTCGGAAGATGAAATTTTTGAACTTGGTGTCAATTTAGTCTTTTGATTGAGTAGGGAGAGAATATATTAAATAGATCAGTAGGCAAGTGTAAGAGGTAAGTAAGTTAGTGTTTTCATGAAGAAAAGGTCCAAAATATGGACCGAGACCTCCAATACTGGTACCTGTCATAGGTACGAAAATACATCGAATTTGCACCTTCAGAAGAAAGGAGTCATGATTTTTATTGATCTTATTCCCTATTTTTTCCTATTCTTTCTCCTTTGGTGACCTTGAAAGAATAGAGGACTAAAAATTAGTCTTATCATCTTAAAAATTCCTGTGTAAAGTCAATAAAAGGGGGTCAAAATAGTAAATAAGGTTTCAATTAGTAGTTTTCAATCATCGTTTAACACCCGAACTATTTGCAAGAATGTGGGAGACGGAGTAGAACTCATATATAAGGTTCTGGTGCTTGGATGTGATAATTAACCAGTCCAGACTCGTGGTATTTTCCCTGATGGTTGGTGGGACTACTCAGAAAAGGAAAAAACTCCTTGATGGACACAAGAAAGTGTTTCCTAGTCGGAAACTAAAGAAGGATCGTCAACCATGTCCTACCAGAATGAAGTAGTCCTCCAAACTTTAATTAGAGGTTTACCTTTGCGATAACACGAAAGGAGTAATAGAAAGGAAGTCAGAGAGTAAGAAGTTGAGAGAATTAGGAATGGTAAGTAAAGAGATAAGGAATAGTTACCGATATAACTAAAGACAAATGTTAGAAGGATGACAAGAGAGAATTCTTAGATAGTAAAAGAGGATAATCCCACCATACCCTCCCGTAAGGGGTTGTGAACGTAAGTAAAAGAAGAGATTGTCTAATATATTTGTCGTTTACGTCAACTCAAAAGTTGTACTTGAAGGTATTCGGAGAGTAGGAAGAAGTAGTCTCCCGTCTATCTGACTTTTGGTGTTAGTGTCTTTTGATTGGTTAGACTAGTTTACCTGGTGTCGGAACTAATTGAGTTACTTTGCTACTCGGTACGGCACATCCCGGTGGGTTCTACCCGTCCAGTACCTCTCAAGACCGTTTTTCACCAGGTGACCTCTTCCCTTACCGTTTGGTGAAGTCATAAGAACGGACTCTTGGGGTACTTGTCATACTTTTCCGTTTTTCTATCCTGTGACTTTCTACTTGAGGAGTCCAGTCATCCACGGGTTATACGATGACCTCTCGTCACTTCTTTATTAAGGTCTTTCTCACTTCTCTACCTCGGTTTCGTTTTTGTTATGGGTCAACACCTACACTTACCACTATCTTCGTTCCAGGCTACGATATTTCTGGTTATAACGTATCCTTGGACCTTATAATCCAGGTACTTAGTTCCGTTTAACCTTCACCAGTTTGTCCTCTACCGTTCTCACTTGCAGCTGTAAAATCCTTAGTCGTTTGATTTTACTTGACCTTACCCACTCAAATTGAGTCTACTGGTAATATAGATGATGACACCCGTTCTTAGGGAATCTTCTTTACCTCATCGGTAGTATCAGTTGTTTTCTCAAACTTTACGTCATGAACCTACGTTAGAGCTTTTGTTGTCTTGCTAGAGACAAACAAAGGTTCCGTTTCGTAAGTCATAATACCATTAGGTTCCGATACGGGGTTGGTCTTTACGACTTCTTCGACTTCAACTTACCAAGATACTTCTGGATGTTCTGGAAGATCTTGATTGTGATTGTGATTGTTGTTGTTTTTTTCCGAAGGAAAAGTAATATCCCCTGACCTTGCGTTTTCATCCTTCAATTTGTGGACCTTCATTGTCCGTTTAAACCGAAACCTCATGTCTTACTTCGTCCCGTTTCCGACTAGTAAAACGGTTCTCTTGTGTGACCAGTATCGTTTGTGGGAGAAGGTTGTTATGTTCTCTTCTGAGATGTGTACCTGTAGTGGTCTATCAGTTATGACTGTAGTCTAACTAAAATAAGAAACGTCGGTTTCTACCTCTCCGAGATATATCAGTCGTTTGTGTTCTGGTCCTTGACTGACACCGAGTCTAGTACTTGAGGAATAACGGTTTAAGTCTGAATTTAACTTCTTTCATCCCTTTTAGTGATCTGGTAAGTCCATACTGGATTTAGTTTAGGGAATACTAATATGTCACCTTCACTCTTTATCTAAGTTCCCTAGGCTAGAGTATCTGTCTTATGTACTTCTTGATACCTGTCTCCAAACACTGTAATATGTCCTCTGTCCCTAATTCTGGTAGGGGTTCTTTTTCTTTACGTATTTTCGTTTTAACGACAGACTCCTCCGGAATGTTTATCGACACTTTTCTCTTCGCTTTTCGTTTCCTCTTTTCCTTTCTATATGGGTAAACTTACGTCTCAAGGTTTCTTATCATTCCTCTCTATTCTTTCGGAAGGAGTCACTAGTCACGTTTCTTTATCTCCTTTTATTATTTTCCCCTTACTGATCTCTAGAGAAGTTCTTTTAATCACTATGGTTACCTTGTAAAGTACGTTTTTACCCGTGTTATTTCCTGTCTTTACCAGACCTGGATTGTCTTCGTCTTCTATAATTCTTCTCCACCGTTCTTATGTGTCTTCTTGATATGTTTTTTCTAGAACTGTTGGGTCTATTACTACTACCATACTAGTGAGTGGATCTCGGTCTGTAAGACCTTACGTTTCAGTTCACCCGGAATCCTTCGTAGTGATGCTTGTTTCGACCACTTCCACTACCTTAAGGTCAACTCGATAAAGTTTGGGACTTTCTACTACGACACTTTCACGATGTGAGTTATACGGTCGTTTAAAACTTTTAAGTCGTCACCCGTGGTCTGACCTTTTCCAGTCAAAAGTAAGGTTAGGGTTTATTTCCGTTACGGTTTCTTACGAGTTTGATGACGTGTTGACGTGAGTAGAGTGTGTGATCATTTCATTACGAGTTTTAAGAGGTTCGGTCCGAAGTTGTCATGTATTTGCCACTTGAAGGTCTACAAGTTGGACCAAAATCTTTTCCGTTTCTTTGGTCTCCAGTTTAACGGTTGTAGACGACCTAGTATCCTTTTTTGTTCTCTCAAAGTCTTTTCACAGATAAAGACGAAATAACTGATATCGTTTCGGAAACTGACACACCTAGTGGTGTTTGACACCTTTTAAGACTTTCTCTACCCTTATGGTCTGGTGGACTGGACGGAGAACTCTTTAGACATACGTCCAGTCCTTCGTTGTCAATCTTGACCTGTACCTTGTCGTCTGACAAACTTTATCCATTTCCTCATGTAGTTCCGACATATAACGGTGGGACGAATAAATTGAATATACGTCAAGTACAAGTTTTGTATTTAGTTCAGTTCCGATATCAAAAAGGTCATCAGTACATTCCTACACTCTCAACCTGACATTTCTTTCGACTCGTGGTTTCTTAAATACGTAAACTTGACACCACAACCTCTTCTGAGAACTCTCAAGGAACCTGACGTTCCTCTAGGTTGGTCAGGTAGGATTTCCTTTAGTCAGGACTTATAAGTAACCTTCCTGGCTACGACTTCGACTTTGAGGTTATGAAACCGTTGGACTACGCTTCTTGACTGAGTAAACTTTTCTAGGACTACGACCCTTTCTAACTTCCAACTCCTCTCCCCCTGTTGTCTCCTACTCTACCAACCTACCGTAGTGGCTGAGTTACCTGTACTCATACTCATTTGAGACCCTCAACCACTACCTATCCCTCCGGACCGTACTACGTCAGGTACCCCAGTGCCTCAGACTGTACTGACTCGTTGACTTGACTTGATTTTCTCACAGAAATCATAAGTAGTAAAACGACGAGTTTAATCACTGGAGGGTGGTGGGGATGAACGAGGTGGGTATGGACGAGGGTTCAAAATACATTTCGGACGTTTTCTCAAATCTTTTTAGTTCAACAAAAAGTACTTTTAATATTTCAACTCTCTATGTTTATACCTGACCCGAAGACCATATACATCCCTAACTATTTCCTTCAATCTTCCAAATTCGATATACTTTTACCATGGGAATCTACTCTCTCCGGTCAACTGAGACTAGACGAATTTTCCGGTTCCTCTCCGAATAAGACCAGTCACGGGGTCCTTACGGACTTGGATCTTTTCAAACACGGCGGTTTTAGTGAGATCTTAACCTCCGTTTAGGTATTGGTCTTATTAATCGTAACCGGACCAGTCGTGTAGAGAAAAGACATCAGTTTGACATAATTAGTTAAGTTGTGAAAAAGTAAGTCGTAGATATTTTGTGGTCTATATCCAAGACTCCAATACCCTCTGTTTTCTGGGGAGTATGTCTTTAGAATTCCTCCATAACTTCATGACTCCACGTCTACTATTATTGACCTATTCGTCCCGTTGCTATTTCCTTCACGTTCTTCGATATGTTTGGATGTTCCCTCCGTAGTTTAATTGTAATCTACGTAATCTCTTCCAAAAGGTCCTTATTTAGTGAAGAGGTATTGGATTGTCAATTTTTCAGGAATCGATCAGTTTTCCCTCTACTAATACCCAAACTCACCACTAGGACCGACTCCCTCGTTCCCATATAACGACAGTAAATGGTAAATCGATATAATATAAACCTGGAGACAAAGTAGTATTTATTCAATTTTGACTCTAGTAAATTTTAGACAACAAAGATAGGTCGATGTATAACCTCAACCCGAAGGGACCACCGAGTCTGTCCTTTCTTAGGCGGACGTTACACCCTCTGGTCCCAAGTCAGGGACCCAACCCTTCTAGGGGACCTCCTCCCGTACCGTTTGGTGAGGTCATAAGAACGGACCTCTTAGGAGTACCTGTCTCCTCGGACCACCCGATGTCAAGTACCCCCAGTGTTCTCAGTCTGTGCTGACTCACCGTTTCGTGTGTGTAACCTCAATATAATGGGATGTCTGATCTTATGAGACTCAGGTTACCGGTTCCGAGACAAGAGGGACCTGTCATGAACCGAGACGGTCGTAACCGGAACTAATGAAGGAAAAAGCAAAAAAGAGTATTAACCGGTTGAAAGAGGGAAAGAGGTAGGGGTTGAGGTTCGACCTGTATGAGAGTTTCGATACTATTACATAAGGTTATCCAACAGAGTTTCAGGACAACCGAGTCTTCGATAGGACGGAGGTAGTTGACAGAGACATATGCATACAAGACTGGTTCTCAAGAATAAAACGTTAAAGAGTCTTCTTTTAGATAAAAAGATAACGACCCTCAGTAGACTAACATCAAAAGGAGAAGAGTATGGGGTTTGAATGCTAAACGAAAGAAAAGTCGTCTGTCTTTTCTCGTGTATAAATTAAACCTTACTTATTCAGAAGATGGGTTTCCTGGTGACAGGTCATTACCTACGACGAGTTGTGATTTTTATGGGTAAGTATAAGTTTATAACACTAACAGACATTCTTTACCATGTTAACACTAAGATCGTCAACTCTCCTTGAACTGAGACAAAAGAATTCTAGGAAATTTAGAATCTAAGAAACTTTAATTAGAGGTTCTCCTTTGTGAACACGAAAAGGGTGAATTTTGATCTTCTATTCAGTAGTCTTCTATTTAATCTCAACTATATCAAGTCATCGTGTCTCAGAGACTTTACTCCCATTTTTACAGTTTTTGTTTTCTAATATTTCTGATAACGAGAACAACATACCTTCCCCCCCTTTGTATAGAAATACTCTAAGAACGGTGTGATCGTGACGTCTTTTTAGTCCAGTACGACGTGAAATTTTTGAGAATCTACTGGAAAGACCGGACAGTCTTAATCACCTCTTTTAAAATTACTATAAGTCTAGATAACTACAAAATACACGACTTGAAAGAACTCTTTAGTCCCCTATTGTACGGTAAAATTCAAAGTCAAGATGAAAAGAGAAGGACAGTATTGAAAACTAGTGTGGATAAAAAAGGAAACGGGAAAAAAACCCTCCCCTCACTTTACGAAATCTTTTACAGTAGGAACTTTCAAAACCAACTACAATAGTCCCTGACAGTAAAAACAATCAGTAGTCTACCGAGACACAGTAAATACAGTTATATACTTTCATTGATTGGTTCTTTAAAGTAGTTGACTGCTACACCTAGGAAGTATATGTTCATAGATCTGGAGAGACGGTATTAAAAAAAAAAAAAAAGTCTTATTTCGTAAGGGATTGAGGGGTAAAAGTCGGGGGTTCTTCACTGAACGAGAAATTCTCAATGTACTGAAAACTGGAGAGACGAACTCCCTTTGCTTCCCACTGAACAGACACCCATTGGTACTTTACCAGGAAACCAATACTTGAGTAGGTCTCAACTGACCGGTCACAAACACATTATCTATGTGTCTCGGAACTTGTGTCACCCACCTAACTCTCCATAGACCCTTTACATTATAAGAAATTTAATGGTTCTTCATTAAACTAGACTTATTCCGTTGAGGTTTCTCTCGAGTAATACCAAGTGGTTTTACGTTAACGTTTGACATTAACCTAAAGAAAAATTCTACTTGTCGTGTGGGTCCCTTCACCACGTAAATAGTAAAAACAGTTAGGGAAAGATCTTGGACTCGTGATCCCCGCTACCGTGTGGCACAGTGGGGGAATCCTTGGCTCGCACGAGAGATTGAGTCTAGCCCATTCGTCTGTACGAGAAAGGTATGTGGTATCGGTTATTACACAAAACTCGTCTCCTTCGTAATAAGTCACCTGTAAAAATCTTCCAATTGGACTCTCGTCATAAATCTCTTCTAACCTCCAGCATTTTCTTCAAACTCGTATATTCTGACAACATATCGGGTTTGAACAGTACGATCCCCAGACCTGGATCCTTCTCCACCACCCTAACCTCACCTTCTACCCCCACACTCCCTATTAAGTCACACTGACGTGGGTCTTACTAATTATTGAACAAAGTATAATTACAAATCACCCTTCTTGGGACCAGAATCTTAGACCTTCTTATTTCTCCAAAGGTTCCGTTCTAACTCCGAAGTAAAAGATAAAATTCTTTCTTTCCTCAACTTTATGTTAATAGAGGTCGAGGAAAGGTCCGGATTGTAAAATTTTACCCTTCTGAAATTCCGTAATGTTAAAACGGCAAGTGGGGACAGTCCTGCGAATTGTAATCCTCTGTCGTTTTCCGTGTAAACAATGAACTACATAGAGACTAAAGGGTAACCGTGGGACTGTGGACATTATCTAGGGACCTATTCGTTTTGGGAGTCAAAATGTTGGTGTTGTTCAAAAGACTAGGGGAGGTCTCAGTTCTAGTTGACAGAATATACATATATATAACCACCTACCGTAGAGTATTTGATTAAAACGTCATTCCTTATTTATCGGATATTACCGATTTCGTCTGGAAATCCACCACGATACCATTTCTTAGGTGGACGGTTACGTCCTCTGAGTCCTCTACGGCCAAGTTTGGACCCAGTCCTTCTAGGGGACCTCATCCTTTACTGTTGGGTGAAGTTATAAGAACGGACCTTTTAAGGTACCTGTCTCGTTGGACCACCCGATATCAGGTGCCCCAGTGTTTCTCAGGTCTGTACTGACTCGTATGTGTAAGGAGCGGGGTTACCGACTTTGAAAAAAATAATCTCGACTAAATTATTAGAAACATATCAACCGGATTAAAAATCTTTATAGGGGTATAGTAAATCTGAAGAGTCTTTGTGACACTCCGTGTAGTTGTAACCTCCACAGTTATTCAGATAAAATGTCTACTCTTTTGACTCCAAACCCCGTCAAATTCATCCAACGTATTCTAGTGGATCGGTTATTCACCGTTTCGTCGATTTTACGTCTGGAAGAATGAGATTCAGACAACGTAAAAGGTAAGATAATTGTAAAATTCAGGGATTCGCTCTTATATCTTCTTCATAAAAACCAGGTCCCCGTAAACTTGGTAGGTGACTAGTGGTAAATCAGAAAAAAAAAAAAGGGGGATGAAAGTCTATATCAGGGACGTTGTCAGAGTAAGCCTTACCAAGACTGTTGTAAGATGGATCATTAGGTATCGTTATTACTAGTATTAGTGTGAAAGAGGGGTTGGTAGGGTTTCTTGCAAATCACATAATTACGACAATTAATTAGAAGTACTGTAGAATCGTTTACTTCGTCTGACGTTCGTCCTCCAGGGTGAACCGACTGACCCTTCGGCTCCATCCTTCCTTACAATCCCTCGACGGAGTTCCACTCTTATTTAGTCGTCTCAACCACTCGGTTCTTATCGGAAAAGTGTCGACTTCGAATTCTCAGATAACCCTTCCCTGAACACGATAAGAGGAATCTTCTAATGACAAGTCTGTGGTCTTTTTTAACGGTGAAATTTCGGTTCGAAAAGAAACGAATGAATAAAAAGTCACGAAAACTTAAGTGACGAAGAAAAGGAGACCCCAGACGTGGAAAAACGTTGACCCCACTGAAGTAGAAAGAGAGAAGACCCTCTTGTACGGATTAACAGGTCGTCTACTGTTAGACAAATCGGGACGTCACTGGCAGAGACTCTGGTCTCCTGAGGTCAAAAATTATCAAAGAGTCCTTAAACAGGGGACTCAGAGGGGGAGGAGACAAGTCCCGGGATCCCACCTCAGAGTAGAAATATCGAGGGTGTAGAGGTAGCCCTACTTCTCGCAAACAAAGACTACAACACAAAGTTATCAAATAAAAGTAGTCTCTCTTCTAACTCACTGAAGTAGAGAGACACAATCTTTACTACTGACACAGACATTGGTGCACGAGTCAGGTATGGGACACACCAAAGACACCAATGACGTCGTGACCCCTACCCCTGAACCCTCGTCACTGCCTAACGGGACACCGGTTCGATTCCTCTCACAACAAAGAGACACCGTCCCTCAGACCAATGTGACCCCCCTTTCCTTGTCCTAAGGACATCCGACTGTCCTTCTGGTATCAATAGACACCCTTTTCCTTACTAATACAACGAGACAACAACCCTTTACTCCATCGGAAATTTGGAACTCGGGTTTACTTCTTAGGACAATACTAAATGAAATCGTGACGTAAATTCGGAAGGTGTTATTAATTGGTAGAAAGTCTGTAGTGGTCCTATAATCAATAGGTTTTTGATAATAGGACTACCATTTTCATAGACATTTTCGGATTCGGTGAATCAAGTCGTTTCTATTGTCCTGGTTTTGTTTGGGGTGCGATTTTGTGCTGGTTTCATAAATGAGATGGAGAAAAGTTTAGTAACAGACTACAAAAGAATTTTCGTAGTACTCTAGGTCCGTCTACCATGTTCGTACTCCTTCTCGGATCCATTAGGAAAAAAAAAAATTTTTTTTTTTGGTTTCGTAAACGAGTTATGAACAGAAGATACTGACCTCTGTTCACTTTACCATCTCCGATTCTAATTTTACGACCGTCTAAAGATCGTCGAAGTTCCGGTCCCTATCCCTTTATTTACGATAGGTACAACGGTGGACGGTAAGAGTTCAAGTACCGTCTGTAGTGATTACCTAGCGTAACAAGAAGGGACGACTCAGACAGGAGCCAAGTGTTAGACAGAGTGACACCGTGATTTATATCAGTGTCAGTTCGAAATCCTGAACCAAGGGGTCAACTTTGAAGGGACCACCGAGTCTACCATTTCACGTCCTCTCGACCCGAGCTAGGGACCCAGTCCTTCTAGGAGACCTCTCCCTTTACCGTTGGGTGAGGTCATGAGAACGGACCTTTTAGGGTACCTGCCTCCTCGTACCATCCGATGTCAGGTACCCCAGCGTTTCTCAGTCTGTACTGGTTCGCTGAAGTAAAAAGGGACAAACTCTTGTTCGACTGAATGGAACGAAAGGAGGTCTCATTTTGGTTTCCATGTCTCTTTGACCCGTACACACCACCCACCCCACCTAACCATAATTATATTAATTTTACAAAAAGTTCTCTCGATCCGATTAGACTTCAGACGTCGATACTGTCTTAATAGAGGTTCAAATCTTGTGACTTTTAACGTGGTGATTACTTTCTTTGCTTTAAATTTTGTAGTTATAAAATAGAAAACTTACTTTTTAAACTATTATGTTTCTCAAACCCCTTCCTACATTGGAGTATCTATATCTATATCATATCTAACTATGTATTAAACCTCCCGTTAACTCTTCATAGGGGGGTTTATAATTCACGTATGTGGTAAAAAGGATCATTAAGATGTAGATGTCTACAAAGGTGTTCATAAATTCTTATATATAAATTTCCCATACGTACTAAAACATTATGTGACTAACGTTTTATTAACTAACTTCTTAATTTCTAACGTTAGAGACATAGAGAGTCATCTCATGATACATCCGTAAGTCTTATAACCTTATCCATGTTTTACCATTTACCGAAACAAAGAAATCTTAAGAAGTTTAGGATCGATTACGAAGGGACGGTCCACAGAAGTACGAACCAGTATACTGTACGCAACGGGTACTCTACACTTACCCATACTAGAAACAGTGTAAGACTTTACACTAACGGATAGAACAGACCCTGAGATCAAGGTTGAGAGACGGTGTACTCGTATTACAGTGTATCACCGAGGAAAGGGTCAAACCCAAGGTTGTATTCTTTCACTCAACTTGTCTTGAATAATCTCGTGGTCTCCTGAGGTTGATTCAGTTCGGTTCGGGTTCTTGATGTCAACTAGATGATGAGAACCACTGTATCGTTATGTACTTACAACATCGGTAACTCTCAAACTCTAAAAAAAACAATGTATCGTAAGGACGTCGTTTTGGGCTGACTATATCGAGTACATCTTTTTTACAGTCCTTATACGACTTACTTTTTTCGATTAATATATTGTTGTATTAGTTATACTAAACGTAACTTTTATAGATAGTAGATAGATAGGTAGAAACGAACATAAAAAACAAACAAACCCAAAAAAAGACATTGTAGAATTCTTTCAAATAAACAACAACAGCAACAAAAAAAATTGACATTGTAGAATTTTTTTTGGGTTTACTGGAAAAACCGGTTGGGTTATATACATATCTTTTATAGACTTTTCTATATTTCTCTTGACAGTTGGCACCCGTGGAGACCTTACCAACCCCCGTCCTCCTACTCTCCCTTCTCTCTGAATCATAAAATAAGTATAAAAATGACAAACTGAAGAAGTAGTTGTACCCAATGAAATTATCATTTTATAATTCTTTTCAAAAGTAAAAATCATAAACGATAAAGTCCAATGATATAAGATTAAAACTCGTAACGAAAATAGTTCAGTAATATGGAAATTTTATGATACTAAAGACGACCCTTTTTTTAGGTGTTCTTTACGGGTTCGTGACTATTTTGTGTTTATACTAGACATAGGAAAGTTGTCTCTGTATTAGAGATTGAGAGTCTCTAATCAGGGGTTGTGACTCCTCCAGTCACCTCTTCTCACCCCCCTTCACCGTCACTACTCAACGATGACCTAAACACAAGAAAACCGTAGTTCTGTTTCCGTTTATGACTCTTTAAATTTCCGTCTCACCATCTATGAAAGAGAGAGTGAAAGACAGTGAGAGAAAGGGAGAGAATTCCGGTCTTAGCTGATAAAGGGACACTCTTCGTTCTTGAGTATAAGTCTTACACAAATTGAAAAAAGAAAGATTAAACTCTTTAATGGTTTTTCCGACTGGGGTCTATTTGGACTCTTCGTTAGGAAAGGGACAAGATAGGGTCTGAACCTTTTGAGCAGAAAGGAAACAGAATAAGGAAACACCCTTTTTGTTTCTAGAGAAAAGGGAACTCCGGTAACAGACTGGTAAAGGAGAGTCTTCTAAGGAGGGTGTCGAAATGGAAGGGGGAGTAATCACGGACCAGTGTGAGTGTCGAGTCTCCAGTGTAGTAAATCTGCGGACGACACAGGGGGTCCGGTCCTCACCAGGAGGACACACAGGGTCAGGAGGAGTGGTACAGACTTTGTGTTCGCACCTTGGTAGTGTACGACGAAAGGCCCGGACAAATAAACAGAAAGAGTAAGTAATTCCAGAAATTCCAGTCCGTGCCACCGAACAACTAGTAGTATGGGGATGATTGGTCAGAACACACTACTGATATTATCGACGAGTTATTTATAAAGGACTTGTAAACTACTTTTTCTCACGACTATCCTATTTCATTAAACAAGGGTCTACAATGACAGAACGGGAAATCTTTACAAACGAAAAATTATAACCCAACCGGTTTTTCAAACCTCTTTTGTTTGTTTGTTTGTTTACTTGAAAAACCGACTGGGTTGTCTTTTCCCGTCCGGCCTTAAAACCTAAGAAGATGATTGTCCGACTATCCCCTCGATGAAAAAAAGGTTTCCTCAGAAGACTAAGGATCCCACTGGTTCCCAGACCTAAACCGACTTTGACTCCTCAAAGGGTCCTAACCCCTGAAAAGTGACGATCGTACCCACACGCACGCATGCACATACGAGTCAGCACAGTCTGAGAAACACTGACGTACCTGACATCGGGAAGTCCGAGGAGACAGGCACCCTAAAAGGTCCGTTCTTATGACCTCACCTAACGGTAAAGGAGGAGGTTCCCGAGAAGGACTGGGTCCCTACCTTGGGCCCAGAGGACACAAAGGACGTAGTTGTCCACCTAGGAAAGGGTGACACGGTAGACCCTTCGGGGTTATACCCCTATCAGAACCCGGTTCATCCTACCGATCAGTAAGGTGAAAATCTAGTTAGTGTATTCTTAATGGTTCAGAAGAATATATGTCTAGTTCCTTTTACACGATAAGAGGAGAGTGATCTTAAGTTTTTTTTTATGGTGGTGTACAAAAACTGTTATAAAAGTAAAGACTAGGGGATTCCTAGCAGTGTAGAATTCACTATTCTGAGTAAGCCAAAGAGTTACCTATGTAGTTTCTATATCTAACTTCGAAAGGTAGGGAAGGACGACACAGGTGTCTTCCAACAGTTAGTTGTATTCCTTAAATCTCTAATTCATGAATTTCCCGTCCCTGACACCGACAAAAACATCACTGTCCTAATCATGACTTGGTTACGTGGAGAGAATAGCATCGGGAAAGTACGGTTATCACCACTATTCTCTCTTTTAACAAAGTTCTAATAATCCGTATGAGACTGAATGGTACTGAATAAGTCAGACCGATTCTCAGTCCTGAGAATGTATTTGCGTAGAGTTCATTAGGAGGTTCCCTACAAATATACGACCTCGGTTTGTCTGTTTCGAGAACAGAAACACCTTAGACTTCAGCAGATGGTCTTTAGTTTGACGAAATGGGGTTTTCTCTTCCCAACCGATTCCGTCGACGACCCGTGTCGACACTTTGGGTCCCTAAAGATCTAGGTTTGATACAGTTCTCTAGTCGAGAGACCGGTCGTCGACACGGGGTCGACACTACTTTGTCCTTCCCGAGGGGGTCTTCTGTCGACTCTGACTTGGTCTGAGGACGAGGGTTCTCGAGTCAGAAGAGGCCTGTGACTCCAAATGAGACCGTCGTAGTCTAACGTGGTTCATCCCTATAAGAGGTTTGACACGGAACCGGTTCGGAGACTGGAGAAGTCTCTGAAAGAGGAAAGACACTAAAAGACATCTTGGATACTACACCCACTTTTCCCTGTCTTTCTTATTCAATAAATTTTTCTTTTCACGGAACTGGTGGATGAGTCAGTGGATGGTAGTGAAGACGAAGAGACACCGTCACCCGTGTAGTATCCATCAAGTTAGTGAAAGGAACGATGAAGATAGGTACTTCACTCCGAGAATTCATTCGAACCCCTCTTATGGTTCCGTCAAACAAAGATTCACCTTCGTGTCAAATGTTTTCCCTACATAAGTTTTTGAAAAAATCCTCTTGTCATGTCTCTAAGGAATTTGTTGACTTTTATCTCGATGGTATATTGGATCGTTAGGGTGAGGATCCGGCTATGGGTCTCTTTTGGTATTAAGTTTTCCTACGTTCGTGGGGTCACAAGTAACGACGTGATAAATGTTATCGGTCCTGTACCTTTGTTGGATTTACAAGTGACTGTCTCCTTATCTATTTCGTCTATACCATGCATTGTCACCTTATAATGAGTTGGTAATTCTACTTGTTTTGCGTTAAACGTCTCTGGACATACCTGGATCTCTATCAGTTTGTCTCACTTCATTCAGTCTTTCTCTTTCTGTCTATAGTATATTATCACGAATATATACCTTAGATCTTTTTACTATGTTGACTTGAATAAACATTTCGTCTTTATCTCAGTTTCTACATCTCTTGTTTTCATACCTATGGTTCCCCCTTTCCTCCGTACCCTACTTAGCCCTCTGACCCTAACTGTATACAAATTTGTCTATTGATTACTCTTGGCTGACATATCGTGTCCCTTTAGATGAGTGACACCACTGGATATACCCTACCTTTAGATTTTTTCTCACTTACATATGTATACATATTGACTAAGTCCGAAGGGTCCACCACGATTACCATTTCTTGGGTGGACGGTCACGTCTTCTGTATTCTTTGCACCCAAGTTAGAGACCCAACCCTTCTAGGGGGACCTCCTCCCGTACCGTTGGGTGACGTCATAAGAACGGACCTCTTAGGGTGCCTGTCTCCTCGGACCGCCCGATGTCAGATACCCTGACGTTTTACAGCTTGTACTGACTTCGTTGCACCGTTCGTATCGTACGTTGACTAAGTGAAACGACATGTCGTCTTTGATTATGTGGTACCATTACGTTGATATGAGGTCATTTTGGTTTTGGGTTTGGTGACAAAATTTCTATTGTACAACTGTCCTACCAATAATTTTGACGTTATTATTAGATAATCTTCTTTGTCATATTTACCTACTATCATTTTGTCTCTCTCATCCTCCACTTCCCTTCCTGTAATTCCTGACTGACACATCGGGTAGGGAAGGAGGAAAGGAATGGGAGTATAATCCGAACTCTAGGACTGGAATGTTGAGCCAATTCGGAGAATAAGGTCCCTACGAATACTACGGACGAAACAAACAAAGTGGACACCGAGAAACCATCTCCACTGGGGAATCAACCCTCACTAGTGATTGGTACTTACCACAGTACCTTTCGTTGTAGAGAGAGGTGTCATTCTCTTTTTCCTTATAGAGGACGTGATCGATGGTAACGACTCAATGTTTGGTGGGGGTTTACATCAGCGTATTCTGTTAGAAAGAAAAACGAGTGTCTAAGACACCCACTCCTTAATCCTGTCCCGTGTCGTCTCCACTGAAAAAAGACGAGGTAACACAGACCATGGAGTCGACCCCTCTGGATTTCTAACCTTCACTACACTACCTGTCTCCGACCTTAGTAGACCGACGTAGAAATGAATGTAGGAACCTCCACCTACAGTCGACAGTTGTCCTGGAGTCGACCCGACAACCGACCTCGTGAATGTATACTAAAAGAGAGGTACACCAGAGAACCGTACCCGATCAAACTCAGAGACATAGTGTACCACTGATCAAAGGTTCTGACTCACAAAGTTCTGTCGTCCTCACGGACTGTAAAAAATTAGAAGGGAACCTCCAGTGAAGACAGGAAGGGACAACCAACTCTGTTATTGTTTCAAGATAAGTCGAGTTCCACCTCCTCTGCATGTGAAATAGGGAACTAGCCCTTAAAATTCCAGTGTAATATTCTACTCGTACAACCTACCAACCACAACGACAGTGGAAACCTTTTATAATGGACGACGTAGGAAGATTCAATTTTCAAAATCTTCTTGCCAATCTTAAATCCTTTCCAACCGCCTGACCTTCAGTACTAAAAAAGGAAACTGTTAAGAAGACTCAAAAGAAGGACTTATGTAAGACGACCAATTCGAGGAATGCAAACAGGAACGTTGAGTGAGGTGGTACTTACAGAAAGAACAGAAACAGTCTATATTAAACTAACTTACAAGGTCTCTTAAGATAACCATTGAGTAACCATTTTAGAAGAGACCACTTGGTTCCATCTTAATCAGTGTGTAAAGAGACACGAAGTCTATTATTGATTACACATCACACGTGAAAAGATACATACTCCGTGTCAAGGTTCATTAAAAGTGCCAAAGTTATTAAATAAGAAGGGTCGTTCCGACATTCCATTTTCTACAATAATAATAAAATTGAAATGGTTACTTCTTTTTAACCATGTTTTTAAAACTCCGTGTTTTTAATGTATTGAGCCGACTCCCGTGTATCGAAATTTCACTACCTCGGTTCTGACTTCTGTCTCAGTCTATCATACGGTGAGGATCTCCCTGTCAATCCTTTTTCCGAAGTCTTACTACAGATATCTTTTATAAATGATTCATTAAACCGGTTTCTCACATCCATCCTTCACCTTATTTTAAGAACTTTGAAACAAGTCAAGTCAGAAAAGCCATTGGAATCTGTGGTTGAGGGAGGTCACTTAGTTAATTCTAGTCCGTAACTTCGTGATTGTTCTTTTTTTAAAAGGTCGCTACATTTGGTTGAATATGTTCCCCTCGTATGTCCCTCGGACTTTTGTGTCTCAAAATTTTAGTAATAAAGTATTTACAAAAACGTTTCAGTCCCCTCTCAATTCCTATACTAAAAGAGAAAAGAGGAATACCTTCTCTTCCTCTTAAAATTTGTCGAGGAGAAGGGGTCGAACCGTCATAAGACTAAAACCTTCTACAGAGATTAACGAGTCTACGTGTTGGAAGAGAGGAACTCTTTGGACCTTTTACGAAATCCGATAAAGCCAGAAAAAGAAACGTAAGAAGGGCTGGGAGACGTGGTAGGAAAGTGAGTTGTGTGTAGGCACGTAAATGACTCGTACTTGCAACTAAACGGACTGGAGTCTGAGGTCCGTAGAAAAATGAAAATCTTCTCAAAGTCCTACCCCTTATGCACATATGGACACCGTCTAAGTACAACTACATACCGTTTTGATTATGTTATAACATTTCATTAATTGGAGGTTAATTTTATTTATTGAAATATTAATATTTATTTATTTATAAGGTACGTTTTTTTTTTCTCTTCTCAAAGGTTTTACTTTCCCATTCTCCACCAAGTTACAGTAACCCGGTAAGAATTAAAAAGAACTCTCTATTATTACCATTGACATCAGACTAATGTACCCATCAATCGTGGTTTATACGTTTATGGAACATACAAACCTCTCACAATCAGGAGTTCTGCGGTCTTTTTCGTCTTCGAGGTCCCTCCTCTTTTGAAGAGTCTACGTCTTTAAAGTAGGTTTTCAGTAGGATCTGAAAGTACAGAACATTTTGCAAAACGTTTCGGAAGTACCAGGGTAAAAAGACGACGGGTATGACTATGATAAGGGAGTCAGGACTTGAGGGGGAGACTGTAGATTTACTCTAATATCCGTTGGTACGTAACACAAATTGAAACCTTTAGGTTGTGAGTGAGAAACTCCAGAAGTTTCACCAGGTCATGAGTTCTCCGTCAATTTTACTAATGGACGTAAGTACGACTTCCTCGCGTAGTCCTCCTACACAGTCGGTCAACTATAACCTCGATCTGGTGCCGTTCGTCCTTCCAAGAGTGGAGGAGGGGACAAGAACCTTCCAGACAAGATAATCGTCAAAGGTCTCACCCTCGACGAGGTTCCTACGTCGGAACTCTCTTATTCCCCAACAACTTTGGTATACCTATCTACCCTCCATATACACTGACTTAGGTCAATTCCGAAGATATATTTGAAAATTTTAAGACGACCCGTCCACGTCGGTAGATAAGTAGAACATGGGTTCTGTTCGGAACGTATACTCAAGAGAACTAACATTTTTGACGGTGGATGGTTAGACCTCATCGACGGAGAAAGAAATCAGAGAGGAACGGGAGGTACATACCCCGGTCAAATACTTGGGTGTGAGGTACACTGGTTCAGTGAGAGGGGGAGGGAGTTCGGGTTCTAAGGGTCGTACGACTTACGGTACGATCAGGAGAGGTTAAGTAGAAAAATATCGGGATGAAACATGATAAAAGGACACTATCTTGTCACCTTCAAATATCTTTATTACGAAGGTAGTTTGACATCCCAAACTCTGTCTTATATATTCTGAAGTCGTAAATGTCTTAAAAGTAATTCTTAACTTAACCGGTCTCACAAGTCATTCTAGAATGTCTTTTCGGGTTTACTTGAAAAACCGGTTGGGGTGTAAGGGATTCCCTTGATAATCGAAAGTCTTCACTAGAAATCTCTGGTCGTCAAAGAAGAACTACTCAAAGTCCAAGGTTGTACCGACAAAGTCGGTAAAAACATACGAGGGAAAGACCCAGAAACTCAATTAATTCGCTAACCTTTAAGCAAGAAACCAAATTTATAATAGTTCACGACAAAAGACAGAACTAAAAACAAATAAATTAAAAAAACCGATAAGTAAACTTAGAGTTCTTCTTAAAGTCTACACGGGACAACCGAGACGGACACCGAGGAAGTAGAGTTGAGTTAGGTTTCTGGGTTAAAACCTCTTCCCTGTGTTCAGTTCTTTACGTTTAACGACACGAGACGAGACACTGGTAGTTTGTAGGAAACAATTGTAAGAGGAAAAGATGATTTACTCGATAACACCGATGTTCAGTCACCAAGGTTATGTCTTAAACATCGTGTTATTTGTTTCACATTTTACATACATTACTCCTGACGGAGATTAAAGGGAATTAACGTGAAACTTAATGTCGGTCGTGCTGGGACTGTGGTTGTAATGAAGGAGTTATGTAACGGAACTACATGCGTTTAAAAAGAACATACTGTCCAAATAAAGAAACAACTTCTTGATAAATCCTCCATAAAGTAACATACAACGTTTCTATATTAACCCGAGACCGACCGAATCAGTGAATTATCCATACCAGTATTACTATACAGTCAAGTATCATATACTCGAGGAGTAAGGAAAGGTCCAACTAACGAAATAGAACCTCTGTAGTTTACCTCAGGTAGCTTTTATTGTGGATACCCTTCTACTTGACCTCTAAATAAAGAGTGAAATTCAAGTCCCGAAACCATACAAGTGTCTTCCGACAATCGAAGTATAGTTTATTCTGACTTCTTTCTTTCCATCACTTTAGATACTTATTTTAATAATAGGGACTTCTAAATTTCACAAAAAAGGAACTTACTGTCCCTTTTAGACATCTCCATAACTGATGAGTGGTTAATTGGCAGTCCGTGTTTTCCTCACTCCACGAAACCCTAATTTAAGGGTCTTTTTGTAAATACCACTATCACTATAGTGAACGTTGTATAGTAAATTAGGTTTTAATCAAATAAAATAACAAACATAGTGGTTGGAATCATGATTAACGATTAAGTCAGACTCACGACAAGAAGAATAAAAGAAAAACATAAACAGAGGTAAACGAAAGTAGTGACATAAATAGTATTTATTCGATATACATAGAATTTTGAGTCTTTATTCTTGTACTCATAACTCCTGTCCGTCTAAGTTCTCTTCCTTTCTACACTTTCAAACTTTCCCGGTCCACTAAAACCCGTATCGTGTCATCCTGAGTTACTCATTTAGTGGTCGGTCACTAGACTAGACTTCCCTGTAACCAAACCCACTACCGGTTCACCGTAACAAAATTTGTTCACATTGATATCATTGTAACCACCACTGTCCTTATACCGACCGATACCAGTAGTGACCACCGACGACGTCACTGGAACGCCGAGGTATATATATAAGTCGTCATCGTCGTAGTTATCGTCTCGGAGACAGTCTGTTTTCGTAAACGGTACTACAGAAGTCACCCATGTTTTCTGTACTGACTTTCAAAATTACAGTCCTCACTGAATACTATAGTGGTGTCGTCAATTTCTTTCACCCCTCCTTTTCTCGACTTTGTGACGTCAAAGGTTAATTTGCTCACGAGGTTCACTCTATGGACGACACCTAACAGTCTCCGCCTCGCAGTCCACACCCCATTTCTCCGATAAAAAGGTCCTCTCAACTATCCTCGTTTCAGTCTTTCCTGATCATACATAGAACATTCTAACATAATTTAACTTATCGTTCCACATTTCGTCCTTTTTGGTACAGACCACAAATAATGTTTAATCGATTAAAATGATTATTTCATATCATTATTATCATAAAGTATCAAAGGAGAACAATTCGTTAATAATTCAAGTCCCCGACTTGGTTCCAGAAATAAACATTTTATGTTTGTTGTACAAACACGGTGCTAAGATAAATATCTGATAATATCTGACTTAACATGGGAGGGGTAGGGTTTAAGTGTACGACTTCGGGACTGAAGGTCATCTTGACATAAACCTTTACCTTGAAGATTCCTCCGTTAACTGACTTACTCTAGTATTCACGATTCAGTGAAGTGAACACAGACTGAGACACGCTGGGGTACTGACATCGGACGGTCCGAGGAGACAGTACCCTAAGAGATCTGTTCTTATGACCTCACCCAACGGTACGGGAGGAGGTCCCCCAGAAGGGCTGGGTCCTTAACTTACACGCACGTAGAGAATACAGAGGACGTAACCGTCCGCCAAGAAATGGCGTCCCAAGATCGCGGTGGACCCTCTAGTATTCCCACCCCGACATTAGACTACCCCGACTACAGGAATGTTCTTCTGCTGTGGTCTCGTGAGAGAGAAAGACGAGTGTGTCTCTTTACGGGTACGGCCCTGTGTCACTCTTCAGTAGCAGATGTTCGGTTCCTCTCTGTAGAATGGTCTTTGGTCGGGAAGACCGTGGAACTAGAACTTCGGAGAGTTTAACACTCTTTTGGTTAAAGGTATCAAATTCGACGGATCAACTACCATAAGACAACACCGGCCAACTCGCGGACTATGTATATGGTTTTGTGTTTGTATCTTTGGTTGAGAAGGAGGGGTTAGGAAATAAAAGGTATTAAGTAAAAGATTCTGGAATGAACGAGAGGATGGGTTGACTGTCCTTCTTGTGAACTAGAACGGTTAATTTCGAAAGAGCCGAAAGACTAAAAAAAATTAAATTAATTCAAAATGATCTAATATTAACGTAATGTCACAACACAATCAAAGAGGACATGTCGTTTCATATAGTCGATATACATATGTATATAGGGGAGAAAAAACCGAAAGGAAGGGTAAATCCAGTGGTGTCTCGGGACTCATCTCAAGGGACTCGATGGATCATCCAAGAGTAATCAATAGATAAAATATGTATCATAGTCCGAAAGACTAAATTTTACTTGATAAACCTATTAACGAGAGAGGGGAGAGAAAAGGGTTCTACCGTAGACCCTCGTCTCACTGTAAAGAAAAAAAAAAAAGTCGGACCTAAAAAAATTTTTTTTTATAAAAAGGGGTGACAACAAAGAATATCCTATAACTTATATCGAGAGACCCGACATGTCATCCTGGAACAACAAATAGATAGGATATATATCATCAAATGAAGACGATTGGGGTTTGAGGGTGAGATAGGGAGGGGTTGGGGAGCCGTTTGTAATCAGACAGGGATACAGACACTAAGACAAAGACAAAGCATCTATCGAAGTAAACACAGTATAAAATCTAAGGTGGATATAGTATGCCATAAACAGAAAGACTGAATCAAGAGAATACTAGTAGAGATCCAGGTCGGTACAAAGACATTTACCGTAATAAAGTAAGAAAAAAATACCGATATATACATAGCGTGTAAGAGATGGGTAAGTGGACTGTTACCTGTAAATCCAGGACGATACCTGTATCTGTCCCTCCGGCCCGCACGACGTTAAGTCCCCCAGTGCTTCTCAGCCTGTGCTGACTCGTCGACCTGACTTGACTGACTACTTGTATCCCCACGTACATAGAAAAGCTTACTATCAAAACAGACCTATATACGGGTCCTCACTCCAACGACCTAGTATACCACTAAGACAAAAATCAAAAGACTCCTTGGAGATATGACAAGAGGTGTCACCAACGTACTTAAATGTAAGGGTGGTTGTCCCTGTGAAAGAAGACAAACTCCACAACTCCAGACTCCAGGAAGACCAGTAGAAATCCCTTCCCTAAACACGACATAGGTAACAGCTTCATAGACGTCACCTCCTTGAACAAACGTACAGTGAAAATCCCGGACCACTAAGGGGGGTATCACCTGCACCCGGAGTAGAATCGACAGGGACCCTGACGACTAGGAATCCGAGACTGACTCTGAGAAGAAGGAAGTGATCCCGAGGACCCTTACAATCTAGGGGGTGTCTGAGACCCTTACCCCACTCCCGTCCCAACACCCACCTCCCACCTTTTTGGTATCGGAACTGATCTGAGTCCCGTAGACATTTTCCGAATAAATTGCAGATACGTCTCATGTAGTACTCTTTGCGACCTGACCTTCTTTGTGTTCGACCTTAGTTCTAATGGTCCTCTTTATAGTTATTGGAGTCTATACGTCTACTGTGGTGGGAATACCGTCTTTCACTTCTCCTCGATTTTTCGGAGAACTACTTTCATTTTCTCCTCCCACTTTTTCAACCGAATATCGAGTCATAAGTCTTTTACTTCTAGTACCGTAGATCAGGGTAGTGAAGTACCCTTTATCTACCCCTTTGTCACAGTCTGAAATAAAAAACCCGAGGTTTTAGTGACGTCTACCACTGACGTCGGTACTTTAATTCTGTAAATGAGGAGCCTGCTTTTCAATACTGGTTGTATCTATCGTGTAAGTTTTCGTCTCTGTAATGAAACGGCTGATTCCAGGTAGACCCGTTCCGATGTACCAAAAAGGACACCAGTACATACCTACACTCTCAACCTGACACTTCTTCCGACTCGCGGCTTCTTAACTACGAAAACTTGACACCACAACCTCTTCTGAGAACTTTCAGGGTACCTGACGTTCTTCTAGGTTGGTCAGGTAAGACTTCCTCTAGTCGGGACCCTAAAGAAACCTTCCTTACTACGATTTCGACTTTGAGGTCATGAAACTGGTGGAGTACATTTGTCAACTGAGTAACCTTTTCTGACACTACGACGCTTCCTGACCCCCGTCCTCCTCTTCCCCTGTTGTCTCCTAATCTACCGACCTACGGTAGTGACTGAGCTACCTGCACTCAGACTCACTTGAGGCCCTCAACCACTACCTGTCCCTCCGGACCGCACGACACTAAGTACTCCAGCGTCTCAGCCTGCACTGACTCGCTGACCTGACTTGACTTGACCTTCCGTTCCCTATGAGCACAATGAAACATTGTGAACAGAGATTGACCTCCGAAAATCTAAGGGGGGTTGTAATAGGAGTCTTCCCGTTCCTTTACTTAAGTGAACATAGACAGGAGGTTGAAAAGAAGAGAGTAAAAGTCCGAGATTGACGAATAAAAGATGAAGTTGAGGTAACTGTGTTTGACGGGAAGTCAGGTCAGGAGAGGGAAGGAGCGGAGTTCCGAATACGATTCTGGGACCCGGGACCAGAAAGATCGAAACCGAGAACTAAATATTTCGAGTCGAAAGTCCCAAGTTTCTTTTGTGGAGTAGTTTCGGGTTCTGAGACTTTTAATTTTCGTGAACAGAAATCGGATAATAGGATGTTACTTGTCGTAGTTGTTTAGATATAAAATTTTGAGTTTCGGTTCGTTACTAAATGAACTAGTTCTCATCAGATAGAGGGGGACTTTATAACCTACAAAGTTCTCACTGTCCCTTTACTCGTTATTAATTCCCAAATTTTCCTTTCTGTTATGTAACTAATTTATAAAAGTTCTATGAGATTGACGTCAGTAAAGAACAATCATTTAGAAAGGTGTAAGTTGGAAAGGGGTGTTTTATAGAAACGGAAATACAGACAGGACAAAGTTTCTTTCATCCTCGACAAACAGATCTAAGATAAAACTAGGGGGGAAGAGGTGTCTCAAGTTAGTCGTTATCGTCCGTCTCAAAAACGTCCCTTGTCTCTATTCGGAACTTTACTGGAACTTAATGATCTCCCACAATTTGTCGACAAAAACCAATTTTAGATCTCTTTCACTTCCCACGGGGAGACTGGGGTTAGGGTCGTGGAGGGTCGGAATCAATGACAAAGCAGAGACCGTTGTCCTTCGGTTTTCCGTCGTGACCGACTTGTCTCCGGTGAATGAAGATACATTGGGTTCAATACCCAACTGGAAGGTAGGTCTGAAACCTTAGACTAAAGAAAGAGACTTTGTGTTGAACAGGTTTTAGTCACTTGAGTACTACACTGAATGCCGACGGTCTTAGTAGGAACGGAAAGGTTCTTTCCAAAACCAAGAAAGTCTATAAATCTAAAGTTCTTTAGTCGAAATTTCAACAAAGGGGACGAGCAGGAAAAGAAGAAAGAGAACCAATAGAGACATATGACAAGAAGTCATCCACGTAAGTAAGAGAATCTCTTTGGGGTAATAACCGTTGTAGGTTAAAGGTTATACCATCTCATTCGTACCTCATCGTTACCGGTTCCCTACCCGTAAACTTCTTTCGAAGTCCCAGAATAGTGAGATCATCCCATACTTACTTCATTGACTCTCAAGGAATCGGAGAGTTACCCCGATGTCTTAACCTCTTTCCTGACTACCTATCCTTTTACAGACTTCAGACCTCTTCCTTCGACTTCCTCCGTTCTTAGAAAACTGTCTCCGAAACCGACTCTCACGGTAGTTCTGTAGTGTTTCCAATCTGGACTAGTCAGGATAGACTTACCTACAGTCTAGAACTACGAATCCCGAACCACCCAGGTTAAAACCATCTTGTTTACTTGTTCCTTTCTCCGGTCGACGGACTTTCAGTACGTATTATACCACGGAGTCGACGTTTGACCGTTCCCAATCTTCGATCTTGTAGTATATTATAAGGGGAGGTGTCTGAACGAATAGGAGTCTATCTTCCACTCTACGTCGTCCCCTTTGGATTCTTTCTTACTTAAGAATGGGTCCACCAGATTCTCAACTGACCCTATTTGTGACTCTTTTCATATGAAATTAAACTTAAATATTTTTAGTGACTTATTCTTACCTCACCTGATCTTACACTATTTTATATAGAAACCGATTTCTGTCTACCCGTCAAATATCTCAACCGAAGTGACTAAGTTTTTTCAATAAAAAAAAGTTTAAACTCAAAAATATGAGTGGGGGACATGAGCAATAATGAAATTAGTTAGGACATTCCTTTAATCCGAGACTCTCTAGTTTATTAAACGAGTTCCAGTATCAATCATTAATCGTCTCGGTGCTGAAATTAAATTAGACTTTAGTTTCGAACACTAAGATTGATGACACGGATATGGAGTCTCAATATACCGATAATAAAAATCTGGGACACAACAAAAAGTAGACATCCTCCCACACCGGACTTTTTATTCTCCATAATTGATATCGGACAACATTTACAGGACATAAACGGAAACAAGAATCAAGAACAAAAAAGAATGGGAGACGAAGAAATTAGAGCGACTAAAACAGGGGAAATAGTACGATTAGGAGATAAAACAGGAACAAATAAATAAATAAATGGTGAGGTGACTAGGGGGTACCCACTACTAGTCAAGGAAAGTTTCGGAAGATACGGATGTTGTTCGACATACCGGGAGTCTGGTATAGTGTACCTCGGTGGACCGAACCGTAGAAGGGTTTAGAGTTCGTCCTTCGTCCTGTACTTCCGGTGTGACGGCGACCTAACTCTTCGGAGGTTTAATTCTCAAGTAACACAAACTCTCCAGGTCCTCCTGACTCAAAGTCTACTTACCTTATTAGTAGAAGGTCTCTTCATTTAAATGAACCGTCCAAAGGTGATTTTACCTAAAATTTTTTACAGTCTACCTTGATTTTGTAAATTCTGTATACCACGTAATTGATTTACAAATTTGTAAACGGAAATTGACGCACTTGTATAGTAACTACTCTACTCAAGTCACTCGACACGACTTGTAGAAACTGCCTTAGTGACAGGTCATCTCTCGAGATAAAGAACTTAGATAAATTATATTTGGTAGGGGTCTACGAATGTCGTCTATGGTTTATACACAATATTAAAGTGACGACTTACGTTTACGTGTATTTTTACTTTCTAGGTTTTACTCTTTTAGATAGACATTAGAGTCAGTAATGGAAAATAAACTTTAACGAAGAGATACTGTTCCCACGTTTCTTCTCGTAGTAATCCGTACTTCGTCACTTTCAAGACCCCACGGTAGTAGGGTAAGATGATAGAAGGTTTTTAGGGAATTATGAAATGACGTCTCAGTCGAATGTACGTCGTTCACACCCTCACGTGGGGGAGTGGGGCACAGGTATCGTCTGTAACAATTAGTTAGTGTTGTGAATTAAAAGGACGACTCGGACGTGAACCGGACTCTGAAGGAGAGGTGGGTCGTGGTCCGTTGGTGATAGCTAACTAGGTTCAACCGTGAATTTTGTTTTGAATAGACGTTAGAGGTCTGTGTCTTGTTACGACCTCTCCACCTGACAAAGATGTAGACTACATGGATTGTCTACATATTAACACCCAGGATCCGGTGACCTATGACAACCCCGAGGAACCCAAGACCTTTTTGGGTGGTCCTTATCCTGTCCGGAGATAGATTAACATATTTCCCGGTCATAAGACAGAAGCTCCGTCTGACTACGGTATGTATGGATATAGGAAAGGAGGAAGTGTGAGACTCAAAGTCTAGGAGTTCGACTTTTAAGATTCGGGTAAACTTTATCTTACTCAGTCTTTGATGGTCTCTTGGACTTTGATTCCATTAGTAAATTTAAGACCTATGGTGTCTCTTGAAGGATCTCATTTTCATGTACATACAACTACCCGTCTACCTCACCTTGAACAAAAATTCTATACTAGAGTATACGTAAGTGTAAAGGATACAACCGACATTTATTATTGTCGATGATAAATAAATAGACTGTTCCATAATTCGTGGTTTCCTGTACGTGAAAGAAACGTTTTTTAATCAAATGAATAAAATTAACCTTCTTTTAACGAAATGTTACGACACTACCAAAAACGGTATGTAGTTGTACTTAATCGGTGTCCATATGTACACAAGGGGGGCGTTAGGACTTGGGGTGGAAGATGGAGGGAGGGGTGGGGTAGGGAGACCCAACAGGGTCTCCTGGTTGAAACCCAGGGGACGAAGTACGTACCTTGAACATGACCAGTAGACAAAATGTGTACCATTATATGTACAACGTCACGATAAAAGAGTTTAGTAGGGTAGGAGTGGAAGAGGGTGACCAAGTTTTAAGACAAGAAATACAGACATAGAGGAAACGAAGGGACATACATCCTAGTAGTCATAGTAGAAAGATCTAAGGTATATATACACAATTATATGTCATAAACAGAAAGAGACACACTGAATGAAGTGAGACATATTATCCGAGGTCCAAGTAGGTGGAGTAATCTTGACTGTGTTTACTAAGGAAAGATATCAACTCATTATATGGTGTTGAAGGAATACGTAAGTAGACGACTACTTGTAGATCCAAAGAAGATACGGGATCGATAACATTTATCACGACGTCACCCGTGACCCCATGTGCACTGAGAAAGTCAAGATCAAAGGAGTTCCATATACGGGACTTCACCCTAACGACCCAGTATACTGTCAAGAAAGAAGTCAAAAATTCCTTAGAGGTGTGACAAGAGGTATCACCGACATGGTCAAACGTAAGGAGGGTTGTCACATTCTCCCAAGCGAAAAGAGGTATGGGAGAGGTCGTAAATTACAAACATCTGTAAAACTACTACCGATAAGACTGGTCACACTCTATAGAGTAACACCAAAACTAAACGTAAAGAGATTATTACTCACTACAATCCGTAGAAAAGTACACAAATAATCGGTATACATACAGAAGAAACTTCTTTACAGACAAATCCAGAAAAGGGTGAAAAACTAACCTAACAAACAAAAAGACCATAACTCGACGTATTCGACGAAAATATAAAACCTTTAATTAAGAAACAGTCAACAAAGTAAACGATAATAAAAAAGGGTAAGACTCCCAATCCTGTACGGGAAAGTAAATTAGAAATATAATAGAGAGACTTATGTTGTAGGGGTAAATAGTGATTACTTTGACTCCGGATACTACGACTCCTAGAATTAGATTCTAGTCTGTCTGACATATACAGACACAGTCTGTGTCAGAACTACCTTTGTCTACCGATTAAGATTTTCTATTAACTTCTGTCAAATTACTTTCTTGAAAAATGTCTCTACTCCTATCCTAAGGACTCTTTAGACATACGTCCAGTTCTTCGTTATCAATCTTGGTCTGTACCTTGTTGTCTGACCAAGGTTTAACCTTTTCCTCATGCAGTTCCGACATATAACAGTGGGACGAATAAATTGAATATACGTCTCATGTAGTACTGTTTACGACCTGACCTCCTTCGTGTTTGACCTTAATTCTAACGACTCTCTTTATAGTTATTGGGGTCCATATGTCTACTGTGGTGGGAATACCGTCTTTCGTCTCTCCTTGATTTCTCGGAGAACTACTTTCACTTTCTCCTCTCACTTTTTCAACCGAATTTCGAGTTGTAAGTCTTTTGCTTCTAGTACCGTAGACCAGAGTAGTGAAGTACCGTTTATCTACCCCTTAGTTACCTTTGTCACTGTCTGAAATAAAAGAACCCGAGGTTTTAGTGACGTCTACCACTGATGTCGTACTTTAATTTTCTACGAACGAGGAACCTTCTTTTCGATACTGGTTGGATCTGTCGTATGATTTTTCGTCTCTGTAATGAAAAGCTGTTTCCAGACAGAAAAGTTCCGATACAAAAAAAGTCATTAGTACATACCTACACTCTCAATCTGATATTTCTTTCGACTCACGGTTTCTTAACTACGAAGACTTGACACCACAACCTCTTCTGAGAACTCTCGGGGAACCTGACGTTCCGCTAATTTGGTCAGTTAGGATTTCCTTTAGTCAGGACTTATAAGTAACTTTCCTGACTACAACTTCGACTTTGAGGTTATGAAACCGGTGGACTACACTTCTTGACTAAGTAAACTTTTCGGGAAAGAGAGAGAAGGAGTCAGAAAGGAGGACGACGATTCAGTGAAGTCAGCACAGGTCGAGAAACGACCTTTTCTAACTTCCGCTCTCCTTTTCCCCTACTGTCTCCTACTCTACAAACCTACCGTAGTGGTTGAGCTACCTGTACTCAAACTCATTTGAGGCCCTTAACCACTACCTGTCCCTTAGGACCGCACGATATCAGGTACTCCAGAGTCTCTCAGTCTGTACTGACTCGTTGACTTGACTTAACCTATCCTAACTCCCTTGACTCCGTCTTACTAAGGTTTCGGAGGTTTCTACCCGTCACTAACTTAGGAAAAGGGTGAGAACTGTAGTACAACGACTTTGTCGTTTTTGAACACACTCTCTAGGGACTTATACTCGACCACGGAATTCCCCTCATTCAAGGAATGACGGGTTTGGTTAGTACAGAACCGACCGACGTTTCCTATACCCTCTCCTGTCTTGGACCCAGAGGTCTAACCAGTCTAGATTGACCTTCGATCTCGACTTCCTTGAGTCTGGAGGTGTCTTAGTCGTGTTTCGTCTTTCTCCTAGACTCCCCGTTACTCTTTTTACTCGACTGAACACCTGGTCGTCACTTTGTATCATAATGAGACTCGGGTAAGAGTATTGACGAGGACATATAAAGTGGGGAACGGACTCCAAATCCTCCAGAGCTAGATCTCCAAGGTCGGTCACGAACGACAGTGAAGTCTCTTCTCTCTTTCTTTTGAATTGGTAGGACTCGTTTGGTACCATCATGTACGACAGGAACCGTGTATTGTTCACAAGGTACTCACGACGAATACTAATAAAGAAGGAGAAGGAAAAAGGAGGAGAACAGATTAAGGGAGAAAAACACGGAATTAATGAACTGGTCTCTCAACCATGAGTCACGTGTCCTTTGACTACATTTTAAAGGTTACGAAACGAATGTCACAAATTAAATATTACTCTACACTCACACAGTCACAATCAGTGAGTCAGTAAGGTTGAGAAACACTGAGGTACCTGACATCGGACGGTCCGAGGAGACAGGTACCCTAAAAGGTCCGTTCTTATGACCTCACCCAACGGTGAGGGAAGAGGTCCCCTAGAAGGACTGGGTCCCTAACTTGGACCCAGAGGACGTAACGTCCGTCTAAGAAATGTCAGACTCGGTGGTCCCTTACACTCCACCCATAAATAAGGGTCAAAGATCTTCTCCTTTAAGTTGAAGTGACTACACTATCGGTCATAAGAAGTTACACTTCAAAGGACGTCGTTCAGTCGCCATCGTATGAGAGTGTCCTACTCTTTTCTTTCTTATACTGACAACTTTTTTGTTTTTGTTTTATAATCGATAAAATTATTAACAATTTAAATGGGTTCTAAATAGTTGCGTATCTATTGGATTTAGTGTCCTCCAAGACCCCGGTAGCGGGTACGATGTAGAGAAAGAGAGAGAAGGAGTCAGAAAGGAGGATGACGATTCAGTGAAGTCATCACAGGTCGAGAAACACTGGACATTGGGCGGTCCGAGGAGACAGGTACCCCAAGAGGTCCGTTCTTATGACGTCACCCAACGGAACGGGAGGAGGTCCCCTAGAAGGGTCGGGTCCCTACCTTGGGCACAGAGTCCAGAGGACGTAACCGTCTGCCCAAGAAATCGTGATCTCGGTGGAGATGGTAATCATGGAATTAGGGTGGTGGAAGGTAAATGGATGATGGAAAGGGGTACGAGAAGGGGGGAAAGAAGAAGAAAATGAAGACAAGGACGGGAAAGTGATCATAACTACTCGATGTAGAATCCCCACTACGAACGTTCGAGGTTTAAGTTTGACAGATCTAAGTTCAGGATGAAGACAGTAACAATTCTTACACTGGGACACATTCCATAAAGTAGAGAAATTCAGAGTCAAAGGAATATACATTTGATCCTATTATTTTCATAAGTATTACCTTTTTAATTATTACTTATAATTCCTGAAGCATAGTGTTAATAATAAAGAGACAGAAGGAAACAGGTTGAAAGGAAAGGCGTAAAAAGGGTTTCAACATCAGAAGTCACAGTTTACAAACGACTGAATATTTAAGTATTTTTCTGGTTTCTGACCACTTAAAATATTGAGTATAACATCTTCTTTTTACGTTACTCCCTCAATCGTCGTAACCTTTACACCATTCCTTACGAATGTTTACTCTTCAACGAACAAGTACACACAAAACTCTTACACATAAAAACACCAAACTCTCTGAAGAACTTCCGTCACAGGGACGACGTAAGTCAACTTTCTACCGTCGTCGGCGTTGGAGGTCCTTATCGTCCATAATGACCTCGACGTTTCTGGGTGCCCAACTGTCTTCTCAACGTATTAACGAGTCATAAATTGAGAGGGACCTTACCGAATTTCTCCTTCGATACACGCTTCACTTGAACACCTATTTATTGAGACCGTGTCTCGAGACGTGGTAGACGTCTGCAACGTCTTTACTCGTCTCCTTCGGTTGCTCGACACTCACTGTCTCTAATTAGAAGTTTCAGTCTTTCCGTACATCAAGAGAAACCTTAAGTCCGTTATGACCTCTCGCAGTGTCGGGGTCTTGTAAAGAAACTCCGTTACTTCTGTAAATAGTCGGTATTGAGAGTCCACTGACGCACAGGACCTTAGGAACTATGGTATCTTAGTTTTCTTAGGTCTTCTTTCTGTGAAGGAAAATTTTCATCTTCATCCTTTTACTAATACAAGTTAAGAAGTGAACTTTGCTGAGTGACACCACGGAATCTCCTTCAACTGGAAGGTGTAGGTTTCCCGACCCTTCCTGTGTCTCTCCAGTGGTGTGGGATGTGCGACGAGAAGAAAGGTCAACCGTGTACCTAAGGGGTAAACCCTACAAACCCTTAATAAAAACCTTATAAGTGAATAACTAGTTCTACACAAAAATCTTTTGTGTAAATATTAATATTTTATCAAGACAACTTTTTACGAAAGTTTTTACTTTAAGAAAGATTTTTATTCTTATCGTACATAGATAAATGTAAATTGTTTTATTTTTTAAAAATAATACAACTAATATACTTTGTAATTTTTAATATATGTGTCTCATTGAGATAAACTATATGAAGGGTATGCGATTAGTTAAAGAACCATAATTGACGAAGATTATGGTAAGAAGACCGTAAGAGTTTTTACACAAAAAAAAAGTTGAATCAGAGTAACTTTTTATCCTCAATGTTGTTCTCAGAGTCATGTTCAACTTTGTAAGGTTTGATGTAATATCTTAAAATTTAAATTTATAAAAAGTGTCGTTCTCCTAAGTAGGAAAATAAACAAGTGAAGAAAGACACTATAAAATTTCTATTGAAATCACTACAAAGTAATTCAGTACTGAAAGACCTTTTGGATGTGGTTCATTGACAATCCAAAACTTTAGTGACGACTACAAAAGTGTCGTCTAATCGTGTAATGTCAAAGTGTGTCAGTGTCTATAGTAATCCCGAGGGTTCAATCTGTTTACGATCGTTTGTAAAACACGTTCATTACACAAGTAGTTGAAAGAATTCTTCAAATCACGAATTTAAAAGTAATTTGTACACTAAAGAACGGGGACCTTAAGTGACGACGATTTCTCAATAAGTTTATAAAATTTTTCAATGGTCTATTATTTCAATGGTCTATTATTGATTTTTCAATATCCAAATCTCGTGTACTATTTATTATTTTCGTGACATCATACTTAATAAGAGATACATGAGACACCTTCCTGGGAGCCAGAGGTAAAGGGTACACGAAATGTAGGTGGATTGGGGGCCAAAGAGTCGAGGAGGACGGGGACGCGGGACCATGAGCCACCGAAGTGCACAGAACGAACATCACGAGCGTACCGTGGTAAACGTGTACACGAGTAACTGAACCTTCCCCGCCATCATCATTTGTAAGACAGTGATTGTGGAGGTTTCTGACTTCCTCGAACGAAGGGTTCGGGATCACACCTCCTAGTGAAAGACAGGAAGGTTCTTTCCATAATAATGTGACGTAGATCTTTCTTTCTTCTTTCCAGGAGAGGCCAACCAAAGATTTATGTTGGTCGATAATTCAATTCTTGAGAGAAATACCGTACACGTCAAGTGTATACCTGATGGACTTCGGTACCGTCTTCGATTTAAAATTTCACTTTTCGGATCTTTTAAGTCTTACAAAATTATGTTAATAATTATTATTATGAAAATATTTTTACTTTTTGGGTTTTGTACGAGTTTGTCTACCTCAAGGTCCTGTGATCTGATCAATGGTCAAGTCAAGTCAAGTCAACGAGTCAGCACAGACTGAGACGTTGGGGTACTTGACGTCGTGCGGTCCGGTGGGACAGGTAGTGGTTGAGGGCCTCAAGTGAGTTTGAGTGCAGGTAGCTCAGTCACTACGGTAGGTCCGTAGAGTAAGAGACAACAGGGGAAGAGGAGGACGGGGGTTAGGTAGGGTCGTAGTCCCAGAAAAGGTCACTCAGTTGAAAAACGTACTCCACCGGTTTCATAACCTCAAAGTCGAAATCGTAGTGAGGGAGGTTTCTTTAGGGTCTCGACTAGAGGAAGTCTTACCTGACCAACCTAGAGGAACGTCAGGTTCCCTGAGAGTTCTCAGAAGAGGTTGTGGTGTCAGGTTTTCGTAGTTAAGAAACCGTGAGTCGAAAGAAGTGTCAGGTTGAGAGTGTAGGTATGTACTGGTGACCTTTTTGGTGTCGGAACTGATCTACCTGGAAACAACCGTTTATTATAAAGACGAAAAATTATACGATAGATCCAAACAGTATTGAAATATCAAACTTCGTTTGGACCTATAAACGCAGGGGATAAACCGTAAATTCTCCGGTCAGAAGTCTGGTAAGACCTGGTTTAAGACCGAGATAGTTAATGATCGACGTACTGATGTTCGTCTATAGATGGGAGTTGGAAGAGTAATCGTTTGACTCTTGATTTGAAGGACGGAATGACCCGACAACATACCTTTCACAGGTCTCGTTACTGGTCCATGTGCTTCATCGACGAATGGCGAACTTTCTCAACAATAGTGGTAGGAGGAGAACACAACACGATACGATTCAGCGAAGTCAGTACGGACTCAGAAACGCTGGGAACACGTGACATCGAAGGGTCCGAGGAGACAGGTAACCCTAAGAGGTCCGTTCTTATGACCCCACTCAACGACACGGGGAGGAGGTCCCCTAGAAGGACTGGTTCCCTCGTTTGGGACAGAGAATGTAGAGGATGTAACCGTCCACTCAAGAAATGGTGGACCCTTTGGATACGAGGAGAACGGTTATGAATAACCCATGTTTACAGTACCCTATTAACGATAGGTCCAACTAAAAAGGGTACTTTATACTTCGTCCTAGTCTTTCTTAGTCCTTCTTGTCTTTTTCCTTCTTTTCTTCCACCAACTCACTATATTATCGGGACGTCATAACCATTCCACCAAATCTACACACAACAATAAGGAAGTTTTATTCTCTTGGTGACAAATAGTTCGGCAGAGATTCGGGTCGGGAACTCATTTATAAATGAGGAAAAATATTACCCAGAGATAGTAACAGTGACCGCACGACGTCAGGTACCTCAGTGTTTCTCATTCGGTACTGAATCACTGACTTGTTGTTTAGTCACAGTGACCATGAACGGGAGATTGACGGTATACCCCGTGACAATAATAATAGAGGTAAAATGTCTACCCCTTTGACTCCGAAGTTCTCAAATCTCTTGTTTCCTGAAGGGACCACCAGGTTACGCATTCTTAGACGGAAGGTCACGTCCTATACGACCAAGTTAGGGACGAACTCTTTATCGTAGGGTGTACGCCTCCTCCTTGATTCAGACGGGTGTTATAGATGACTCGGACACACGGTGTTAATCTCTCTTCGGGTACGTAGCACTCCTTCTCAGGGGTACGACGTTGATTCTATGTTGTGTTGGCTTTCATTTATCCATAATTTTTTGTCAAGTCTCTTGTCCTCGATTGTGTCTTACACTTTTCACTTTCACTATCAGTGAGTCAGTCCAGGATGGGAGACGTTGGGTACCTGACATCGGTCGGTCCGAGGAGACAGGTACCTTAAAAGGTCCGTTCTTATGACCTCACCCAACGTTAAGGAAATCTATATTTTGGGTACGAGGATTCAGATACGAAAAATTAGATGTAATGAAGAGTCTTCAATGTTCACCGGGATCATGTGAGTGTAGACCTCACAGGATGGATGTCGATACAGGTCGTTGTGATTCATCATAAAATACTCTTCTAATCTTTTAATCTTTAGGAATTTTCTACCAAGTAGAGATTTAAATAGATTTGCCAAAAGTCTGTATAACCATTAACAATCGATAACCGTTATCGTTCAAAATATTACAGAGTAGGTTATTCATTTTTGCTAATTACCAGATACAACGTCATTGTGTATTGGAGGTGTAGAGTCGACAATACTATCGTTTTCTAATAAAGAACTAGTACAATGGACAGTTAACGTTTAGGAGTTCCATCCTTGAGTCCTTTACCTTTACTATTCTATCAGTGACAGTCAATGGTCGGTTTTCCTTCTCTCGAGAACTCCTAGAGTACAACTACTAGGTCGAATCTTCACTATGTGAGTATAGGGGTCTTTTAAGTGACCCGTCTTGATCGACGTACCGGAGTTCGTGTTTCCTGGATTCCTCGTGTTAAGATGGTACACATACCCTTTCCTCTTTACTTTTATAAACCGTTTTCGTTGTTGACAACTATGTTTCCTTAGTGACTAATGATGTTTACAATATTTAATAATAAAAGAGAATTAAAAACATTTTACAAGACAAAGTTCGAAGTACACCAAGGGAGATGAGTTACATAAGATAATAATCCATTTCTTTAGGGGCAAGTGTATAAAATTGTTTTAAGGGTGGAACTAAGGTTACCTTCTTGTAGTCCAACTTCTCAATGAAGACAGAAAAACTTCTTCGAGATAAATTTTTTTTTTTTCTGTAGTTGAGGATGGATTCCCCCTAAGGAATTCCTTTACACAGTAAAAGAACAGACCTTCAGTTACTCGAGTTTCTTTTTATTCCTATCCCGACTTTCCTACACCTTATTTTCTAGGTCAATTACGGATTTTCTGCGGTTTAACCTTTCACAATGACAAGGAACATAGTAGGTAGTGACGTTTACCGAGTCGTCCTTTTTCTGGTAGAGTTCGACCGTCAGAACGGTATCTTTATCTAGTAAAGTTATGCCCACCGTCTTGACGTCTCGAGTTGTACCGGTCACTGTAAGGTAGCTGATCACTACTTGCTTCTTTCCATTCTTGACTCACTTACTTTTAAGTTAGTTCAGGATTAGTTTTATCACAAGTTATTTAGACTCTTTATGAGAACATAACCTATAAAAAAAACCAGGGATTTATAATTAGTCGATATTTAATGAAAGTTCAATAGGTAAGTCGAAAAATTTTACTTAACCCGAAAAGTATCTTTAGACATAAGTTTTCATTTCTACCTTAAATTACAGGAATCGAATCTACATGAAGTTTTTCACTCGCTAGAAAAACCGACGTGAGAATCATGTATTATTCCTTACTCTCGAGTCCTCTGTTAAGTTCTCGTACCTCGACCTCCGTACGTCACATCTCTGACCCTCGTTTGCGTTTGCAGTCCCGGAAGTTGTGGTGGGTGTCTATTAAGAAATAACAAAGAAATAATTTGAGGATAAACCACTAGTTCTTCATCCTATTAAGCTAGGGTCTATATTAATAACTCGTGGATACTTATACGGACTTTCAAGAAACGTATGAAGTCCCTTGGTATACTCCCCTCTTCATGATAATGACAACATTACCGTGTTGTGAACTTTGACGTTTCCGTTGCGTCCAGTTGTCTCGTCCGTTACTTCTCTTTTCACTGCTCTGTTAGTCGGTAATCTAACCTCATGACTAGTTCCAAATACAAAACGTCTCCTTTACATTCAGGTTTCATTCATAACCAATTTTTAATCAACGAATTAAACTACAGATACAGTTTCATGTAAATTTTATAATATTTCTTTTGTAAATTTAGAGTAAAATATGGACACATTAAGATTAGACATTTTATAATTATGAAATAGGGTAGTCGACTAATCAATTCTTCTAAGAAATACACTACAATTAATTCAACCGTAAGCAAACGTCGGCGTACTTACCTGGATCTCTGATAGTATGATTCACCTCATTCAGTCTGTCTTTTTCTGTTTATAGTATACTATAGTAAATGTACACCGTAGATTTCATACTATATTTACTTAAATAAGTGTTTTGTCTTTGTCTGAGTGTCTGTATCTTTTGTTTGAATGCTGATGATTCCCCTTTCCCCCACACCCTCTCGATTTAATCTTCAAACTCTAATCGTCCATGTTTGATGATATATATTTTATTTGTTCCAGGATGACATATCGTGTACTCTTGATATAAGTTATAGAATATTACGATATTACCTTTTCTTATACTTTTCTTATATACACCTATACACACACAATATATTAGTGAAACGACACATATGGACTTTGGTGGTATTGTAACAGTTAATTAACATGAAGTTTTTTATTTGACAGTCGTATAAATCAATAGTAAGTTCTATACCTGTACTAACACCCACCAATCGTGAAGTGTCGATTATCTTAAAAAATCTCTGAATATCGTTATAGTCTACGAGAATTTTTTATAAAATTACTTTTAATTTTTAAAAATGGAATTTCAAAAAATTAAGGGGTTTAAAAATAACTATATTGTCACCATGTAATTTATATTTTCTTTGTTATTTGAATGTCATAATCAACTTTTATATACTAAAGTCGATTAACTATATAAATATAATTATATACTGTTTTATATAAAATTCTTCCTTCTTAATAATCTCTATTTCTACTGGTAATTAGTTACTATTTAGTAAGTTAAATGGTCCTACATTATTAAGATTTAAACATATATGGGTCATTGGAGTTTATATAGGTTCTTCACCGTTAAAGTGCTTCAGACTTTAAAATCACAAAAGAGAGTTAACTGTGTTGTTCGTATAATTTTTATGATCATTCCCACAAATTCGGACTTACTTTGGACGATCTCTAAATATTTTGTGATAGGTTGTTGACGTCTTATGTGAAATGAAGGTTAATTTGTATTTTCTAACTACTTTTAAAGGTACCACTTCGGTGTTTTAATTAGAGTTGTCTAAAGGTTCCCACCGATAGGTACCGTTTCTAATCAACCTACCAATGATTGATACGGAGGAGAAGGACGAAGGTGATGTAAAATCAGAGAAACGTGGATCTACCCTTATACCCTAATGAAGACCAGTTTCCTTTCATCCACTTTCACTATTACGACAAAAGTTTGGACTGGTGACTGATACAGGATACTAGAGATTGGTGAGAGACGTGAGTAGTCGATCGAGTCACGTCGTCCCACAAGTCACTCCGGGACCCCCTGTTTCTTAGATTCATGTAGATCCGATGGATCTACATCGGATCTAGGGACTCAACAATAAACCTCCCCTCGGTGAGTCCTTTCAGGTGACTTGTCATCGAACTACACTCTTTGCACACACACACAATTCGATGACTCTAAAATTTCCAAGAGTAAGATGGTTCATCAACTGATTTTACCATAACACGTTTGACGTAAGAGACTGTTTTAACGTTAATCCAATTTTTGAATCGTATTTATTATTACTCTTCTTTTCGATATTCAAGTTTTCAAAACTTTGTGTAAAATATTTGTTGAGTCCACGTACTTATTTATTGCTACTTTTAATCTTACATGAGTTTCGACGTATTATTAAATTTGTGGTTAATAGACCGACACATACTTATCGAATTTGTCATAAATATCCTTTTTATAACGGAATTCATAAATTTAATTTTTATTACTCCCGAGGTCTTTATTTAGGTATGTGGATACCAGTTAATTGGATACTGTTTCCTCCGTTCTTTAAGTTACCTCTTTTCTGTTAGAGAATGTTCACCACGATCCTTTCAACCTGTCGACGTACATTTTGTTGCTTTAATAGTTATCTTGTAAGGGAGTGTGGTATATGTTTTTATTTGAGTTTTACTCACTTTCTGCGTTTATATTTTGTACTGTGGTATTTTGAGGATCTTCTCTTGTGTCCTTTCTATAAAAGTCTGGATCAGGTTTTCAGGCAATATATGTAGACACAGAAAAAAGGACAGAACGTATGTCCCAGCAGTAACGGTAGAAGGATTTAAGGTATATATACACAATCATATGACATAACCACAAAAAGAAAGACCGAATGAAGTGAGACATATTAACCGAGGTCAAAGTAGGTAGAGTAGTCTTGACTAAGTTTACTTAAGAAAAATTGCCGACTCATTATGAGGTAACACATATACATGGTGTCGAAAGAATAGGTAAGTAGACGACTACCTGTAGATCCAACAAAGGTACAGGACCGATAATATTTGTCACGACGCTACTTGTAACCCCATGTACACAGAGAAAGTTAAGACCAAAGGAGGCACACGTACGGGTCGTCACCCTAACGACCCAGTATTCCATCAAGATAAACGTTAAAAAATTCCCTAGAGGTGTGACAAGAGGTATCACCGACATGATCAAACGTAAGGGTGGTTGTCACATCCTCCCAAGGGAAAAGAGGTGTGGGAGAGGTCGTAAATAACGAACGTCTAAAAACCTAGCGTCGGTAAGACTGACCACACTTCACCATGGAGTAACACCAAAACTAAACGTAAAGAGATTATTACTCACTACAACTCGTAGAAAAGTACACAAACAATCGGTAGGCATACAGAAGAAACCTCTTTACAGATAAATCAAGAAACCGGGTAAAAAACTAACCCAGCAAATAAAAAGACCTTAACTCGACGTCTTCAACGAACATATAAAAACTCTAATCAACAAACAGTCAACGAAGTAAACGATAATAAAAGAGGGTAAGTCTTCCGACAGAAAAGTGGAACGAATATNACAGTACATTCTTAACTTAGCGGTCAGGTACAGACTGCATCCCACGTCGTACGAACCCCGACCACGTACCCCTACTGGGTCTCTCTACAACACCCCTCCCTCCACCCTCCCCCCAAGTACAAACCCTTGCGTACATTCTTAATTTCTAAAATTTTAAATTTTTTATTTTTTTTTAATTTTTTAATTTTTTTCTTTTATAAGAATCTCATCAGAGGGTTCCGTTTTATTGTTTTTGTTTTGTTTTTTTTTTTTGTTTTCGTTTTTATTTACTCTAGATTAGTTTGAATTTCGAAAACGTGTCGTTTCTTTTGGTAGTTGTTTTTATTTTCCGTTGGATACTTTACCCTCTTTTATAAACGTTTACTACACTGGTTTGTTCCCTAATTATAGGTTTTATATGTTTGTCGAGTATGTTGAGTTATAACTTTTTTTTTTTTGATTAGTTTTTTACCTGTCTTTTGGATTTGTCTGAAAAGAGGTGTCCGTGTACTTTTCTACGAGTTGTAGTGATTTATAATCTCTTTACGTTCAGTTTTGGTGTTACTCCCCGTGTTTATATTGTTCGATCCAAAGATTGAACTTCTTAATCTTTTTATTGTCGTCTGACTTCTGACCTTGTTTTTAATTACTTATCTTTTGTTTGTGTATCATAAATTTAGTTGAGTACACTTTGTCTTAAATATACGGTGCTTAAAACGGTAAAATTTTAACTGTTAAATGATTACTAAAAAAATCATATCAGGGTTTATGCACGTTGGTAGTAGTGATGGTCTTGTAAAAGTAATGAGGTCTTTCTTTGTGGTGTAGACGAACGTCACTACGGGACGAAGGGGATGGGGAGTCCGGGACCTTTGGTGGTTAGATGAAAGATGACAACGACGACGACGATTCAGTGAAGTCAGCACAGGCTGGGGTATCTACCGTTGGGTGGTCCGAGGGGGCAGGGACCCTAAGAGGTCCGTTCTTGTGACCTCACCCAACGGTAAAGGAAGAGGTTACGTCCTTTCACTTTTCACTTTCACTTCAACAAGTCAACTCAGGCTGAGAAGCACTGGGGTACCTGACACCGGATGGTCCGAGGAGGTGGGTACCCTAAAAGGTCCGTTCTCATGACCTCACCCCACAGTAACGGAAGAGGTCGAAAGACAACAATTCCAAACGGATAAGACCTATAAAGTATATGTACCTTAACATGCTAGTCACCGGAAAACTCATACCAAAGACAGTGAAACGTATTACGAAAGTACGAAGTAGATACGACATTATAGATAGACAGGAAGTAGAAAGTTTTTTTAAAATTATACAAGTGGACGGAGAATGCTTTAGATATACGCCCAGTCCTTCGTTGTCAATCTTGACCTGTACCTTGTTGTCTGACCAAGGTTTATCCTTTTCCTCATGTAGTTTCGACATATAACAGTGGGACGAATAAATTAAATATACGTCTCATGTAGTACTCTTTACGACCCGACCTTCTTCGTGTTCGACCTTAGTTTTAACGACCCTCTTTATAGTTATTGGAGTCTGTATGTCTACTGTAGTGGGAATACCGTCTTTCGATTCTTCTTGATTCCTCGGAGAACTAATTTCACTTTCACCTCTTACTTTTTCAACCGAATTTTGAGTTGTAACTCTTTTGATTCTCGTACCGTAGACCAGGGTAGTGAAGTACCGTTTACCTACCTCTTTGTCACTTTTGTCACTGTCTGAAATAAAAAAACGCGAGGTTTCAGTGACATCTACCACTGACGTCGGTACTTTAATTTTCTACGAACAAGGAACCTTCTTTTCAATACTGGTTGGATCTGTCGTATAATTTTTCGTCTCTGTATGAAACTGTTGTTTCCAGACAGATCAGTTTCGATACTAAAAAGGTCATTAGTACATACCTATACTCTCAACTTGATATTTCTTTCGACTCGGGGTTTCTTAACTACGAAAACTTGACACCACGACCTATTCTGAGAACTCTCGGGGAACCTGACGTTCCTCTAGGTTGGTCAGGTAGGATTTCCTTTAGTTAAGGTTTATAAGTAACCTTCCTGACTACAACTCCAACTTTGAGCTTATGAAACCGGAGTACTACACTTCTTGACTGAGTAAACTTTTCGGGGACTACTACCCTTTCTAACTTCCGTCTTCCTCTTCCCCTGTTGTCTCCTACTTTACCAACCTACCGTAGTCACTGAGTCAGCTGTGCTCAAACTCATTTGAGACCCTCGACCACTACCTGTCCCTCCGGACCATACGACGTCGGGTACCCCAGCGTTTCTCAGCCTGTACCGACTCTCTGACTTGACTTGACTGACTTATACAAGTGAATAAACGTATAAATAAATAAGAATTAGGAAAATATCAGTTATAAAGTGTATAACAAAAAGTAAGTAGTCAATTGTCTATAAACCCAATAAAGATGGAAAACCGATGATACTTATTTTCAAAGTACTTGTAAGTATTTGTTCAAAAACATGTTTGAATGCAAATTTAGACATATATAGGTTCCCGTATTTACCCTGAAGGGAACATCGAGTCGACCATTTCTTAGAAGGACGGTACACCTTCTGGAGCCAAGTTAAGGACCCCACCCTTCTAGGTGACCTCTTCCCTATTCGATGAGTGAGGTCATAACAACCCGAAGGGACCACCGAGTCGACCATTTGTTAGACGGACGTTAAGCCCTCTGGACCCAACCTAGGGACTTAACCCTACTAGGGGACTTCTTCCCCATCCGATGGGTGGGGTCATAAGACCGGACCTCTTAAAGTACCTGACATATCAGGTACCCCAACGTTTCTTAACCTGTGTTGACTCACTGAAAGTGAAAGTGTATGTACCCATATTTCATATAAATTTGAATGTATATGGGTTGATAGAACATATGTATGGATCCTCATCTGAACGGTCCGGAATACCATTAAGATACAAATTGAAAAACTCCTTGACAGTTCGACAAAAAAGTTTCTTCGAGATGGTAAAATGAAGGGATGGTCGTGAAGGACTCCTAAGGTCAAAGAGATGTAAGAGTGGTTGTGGATGAGAACAAACAAACAAAAAATTAATATCGGTCTCATCCAAACTTCACCATAGAGACACCATAGGACCTACCCCTTCTAGGGGACCTCTTCCCTTACCGTTGGGTGAAGTCATAGAACGGATCTCTTAAGGTACCTGTCTCCTTGGACCGTCCGATATATCGGGTACCCCAACGTTTCTCGACCTGTGGTGATTGACTGAGTGTGTGTCTGTTAAATTTAGAAAAAAAAAAAAAAATTACACCTGGTGACAATTTCAGAAATAACTTAAACAATGTGATAACAAAGACAAAATACAAAACCAGAAAGTCAGAGTCCATACACCCTAGAAACGAGGGTCTGGTCCCTAACTTGGGTGTGGAAAACGGAACTTTCCGACTTCAGAACTGGAGACCTTGCGGTCCCTTCAGGAACACATGTGACCAACTACAATCGGCCACAAGGGTCACGACGACCGGTCCCGAGACCGGGAGGAGTGTTTCGACGCTAAAGACCGGAGTTGTGGTAATTGTGTCTACACCATATCTCTGTGGGTCCCCTCCAAAAACCTCTTCGACCTCTTTGGTGTTCTTTGACGGGCGGGAAAGGGGTTGTTTTCATGTGAAATTTTGCCTTTCTGTGACTTTTTTTTAGACTTCCCTTTTTGATAACGTTTTCCCCTTTAGTCGTGGGGATTTTGGTTTCACGACATGTACGAATTTTGTAATTTTTTTTAATGTAACTTCTGTGAGAATTCTGTTTTTCATGTTTAAAGTCCGACGGAAGTAGTCCAGAGGAGTGAGCTGACGTCACGAAACCCCGGGCTCACCGTGTCTCACCCGCGTGACAACCCGAGTGGGTAGCACGGTTACCTGGGCAGGACAGGTACGAGGAGTTTGCGTGTTAGTTCCCAGCCCAACGGGTCACATCTGACCTCTCGTGCACCCCGCAGGAAGCCGGGTAGGATCCCACGAGTCCCCGTGACCGACTCTGGGACGTAGAGGGGAAGTTACAGGGGCCGAGGGACGGGACACCAGAGGGAATTTTACATTGCGGGGGTGGAGGTAAGGCACAGTTACCCTACCGGGACCCCTACCCACACCCCCCTTCGGACCAGTTCCGTGTGATCGCCGAGGAGGGGCGTCCGGACCAACCTCGTCCCAGTGCCCCGAAAAGGAGGGGGTCGGGCGCCCGGGACACACGCGTCGACGTCGACCAGAGTGACTACGTGTAGAGGGCCTCCGGGAACGACCAGCCGAACCGCTGGGACAGAAACCCGGGCGTCACCGAGACCTCGGTCGGGCACCCCAGGAACGCGTACCCGAACACGGAGTCGCACTCAAACCCCGCCGGTCCGACCGAGACCGTGGTCTCGTTCGACTGGACTCGCTAAGGTGCGTAGAGGTAGTGGCGGGGGGGGGCGCGGCAGTGCGGGAACTGGTCGTCCGACTGGTCGGTCCTGTCGTCGAGTCCCCCGCACCGATAGGCGTCCACGACGTCCACATGGAACGTCCAGTGCACGAGGTAAACACGTCGGGCTCCTCCCGCTCCTGCGGCTCCCACCGAGGGGCATCCAGGTCCACTCGTGCGAACCGAGCGCGTGATCGACCTACGGGGCGAGGTCGCACCAGGTTCTCGCCTTTCTGTCGAGCCCCCGGGGGTTTACGCCCTTCTTGAGGGTCGGGACCGCGGTCCGGTCTCCGGCGGTCCACTCGGCGAGTTCAGGACAGGCGGCCACGAGGCCCGGTCCGTCGGTCCCAACTTCTACCGCGGCGACCAGTCCCGCGGGGCGTCGTGGTCGAGGGGTCTTAAGTCTTAAGTCTTAAGTCACAGTCGAGGAGACCAACGTTTGGACGTCCTAGGTCCATTAGGACTCGAAGAATCCCAAGACGATCTTCGGCCCCTGAACCACATACACACCGTCGCAGGGGAAGGAGGTTGCCCACCCATAGCCGCGAGCGAGTCGACTCCGGGATCGGTGGGACCCGTCTCTTCCAGTCCCTTCGGGCCTGCCTGGGACGGCGTCCTCGTTCTCCCTACCAACCCGGGAAACTGAGGGCTCCTTGGTGGGTCTCCCTACGGGTCTGGGAACCTGAGGACAAACTCGGTGGCTATACATCATCACCCGTCGAGGAGACGAACTTCTATGGGTTCGGAGTAAGAGTAATTCCAGGTTGGGTAAATTAAAAAATGAGGTAACGAACACGAAGACCACAGTATAGAGAACATATACCATACTGTATCACCAGGTTACAGTGATTTCAGAATCGTGGTGAACAACTCTCATAAAGGGGGGTATCTTACCAGAACCGCGGAAACGACTTTTACTGGTATTTACCCAGATGAACAGTCAAGTCAGGATCACTAGTTAAACAGATAAGAAAACGGTCGTGGTTTGTCAGAACTAATGACATAGAAACATGACATACAAAAATCAAACCCTTCACTCTCATGAAAATTCAAATAAGAAGGAAAAGTTCTAATAAAACAGAAACGGATCGGTAAAAGTAAACGTATCCTTATAATTCGATTCAAACAATGAAAGACCTTTTTTTTTTCCATCAAATCTAAAACTATCTCTAAGGTAGTTTAACCACTTATTAAACCCTTCTTAATAAGAAAAAAAAAAAAAACGATACAACCCAGAATCAACAACATACCTCCTATATCAAGGGACTGGTCCTTTCCTTGGACCCAGGGGGTGAAACTCCCACACCTCAGATTTGGGGATCTGGTGGTCCCTTCAGGTTTCTTAAGGATCCAATTTTATCAGAAAGTACTTGTCTCTACAGAAAGGTATATAAATCCAGAAATCTAAGAAAACTACGACAAAACATCAAAAATCACATATTGAATAAATCAATATTGTTACAATAAAAACACCCCAACATTTACTTTAACGTAAGAATTAAAGTAAAAACCGAAAATCACGATCACATTTCTTTACGTCAACCAAAACACATAACTAGAATTTAGGACTTTAGAACGACTTGTTCAAAATAATTAGGATCACCAAAAATTTCACTTAAAGGAATCCTAAGAGACATATGTCTTACTAAGGTAGTCATTCATTCTTTAATTTTTAAAAAGAAAAGTTATACGTTCCGAAATCTTAAAAAAAGAATTAGATAAAGGAGTGATCTTAAGATCATAATACAACTTATCCGTAAAAACAGAAGAAGGACTAGAATCGTACTTTCCTTAGTCACAAAGTGACAATTTATGTCACAGTCGCTACCCAAAAATTATCCACAGGAAATAGTATAACTCCTTAAAGAGAAAAGAACAAGAACTCACAGAAATAGTATCTATTGTTGGTATAACCCAAAACAGTTTACTAAAAAGATGTACATACCTCTACTATAAAAACCAGAAAATGAGATAATAAAACCACGTAATGTAACCGACTAATATAAAATATACAACTTGGTTGGTGGAACGTAAGGACCCCATTTAGGGTAAACCAACCTCACACATTAGGAAAAATATACAAAGACCTGAACCAAACGGAGACAAAATAACTATCAAAAACGTTGAGACAAATATTCCATATAACTAAATATCAAAAGGAAAGAACAAACAAACAAAATTGACTATAAAAACAGACCAAAAGTGTAGTCCCATGATGACCAGAGTCTACCGTTGAACACTTCACAAGGAGAATAAAATTTTTTTTTAAACACTCCCGAACAATAATTAAGAAGACACTTGTAAACCATCATAAGTGGTCGTTTTAGTAGGACCGGGACCCAAAAAGAAACACCCCTTAAAAAACTAATGACTAAGTCAGAAAATGAAGGAATTCGAGATAAATTGAAATAAGAAGAAAACTCAGTCACAACAATCAAACGTAGAAATATCCTAAAACGAATAAAACCATCTTATAAATTAAACAACCGTGTGGCAATAAGTGTCTTAAAAGAATATTAAACCGTCAAACCATCCCTACAGGAGAAAGAGCTAAAATCATCAAAATCAGAAAAGAAAAAAGAAACGAGTCAAATCGATTTTAAAAGAGTGAAAACAACTATAGAAGTTTCTAGGTTGAAAACAACTAATCAGAGATAATTTAAAAATTTTAAAGGAAATAAAGGTGAGATAGGAAAGAAGAATAATAAACGGAAAACTGAAATCCCATCAACCGAAATAACAAAATATAAAAATTCCACCTTCCAATAATTAAACTCCAGAAAGAGAAAATTTTATGTCCATAAATATCAATATTAAAATGAAATTAGTGACGAAATAGACGTAGGATATTTAAAACCATACAAAACACGAGTGAAAATAATTGGAGATGTATAAAAGATTAAAGAGAACGTTACACAAAAAACTGGGTAATCAATAAATCATAACACAACAAATTAAAAGTGGATACACATTTAAAGGGTATAAACGAAGACAATAAATAAAAACAAGGTGACACCAGACTCTTGTATTTAACATATTAAAACCAAGAAAATTTAAATGACTCTAAACAAAATACCGGATTGTTTACCAGACAGGACTTCTTACAGGGTACACGTCAACTACTCTTATATAAAACGACAACATATATACAGTCATTCCGGTGGGTCTTACGACCAATGGAGACCTACCCTCCTTATACTAACCCCTACCCCAGTGTCCCTCGATTCCCCCAACAGTACGACCTATAGAGATTAGAAACCACTCATGTACTCGTAAAATAATAAAGAGATAATCTACATGTATATATAAATAAGTGAGTATATAAAATGCCAATTTATATAAGTCGGTCGGTACTCTGATATAACACAGTCAGGGTACAAGACGAATGTCTCTTATACCGAATTCCTGGTCCTATTCGGTGTTCGCAAGACCTGAAAACTCTCATAGTCCTTCTTTTTGTTTACAAACGATACTCGTGTTTTCACCGAAAACATGAACGGAAAAGTGTCGATTTACTCTACCACAAAAATTTTCAATCGAAACTCTTTTGTTCACGTACAATTTCCTCTATGAGTCACTTAAGAACGTCATCATAATCTTAGACTCGTCTGGAATGACAGGGGTCCTCCTAAACTACAGTCCATCGTATGTATTCCCTGAAGGGTCGACCGATTCACCACTTCTTAGGTGGACGTTACTTTCTCTACACTTAAACTAGGGACCGAGTCCTTCTAAGGGACCACTTCCTTTATCGTTGGGTGAGATCATAGGGACGGACCCTTTAGGGTACCCGTCTCCTCGGACTGCCCGATGTCTCAGTCTGTACTGAATCACTGACGTCGTCGTAAATATTCCGACACAGTGAGACATTCAAGGAGACGTCCATATTTTACTATTAGTTACGAACTACAATCTCAAAACATAAATCTAACTAGTACGATGTAAGGTTGACAGATGTGTGTTCACCAGACCTGTGTAATATCCAAATCTCTTACAAAAGTCTTCGTTGGTTGTGTAATATCTGTGTCCGTTCTCTCCAAACGTCACACTGGTTCTCACACCCGAAAATGTAGGACCCGTTTAGTTCTTGAATTAGGACCCTTTTAACTACAGCATTCTTTTCAACTATAGGACTTCACTGAAAACGTCACACTTTTCTTAACTCTATTGTATCCGGTAATTTACTTTAAAGACTTATTTATAGATTTACCCGGTCTCTCAATTTAATTACAGTCTACGGAAACGTAAAGAAAAGATCTTCGTCAGAGGTGAGTGTTAAGAGAACTGACGATTCTAGTTTCCTTTCTAGGAAACTGTACGGTTCTTTTCAAACTACGTCCGTGTCGAATTCTTTATAATTACTCAATGACCTATCCATTCACACTTTTATTTCCGATGTCGACCCGAAAGTCGTGTCTCGACTTTTAAAAAGAATGTTTAATGTGTCTGTCTTTTTTTTAAGAGACTTTTTTTTTTTACACTTAGTCTTTTTCTCTCATTGACTATGCCTCCAACCAAAGATTAATATCACGGTGTTTAATTTGTTCTTTAGAAATGAATGTTGTTACGGATCCCGTTCAGTCAGTCGAGATAACCTCCCTTCCAAACCGTTTTAATTACGACAATTACTGTCTTTAAATTTCATAATATAACATAATTGTAAATTTACACCTAAAAAGGTCCAAAGACCCCTTTTCGTTTTTGTTTAGTTTACTTTTGTAAAATACATGAGTCGTGATATCATTCATCACCCCGTTTAGTCTACTTGTCACTTACTTTATATAAAGGAAGGACACATCTGAAATATTAGATCAATTTCTCTGTGGTAGACCCACTTTATTACTCTATTTTTATACTCCGTCTTAGTCCCATGAACGAGAACTCCTACTAAGAATCGTTGGAGTGAGACGCCCAGGACCATTTCTTGATCCGTCACCTTCGTAAACGAGGAACTGGTGGGTCCCGGGGAGTACGTAAGAATGACTAGAGATTAACATGGAGGAAATCGAATATACGTTTTTAACGTTACGGAGGATCGCCGAGAAACAATATCTCGAAAGATGTTTAATTTTTGTCCTTAAATTTCCTTACTTTTAACGAACCTCGTCCTCGTAACCTTTACTATTTTCCCGTTGATTATAACTCTTTCCTTTGTATTTCAGAAAGTATACGTACTGAACCTTTCGTATTGGTTGACTCTTGTAAATCGTTTCCTCGTTCGTTCGTTCGGAAGGGGAGGGTCCGGAACGAGACTGACACGTCAACGGGTCACGCTACCGACTATCGGTGCACGACTGAAGTAGTAATTGTTATACAATTATCGAAAACATATATAAACTAATTCGGTCTTTAACACATTATGCAAACCCTTTAGAAAGGTAGTTTTAATCAAGTTTGTGTCGGAAAACCGTACGTTTCCCTTATTCGAACTCAAGAGTCCTGCTTAGTGTCACCTGGTGGAGTAATGGGTTGGTATGACCTATTTACTCCGTAATGAGATATAGCAACTCAGACGATAACACACCACGTCCTGTATAAAAGATATAATAATATTTTATTTTAATATTATACTAAAAACGGTATAGTATTGAAAATATCACTAAGGATTCCGTCGTTTAATCGGTCTAAAGTGAGTGTGATTACCTTCCTAGAAGACCTAGTTTACCGAATAATTTATTTGAGTTTACTTTTATTCATATATAAAGTACATCCAGAAGACAAATTATAAACTTATATCTCAAAAAGTCACAAGACCCTATCACATGTCGTGTCATTTTCCGTTACCGTTTCTTATAGTGATGGGTACGTATAAAATAATATTTTTCTTTTGACACGTAGATCTAAACACTAACCTTGTCTCAGGTTCCCCATAAATAGTACTACCGTTGTGACTAAAACCTTTTTGTTTTTTTCTACTTCCCTCGTCTTTGGGTCCGTATTCGTTGTCGTCCAAAAAGAAAATAACTAATAAGTACATAAAACACCCTAAAGTTGTCACTTTCTCTGGACTCTTTGGTATTTTAGTTAGGGAGTTCAACTTCAACTTTCTTCGTTTAGTAAAGAACGTGGGTGACTCACCATAATTAATTAAACTCCCATAGAGTCAAGGAGAAGATAATTCGTTAAGAGAATCCCTTAGTTTAAATAAAATCAAATGAATAACCTAAGTAGGAGTCGTGAGTTCCACGAAAACTTCCTATACTACGTTTAACAATCGTAGTAAAGTGTAAATAACTTAATATCGTAGTGTACTGAATCTCGTCTGTGATCTGAATTACTCTTTTCGTTCTGTAAGGTAAGGGTCAAATGTCTCTCTCATTGATTCTGTCCACCCTCCCCTTTCTGAACGAGTTTCAGTCTGTTTTAAAACTCTCCGCTAATCCTGGGTCAAACCAATAGGAACCATCTTACGACAAAAGTGAACATGTATTCGACTTGAACGACCCTTTTATATATAGTACTTCTTTATTTTACATGACTCTTTTTCAATTAAAAACTTGAACCCTTACATCAACCCTACACATTCATAGTTATTAACGTCCTCACCACCCATTCGAGGACATAAATGAATCGATAGTAAGACAAACGTAAACATTAGCCAGAGACGGTTAACCATAAACAATGATCGGTTGTTCTCTTCCCTCCCTGTCTTTACCCTTTATCATTTGGGTCTAATAGAAAATATTCACACATTTAACTACCTATACCATCTAAAAAAGTCACACCTTTGAGTTTCAAGATATGGAGTAAGACAAAGTCTTTTGTAAAACTAACACAGTCATCTGGGTCTCGGTTTCCCAAATAAATGTTAGGAGAAAAGGTTGACCTTACTCGTTTTCCCTTAGGATCTAGTGTCTCCTAAAATCAGAGAGTCGACCCTGGGAAGTTTGGGGATTGTATGTGTCTGTCTCGACTGAGACTCGAGAAAGATGCGTCAAAGGTGTCAGTACCGACGGGTGACAAAACAAGGTTGGGTTTGAGACGATACTAAAGCTGGGATACAGAGACCGACTTCGTCTGACGAACCTCAAGACCCAACTACAAACCCACATATACCTCCCCGTACACAGAAAGAAAGAAGCCCAAACCGGGACGGTGATTCAGATATTTATCCTAAAATTAAGAGACATGAAGAAGGACCCTTTAATGTTGAAACCGACCTTAAAACATAAAATCTTAAAAGACAGGTACATTAATTCAGAAAAACCGGATGACAGGAGACGGGGGTTGTAGAATAAAATAGGAAAAGAAAATAAAGTTTATTTCCTTAAAGATGACTTCCTCTTTCTTTCACCCTGATCCCTTACTACTTATGATCTCTAGTTAATTACATAATGTTGGGTTTTACTAAGAAAAACCGAGTACTGAAGACTTTTATATGTACTATCTAGAAGTTGTAATCCTTTTTCCACTTGTTTTTCTTTCTCCTTTACAAATGACACAATAACTAGAAGGAATTGACTTAAGAAAGTAGAGTCTTTATTCGAACGTGTTTTCGAAGACGAACATGGACGACCCATCTACAGACGAAGACTTAGGTGTAGTAAGGATAACGAAGACGGCAAAGGGTCGGGAACAGTTACCGGCGGAGAAGAGTATGTTTGTCTTAGTATGTTTCGTAGATTTCCAGAGGACCAAAGATTTCCCTATTCTTAAACAAAGACTTGACTTTCCTTGAAAAGGACTGTTTTAGACTAGTCAACTCCTATTTTGTAGATTGTCCAGTTATGACGAAAGGACCACTGTCGGGACTCACCCACTCGGTCCCTTTTCTAGGTCATATTTACTTTCCGTTCCCATTTTCGTCAATGACACGAGTTCGTACCCTCCCCACTCCTCGTGTGGTTATCACTAGTATCTATAAGGTTCAAACCAATTATAGTATTATCTGACCTAATCTCTTCTTTAAACACTTACAAACCCCTTAGTTCCTCTGAACTTACTTCTCTTCCGAAATCTCTGGCCACATTTTTTTACAGACTTTTCCTTTATCTCCAACCATCACAGTCTGTGTCTCCACCAATGCGACTCACACAGACCCCTTTTGTTTGACAGACTGATCTATGTACTCTCTCACTTTCTACTCAGGTCCTTTTTTCGGACAACGTCTCCTGACTTCGTAAATATGAGCTTAACCAACGGTTACCAAAGATTCGTACTAACATTTAGTCAAACTCCAACCTCTTTTAACTTCCCACCTGGTCCTTCTGACCTTCCCTTCATCTTAATCGTTAGTCCTCTTAAAACATCATCGTATTCACTCTTTAGAACTTTTCGACTACGGGTTTAAAGTGACCGATACAGAAGTACTTCGGTCGCTTCGATCACTAGTTTATTCGGGATCTAGGGAATCATTTAAATTCTTTTTAGAGACCTTTGGAAGGTCTTTTTATAGTGTAAACGTGTATGAATCTTTTGTAACGAATATAAAGTCCCACAAATATCTAGGGACCCTTGGTCCTTCGTAAATCCTTTTATACTCGATGCTCTATTCGTTACTGAACTAACCGTAAACTTTTTACTTGGTCAATATATTGTTTTTAACAAATGGTAAAACTGTATTACATCTAACCGTAAAGTGTTGAAAAAAAAAAAATTTATTGGACTATACCTCCAGCACCAGTTTGTTAAAACCGTTACTGACGTATTGAGACAATAGGAGACCTTCTACTTATAGTGTATGGTAGTACAATTTACAAGATGTCATTTCTTGTGGCCGAATTGAGACAAATGAGGTCCCGAAGGTCGGTAATTAGGTTGCCAACAGTCTTGGGCAGATACGTCGGAAGTGGGTCTCTGTGGACGATTTAACAAAGTGTCAGAAATCTATATTTACCTTGAATCCGAGGTTCCTGCAGTTCAGGGAAACCTAGACGGAAGTGGAGAGAGTTGGGAGGAAGGACACTTGGTCCTCTGCGTGTAAGACCAGAACGATTCATCGACACACTAGAATCTTTTTAATACACGGAGTCTTAAGTAAAGACCTCTTCTTCCACTGATAGATACGGGACTTAGTCACCAGGAGTTTGGGTTTACAAGCACTCTTAGTGGTTCTTCTGAAGAGTCTCGGGGTCGGTCTCAAAGACTCACACTTCCGTCCCGACTTTGAACTCTTGCACGTAATGACACCTCAAGGGTCCGCTACGGCGACGACTCCCAAGTGCCCGGTTCGAAAACTCTTGACGACGAGATCATACAAATTCCAGGACACTTGTGAATATGAGAAGTTTAGTACAGAAGAGGTCTAGACCACTGGTTGAGTGACGGACGAGGACAAAACCCAGACGTCCCGGTGTGTTAAGATGTACAATAAAACATATTACCAGTGATAACCACAAAAGACTCCTTCCAACATAGTAGTAAGGTCAACGAGAACGGTAAAGGGTCGGGAACAGTTTCCGTCGGACAGATTATGTTTGTTTTAGTATGTCTTATATACGAAGACTATTAAATACTATGTTTACTCGAAGAAGTGCTTTGTCTGAATCTCGTGTTTGATATCAAAGACCCCCTACTCTATCAATCCCTCAAACTCTATCTATCCATGTGTAAAGAAATAAATTTTACCTGTCGGTTGTTCCTGGATATGACATATTGTGTCCTTTGAGACGAGTCAACAATGCACCACCGGACCTACCCTCCCCTCAAACCCCTTTTTACCTATGTACATATACATACCGACTCAAGGAAAAGACAGGTGGACTTCGATAGTGTCGTAACAATTAGTCGGTTACAATAAACATTTGAGGTTATGTTTTAAATTTTCAAAATTTTGTTGTTTTTTTAAGTTTACATATCTCTCCCGTAATTACTTCATACAGTGACAACGACTGTACCATATATCGTTTCAAAAAAAAAAAATTAATCTCCTATTAATGTTATCAAACTACCAAAAACGACATGTAGTCGTACTCAGCCGTAATTCATATGTATACAGGGAAGGGAGAACTTGGGGGGAGGGTGGAGGGAGGATTAGAGGATGGGGAGATCCAACAGTGTCTCGTGACCGAAACCCAAGGGACGTAGTATGTAGTTTGAGGGTGACCGACAGATAAGTATATGGGACTCCTTTGGTCTTAACTTTTTCTGTGTATATGCGGCTACAAATGGTGTCGTCATAAATACTATCGATCCCGTACCTTCGCCTCTTCCGTTACCGTGGGGTGAGGTCATGTCTTAGGGTACCTACCTCCTCGGATCACCCGACGTCAAGTACCCCAGCGATTCTCAGTCTGTACTGACTTCACTGAATCGTCGTCGTCGTCCCGTACCTTCGTTGAATCTATAGGTAACTGTCTACTTACCTATTCCTTCAAGACCATGTATATGTGTTACCTTAATGAGTCGATATTTTGCCTTACTTAAACTCAGTCAAGATTACTCCACCAACTTGGATCTCGGATAATACGTCTCATTTCAATTCAGTTTCTATCATGACTACTAGGATGAACGTCCCGTCGTTTCCTCTGTCTCAGTAAAACCTGTGTCACTCCCTTCCCCACCCACCCTACTAAACCTCCTATCGAAACTCCATATATCGTTTGAAAAAACCTATGATGTATAAACTACTTAGTTCGGTTGTACGTCAATCTGAACCATTATGCTTCCTGGATAAATGTACTGTAAAGACAATCCCCTTGTGACGAGACAAATTACACATACACTCACATCTACGAAGAGTTTGTACCCTTCCTAAGGGAGATAAGTTTTACGTACCTTTGTCGAAGACGTCGGTCCCGACCCTGTTTCACTACTGTAACTATTTTGAACTGAAACCCCGGGGAAGTGAAACACAAGTCAGTAAATTATTTATAAATGGCTAGTAACCGTATATTCCGTAATTCGATCTAGGAGACCCCCTACGTTTTTATTTAGTCTAGTTTAGGAACGGGCGTTACCTTAAATATTGGATCACACTCTGAATTCTACACACGTAAGTACCTCTGTCACTCGTCCCGACGACGAAATAGCCGACCCGAGTCACTGTCGTTTAGATTAATGATCGATACACTGGAACCTGTCAAACACATTGGGACACTCGGAGTCGAAGTATTACCACCCACTTTAATACGGGGTATCCTAGTTAATACCGAAGTAACATTTTTGGGTATATTTTACGAAAGACGGTACAAGTCTTATATAATACGTAAGTTATTTACATCGTCAAAAATTTTGATAGTAGGATTTTCATCTCACTATTTATATTATCTATTAAAAACTTACGCATAATACACAACCTATAAGTCGACTCTTAAAGAGTCAACTTACATAATGAAGTAAGCAGGATGTGGTTGGGAATAAGCAAAACTTCTACTCTTTGTCTTAAGTCCCTGGAATTCATTAACAGGATTCCACGATGTCGAATGTTTACAGACTCGACCATGAAATTGTTGTCGTAAGACAACGATCTCGAACATGGGAATTGGTGATACATGTCTCGTTGAATCACCGAAGGGTCCGCCGAGTTACCATTTCTTAGATGAACGGTTTGTTCCCTGTACCCAAGTGAGGGACCCAGTCCTTCTAGGGACCCTCTTCCTTTACCCTTGGGTGAGACCATAAGAATAGACCTTTCAGGGTACCTGTCTCCTCGGACCACCTGATGTCAGATACCCCAGTGTTTTCTCGGTCTGTGTTGAATCACTGCCTTTTTGTTGTCGATTTAGTTACGAGTTTCTCCCTATTCGTTCTACCAACTCCTTCAGTCTCCATCCTCGTTTTTGCAGACAGATCCTCCTTGACGATGATACTGTTTCGGAATTTTAAACTCGACCCCGAACTTTCTTTCCCTTAAAACCGAGATGTGCAACAATGGCCGAGAAAAGATTAATTTGTACAAATAACTAAGGTATTTATGATAGGTCGCGAATAAAACGTAGTCCGTAGTACCCTACAGTCTCTACGTCGTCCCTCATTTTCCCCGTGTCACAGTGACTAAGTCACAAGTATGGAAGTACGTTGGAGACTAGGTATCTCCCTCCACGGTAAGTTATCTGTAAATTGCTCCTTGATACTCCCTCTTTAAATCTTACAATAACCTAAATCCTTGATACTTGAGGTAGGACCCGACACGATGCACAGTACCTTCTGTGTCTGTACTTCACTTCTACACCCAGACAAGAGAAGTCATCAATCTGAAGGGACCTTTCTTGAAATCCAAAAGAAGTAGAAAGAGTGTCGACATATAAGGGAGAACGTCACCTTTACAAAGGTCAGACTATAGGTCAGTAACCATCAGTGAATACTCGAGACTTAAAAATTTATTTGATTACAGATCAGTTCCGATACCAAAAAGGTCACCTGTACATACCTACACTCTCAACCTGACACTTCTTTCGACTCGTGGCTTCTTAACTACGAAAACTTGACACCACAACCTCTTCTGAGAACTCTCAGGGAACTTGACGTTCCTCTAGGTTGGTCAGATAGGATTTCCTCTGGTCAGGACCCACAAGTAACCTTCCTGACTACGATTTCGACTTTGAGGTTATGAAACCGGTGGAGTATGTTTCTCAACTGGGTAACCTTTTCTGGGATTACGACCCTACCTAATCCCCGTCCTCCTCTTCCCCTGCTGTCTCCTACTCTACCGACCTACCGTAGTGACTGAGCTACCTACACTCAGACTCACTTGACGCCCTCAACCACTACCTGTCCCTCCAGATCGTACGACGTTAAGTACCTCAGTGTTTCTCAGTATTGATTCACTGACTTGACTTGACTTACACTAACCTATTGTAATATGTTGATAACTGGATAAAGACGGGTAGGGGATGAAAATAAAAACTAACGACAGAAGATGGTATGGGGAGGTGAGTACATCGATCTCAAACCAGGTGTGTAACGGATTCTTTTACCTATAATGTCCCGTCCTTTATCCCTTTCCAGTCAGGAAGACCGAGATCAAAGATTCTCGGATAAGGGACTTTCCTTCCCTATCCTGAGAACCGTATTAAGTGAGGTCAACCTTTCCGAGGGACCCGTCTCTTACGGTAATCGTTACAACCTGTTACTGACCCTAATTTAAAGACGAAATAGAGTCGACACTTACTCCGTAACTTTTTTATAAGTCCATTTAATATCTTTTTATTTACAATAATGAAGGATGGACTACCATAATCATCTATTATAACCTTAGGTAACGTGACTAAGTACGATTCTAAATATTAGGAACGGTCCCTAGAAAATTATACTATAAGTGAGTAAGTCGTTTATAAAGGACTCGTAGAGAGATGGTCCATGGTCTCTTCTCCATCTCTGATCATACTCTTCAACCTCGTTCTTATCTTTGTCAAGAACGACTTATGTAAAATAAAAGTTCCGTCTTTCAGTAATTAGTTGATTAATTTGTTTATCTACGTTTTAATGTTCACACCTTTAACGATGACTCCTTTTTCTATATCCCTGATATATCGTTCCCCGAGACTGGAAAAGACTCCCCTGACTCTTCAGAGAGACCCTTCACTGTAAACTTAACTCTAGGACTTTTACTAGTCATCGATTAATCCATTTCTCTCTCAGTTACAAGAACCGTCTATCCTATAAAGTTCGTAAGCACACTACCGTCTCGGTGATCCTTTTTCAGAACCAACCTCCCTCCACTCTCTCTTTGAAAACTAGTGTCTTACTCCCGTCGACGACTGTACTTCCCGAAAGGACCCACACTTCTGCATAAGACATGCACCCACCACGGACTCACACAGAGGGTAATAGAAACACACGCAGAGAGACTTCGGAGTCTCGAGTTTCACAGTTTCCGACTTGAGAAGTAGAAAGGGGTTTAGACGGGGACGAGAACTCATAGGGTAGAACTGATTACTACCGAAACAGAAACGTAAAACATACTCGGTCTTGGGAGTTGAAGTAGGAAAGGAGTGGAAGAAGTAGTGGATACAGGTTAGTTAGAGGTTCAAGGTAGTTAAGACAGAGTAATTAAAGTGAACGTTGATTAAGTGAAGTGAGGCGAGAGCGAGGGTGACGGAATTACCCCCAGTCGTGGGAACGTGGACCCGAGACACGTATAACTCGATGAAATGTCAGAAACCTCTTCGACGTGCAAAGGGACAGAGGTCCAAAAATACGTAGAGAAAGGAGGCGGGGCTTAGGAGGAAGAAAGAGAGGGTCGGAAGTCGATTCGTGAGGACAAGTGGGAGTCCTACAGAGAGGAATCTCTTCGGGTGAGACCGGGAATCAGTGTTGGTGATACCTTTAACTCTAACCGAAAAGGAGGAAACACAAGTGAGATTTCATGGAACATGAATAAGGGTAATCGGTTGACAAATAAATGGATCTAGACCGACAGGTTGTACCACCAGTCATTAATGACACCATAATTTGTAAACTTTGTATCGATCCTATGTCACTCTGTGTGGCAAACACATTTTACGGTATAACGTTTTTGTCATGTTTTCTACACTTTATAGTTAATTAAAAAATTATGACCAACGTAAAACTTTATAAAGTCCTTCAGTTTATTTATTAATAATTTTTATTTTAAGTGGACTACGAAAAAATGAAAAATTTTGTACAGATGGTCTTGTAAATTTTGATATTTACATCGAGTGGAAACACGGAGCGTAGAATAAGGATAACCTACAGTGACCGGATGGACGATTTGTCGATCTCGTCCCCAGTCGTTTGACACCGGGTACCTGGTCTAGACAAGACAGTGGACATAAATATTTATTTCAAAATAACCTTGTGTCGGTCCGAGTAAGTGAATGTATAAGAATCACCAAGAAAGGGTCATCCCGTCGTGTCAACTTGTCAATACTATCTTTGATATACCGGGTCTTCGGATTTTATCAATGAGAACCAGGAAAATTCCTTTTCAAACGACTGGAGACAGGATTTTCCGACTGTAACATAAAATAAGTAGTGACATAGAGTTTAGTAACGTGTTATGGACCGTGAGTCATTTCTGACTCACTTATTTATAGATTGGTCATATACAAACAACTTACTTATGTTCAAACTCTAATATTACTGTCCTAGTAGTGAGTGTAGTCAAATAGTAGGGACCGAAACCACTGGTACATTGATTTTCAACTTTATACTGGGCTATTTGTCAATATATTACCCTGTTTTTAGTGTATGTTGTAAATTTCAATCTTGAGGGACATTTTTTTTGGTCTTATACACCAGGGAAGAAAGTAGTAGAACTTTATAGAAAAAAAAAAAAGTATGGTACGACATGTCCTAGAATCAAGGGGTTGGTTCCTACCTTGGACACGAGGGACGTAACCTTCGTCTCTCAGAATTGGTAAACTGACGATCCCTTCAGGAGTAGTACTTTATAGAACTGAAACCTCCTCTATCTATAAAATTAATACGGACTTTTGTCCCACCCCACAACATATTTACTCTTTCTCTTGACAGAATTTACAATCTATAATCCTAATTCCCAAATCCAGGATTGTTGCAAATGACAGGGTACCCACGAGATAACTATAACATCTGTCCTTGGACTTTTGATCTCCCGTCTCACTTCTACCTCCGATTTCTGGTCGTTTCTTTTCTGAGGGTCTTTCTGTCATAAAGTCAGAAAAACGTCCCCTGGGACTAGGAGGTCTTACCTAAGCGTCTACGTTAAAGGGACATCCAAGTAGGACACTTGGATGTTCGAAAGATGTCCGTAAAAAAAAAATTGTAAATAAATAAAACATTAACTTCCTATTAACGCAATGTCTTAAAACAACAAAAGACAGTTTGTAGTTGTACTTACTCGGTATATATATGTATTCATGGGAGGGAGAACTTGGAGGGAAGGTAGAGGGAGGGGTAGGGTGGGGAGATCCAACTATGTGTCGGGGACAAACTCAAGGGGCTCTGTATCTCGTTTAAGGGTAACCGATAGATAAAATGTATACCATTACATTCAAGGGTACAATGAGAGAGATATGTAGAGTGGTAGAGGAGGGGAGGGGGGTACAGGTATATAGACAAGAGATACAGAGAAAGAGATAACGACGGAATGTTTATTTAAGTAGTCATGGTAGAAAGATATAAGGTGTATATACACAATCATGTATTATAAATAGAAAGAGAAAGACTTAATGAATTGACACAAATTATCCGAGATCCAAGTAGGTGGGGTAATCTTGACTGAGTCTACACAAGGAAAAATACCGGCTCATTATAAGGTAACACATATACATGGTGTTGAAGAAATAGGTAAGTAGACAGTTACCTATAGATCCAACGCAGGTACAAGATCGATAATATTTATCACGACGTTACTTGTGACCCCATGTACAAATAAAAAGTTAAAACCAAAGGAGTCCCATATACGGACCATCACCCTAACAACCCAGTATACAACCAAAATAAGGATCGAAAAATTCCTTAGAGGTATGACAGAAGGTATCACCGACATAGTCAAATTTAAGGGTGGTTGTCACGTTCTCCCAAGGGGAAAGAGGTATGGGAGAGGTCGTAAATAACAAACATCTGAAAAACTACTCCCGGTAAAACTGGACACACTCCACTATAGAGTAACTTCAAAACTAAACGTAAAAAGATTATTACTCGCTGCAACTCGTAGAAAAGTACACAAACAATCGGTAGATACAGAAGAAACTTCTTTACAGACAAATCCAGAAAAAGGGTGAAAAACTAACCCAATAAGCAAAAAGACTGTAACTCAACGTACTCGACGAACATATAAAACCTTTAATTAAGAAACAGTCAACAAAGTAAACGATAATAAAAGAGGGTAAGACTCCTAACAGAAAAGTGGAACAAATATCAAAGGAACCGAATATCGGTTACCCTCTTTTATTATCGTTTACTTTGTTGACTGTTTCTTAATTAAAGGTTTTATATGTTCGTCGAGTACGTTGAGTTATGGTCTTTTTGCTTATTGGGTTAGTTTTTCACCCTTTTTCTGGATTTCTCTTTCTTTCCGTTACGGTTTCTTACGAGTTTGATAACGTGTTAACGTGAGTAGAGTGTACGATCATTTCATTACGAGTTTTAAGAGGTTCGGTCCGAAGTCGTTATACACTTGGCACTTGAAGGACTACAAGTTTGACCAAAATCTTTTCCGTCTCCTTGGTCTCTAGTTTAACGGTTGTAGACAACCTAGTACCTTTTTCGTTCTCTCAAGACTATTTTTGTAGATAAAGACGGAATAACTGATACGGTTTCGGAAACTGCCATATCTAGTGTTATTTGACACCTTTTAAGACTTTCTCTACCCTTATGGTCTGGTGGACTGGACGGAGAACTCTTTAGACATACGTCCAGTCCTTCGTTGTCAATCTTGACCTGTACCTTGTTGTCCGACCAAGGTTTCTCCTTTTCCTCATGTAGTTTCGACTTAAAACAGTGGGACGAATAAATTGAAGATACGTCTCATGTAGCACTCTTTGCGACCTGACCTTCTTTGTGTTCGACCTTAGTTCTAACGGCCCTCTTTATAGTTATTGGAGTCTATACGTCTACTGTGGTGGGAATACCGTCTTTCACTTCTCCTTGATTTCTCGGAGAACTACTTTCACTTTCTCCTCTCACCTTTTCAACCGAATTTCGAGTTGTAAGTCTTTTACTTCTAGCAACGTAGACCAGGGTAGTGAAGTACCCTTTATCTATCCCTTTGTCACCTTTGTCACAGTCTGAACTCAAAAACCCCGAGGGTTTAGTGACGTCTACCACTGACGTCGGTACTTTAATTTTCTACGAATGAGGAACCTTCTTTTCAATACTGGTTGGATCTATCGTATAACTTTTCGTCTCTGTAATGAAACGGCTGATTCCAGGTAGATCAGTTCCGATACCAAAAAGGTCACCAGTACATACCTACACTCTCAACCTGACACTTCTTCTGACTCGCGGCTTCTTAACTACGAAAACTTGACACCACAACCTCTTCTGAGAACTCTCAGGGAACCTGACGTTCCTCTAGGTTGGTCAGGTAAGACTTCCTCTAGTCGGGACCCTAAAGAAACCTCCCTTACTACCATTTCGACTTTGAGGTTATGAAACCGGTGGAGTACACTTCTCAATTGAGTAACCTTTTCTGACACTACGACCCTCCCTAACCCCCGTCCTCCTCTTCCCCTACTGTCTCCTACTCTACCGACCTACCGTAGTGACTTAGTTACCTGCACTCAGACTCACTTGAGGCCCTCAACCACTACCTGTCCCTCCGGACCGCACGACGTTAAGTACCCCAGCGTTTCTCAACCTGTGCTGACTCGTTGACTTGACTTGACTTGACTTATCAAAGGAAACAAAAATTGTCCGTCAAAAACGACCTTTACATTTCGTCGTTTAGTGTACCTTTAGACTTAACCAAACACACGTATCTTTAATTAAGAATATAGAATTTTTACCGTAACTCTTACTCACAATCTTCTCTTAATTCATGTAGAAGTGTGAAAGTAGGTTTATATGAGGACGGTAAATGAGAGACAAGTGTTTAGACGTCGACAATCTTCTGTGTTTTATCAAGAGACAACGAAAGGAGACAGTTTAACAACCACTTTTAATAAAATGTTTTAACATTTTGAATGGTATGAATAGTATCTACTCTTAGTTTAAAACCCAGAACCAATACGTCGTAGTAAAGTAGAGTATTCTTGGTTAATAAAAAAAAAATTTAACATTGTAAAGAGTCACAACTTAAAAAAAGAAAAAATCATTAATTTCAACATTTTCGTTGAGTTATAGAAGTAACCCCGTCCATCTAAGGTGTCCTGAAAAGACTTTCCTCTGTCTCAAAAGGAAATAATCTCGTATAAACCCTTCGTTTGTTTTCTTCTTACTCACATTATAAGTAATCCTCGTATACATTAGTCATATCTTTCTTTTACAATTTATAAACTATCAAAAATGAAGTCGACAAAGTCTCTTTACTTCCTAATATTTCAATTATTCTAGTTTTTTGACTGAGACAAGCAAGTAGGTGGATGGGTAAGTAAGTAGATAGATCGTTGTCGAAGAATAATTTAATGTAAATAATTTCATGATAAACAGGTCGAGACATCATCTACAATATCTCTATATTCCCTTGTTTTCTGTAAGTATCCCCAGCATCCTAAGTATCTTACGATCCACACTTTATTATAATACCATTTAGTCGTGACAGAAAAACTGTCTTTCCTTGTCGACAATCCACGAGACACATTGACATAAGTGTTTCTTAACACACCACCCGATGTCTTGGTATCAAGGATCAGACTATTAAAAGATGACTATGGTCAACCTATTCAGTCTGTATAAATAGATAGATGTCTCGATCTCTCATTTATTAAGGTACAGTAGTACATTCCTTCACACTCCACTGACCTACACGGACTAGATATCCCGAAACTTTTAATAGGTAGTAATTAGTTCCATTTTTCTTACAACTTTCCACCTGACCCTACACCTCGACCGGTATTTCCTTTATGTCTCGAACCTTAGTGTTTACCATCTCTCTCCTGTAAGATCTTCTGGTTGTTCTTTCTGTTTACGTTCCCCTCTCCTTAATTCGTCTTCTCTTCCGTTTCTCTGTGCAATCTGTTATCAGCTGGTTTCACAGCCGTCACCGTAACACACCTTATCTCCGGTGGCACCGGTTCAACTACCCAACTCCAACCCAGTCACTCCATTATAGTAATTACATTCTTCCAACTTACGGATGATCTCTCTAACAAAAGGTAATTATACTCCGATTTTACATTCGGTCCAAACCCCTTCTAAGTACGTGACGTGAGGGTGAGATCTCTTTCTGTCTCATAAGGAAGTCCTGGGTCTCTCTTTGGGTTTCCGTTCTTTTAGTAAGACCGTTTAGTTTATTTATACCGTCATTCACATAGTACGAAGGAAAAACGTATAAAAATATAACGTGTAGTGAAGGACTACAAGCTAGTTTTAAATGATCAAACCACCTTTTTAGATTTACTCTTATAAACTTTTTTGGGTGTCTTTTGACCATTGTAACTCCTATACGTGTGTGAATAAAAGTCTTTATCAGTTAAAGATGAGATGACCCCAAACTTAAAAAAAAAATTCCAAAACTATATGACGAGTTTAATACCAAATACATCCTACTTTACGTAGGAATTTGTGATGTGACAGTGTCATTATCGATGTTTAGTGAGTCTTGTGGTAGTGACCGTCTATCATTTATAAAATATAGAATAACTTTTTATTATAAAAAGAGTATTTCGCAATCTTAGTATAAGCAAAATCCGAGAAGGGTTTCCAAAGGGAACTTTTCGTATTTTTTATTAATACGGATAATCGGTTCCCGAAAATGGTTATCAGAAGCGACGAAGAGAAGATCAAGTAGAATAGACTGTTTGAGCAAGAAACTCTGTGTTGACTGTATGACTCGATCTCTGCCGAAATTTGTTATTAGTACGGATTTCAAAGTAGTACGTTTAAAAGGTCACTTAAAAATCCCATCCTCAAAACCTAAACCTAAAATTGAAGGTGTCTAAACCCGTATGGTATAAACCAAGACATAGTAGTGACCCATAACGGTGACGTGCATGTACACCTTAACCATCCCTTTTTACCAGATATCGAGAAATGAATAAAAGGAAAGAGTAAAGAATATTACATTCATCCTTTAAACACACACAAGAGTCAACGAAGTCAGTACAGACTGTGAAACGTTGGGATACTCGACATCGGACGGTCCGAGGAGTCAGGTACCTTAAGAGGTCCGTTCTTATGACATCACCCAACGGTACCGGAGGAGGTTCCCTGGAAGGACTGGACCCCTAGTTTGAGTATAGAGGACGAAACGTCCCCCTAAGAAATGGTGACCTTTTCGGGTTCATCTTTTAAATATAGATGTACAATACAAGTCAACGAGTCAGCACAGACTGAGAAACGTTGGGGTACCTTACGTCGTGTGGTCCGAAGGGACAGGTAGTGGTAGAGGGTCTCGAACAAGTTTGAGTGCAGGAAACTCAGTCACTACGGTCGGTTGTTAAAACAGGAGACAGCAGAGGAAGAGGAGGACGGATCACGGTTGAAAGTCACAAATAGATCGAGAAAAATCCTTATCTCCTCTTATTATTATGGGAGTATAGTGTCGTATTTTTATACGAATACCAGTCTTCTCACACGTAGTTCTTTGATTTTACTCCTCCGTCAGAAAAGATCGTTAAATCTTTTCCCCCGTTTTGTACCTTCATTTTCTACTACCAAGACGACTGTTGAGGAACCGGTCTAGATCAGTGTACTGGGTGGGTGGGTTTTCCCTCGTTCAATAATATTAGGAGAGTACATTAACCCCCACTCTCAATCTTTATAAACGACTCATCGTGATTCTTATGGTGAATATCATAGTTATAAGTAATGTGGACCAAACAGAGATTGTTCTGTTAGGTTTTCAGTATAGGTTAGTCCCGTAGTTTCAGGTTCGGATACTACAGTTCCACCACGACCTACCAGACCTACACCGAGGAAAACTAGAATTGTGATGACTTTTTATCTACTAGAAACGGTACATTGTGTATATGTCTCACCATCTTATCCCCGTCCCACAGATGTCGTGATGGTAAACCTTTCCCTTTCATCGACTAAGGATAGTTAGGATTACATTGACGTCCAAGGTCAGAGGACCGCTATTCCTTTGGAAGAACCAATCCAAGACTACCCGAGGACCCTTTCCCAAGAAGTCAGGCACCAAGGTACATCGGGAACCGAGAAGGTAAATCTTCAGAAAGAAATAGATAGTAAACAGAAACGAGGTAAACTTTTCACGTGACGTCTTATATGGGAGGCAACTCCTACTCTTCGAATCTGACTTTTACGAGAGTCTTCGAGTGTTCGGGTTGACAACAATTTCAAAGACAGAAATCTGATGTTTTTTGACAGTGTCCGTAAAAATCTTCCGAGTATCAAAGAAACCGACATGTTGAAAGTTTTTTTTAATTAGTCGAAGAAAAATATGAACTAAGACCAGTCAAGGAAGACGATTTTCGGTGTGCGTGTCAAGGAATAACTCTGTAAGGGAGAGAGACGAAAGGGAAATGACGTAAATAGAATCTGACTGGTCCGAAGTAACCTCCTCGGTGTCCCAGTCCGAAAAAACAAACCGGATAAAACAGGTTTACTTTCTGATTCACGGTAGAATTGAGTAAGTCTACAAATTCTCACCCACACTTTTGGTATAGGAACCAAATAAGAAACTGTATACCGACATAAAATTAGAAAGTCAGAAAAGTCGTCAACGATTATTCTTTGTTAACACAGAAGTTTGATACGAGGGATCTAAGAGACCTGGTAGAGACAATGGGAGACATGAACGAATGTTTAGTGAATTACCACAAGAAGTGAGTAACGAAAATAACAGACATGGAAAAGTCTCCGTCGGTTGTTGTCAGTTGTAGACGATCTTTTCAAGAGAAAGGGTCAACGGATGACATTTTGACGTTCAAGTGTTTCATATAATGGAAGGAAAATTTAATGGTGTTTACTGTAAAAGTGTCTTATCTACCAGACACGTACTTAACAATACATAGATCGATGTCGGTTTCTAAGAAACGACGGTCGGTGGACTGACGGTTGGGTTACAGTATCCGGAATCCAAAGACTATACCATAATGAGATCAAGATCCGTAAATAAAACATAACTAGTCTTATTCTCTCTAGATCAGGAGTCAAAACATCCAGAGACTTTAAAATAACAGTAGTTTATTAAAACAGGGCTAAACTTACTTTATAAGTTTGAGTATTCTTTACTACTTATTTTTACGACTAAACAATTTCAACTTTCAGCTAAAGTCACCGGTTTTATAGATAAAAGATTGGTCTTGTATAAGGCTCAGTTCTCTAGGATCTTTGACAATGAAATTAGACTTATAAAGAACCAATGATTCACAATTACCTAACGAACTAGTACTCACCTATAGTGACATCTTATTATGTAGGTCAGAGATTTCTCTGAACTGGAGGGAACATAGTGTTATCTCGAGTCGTGAAGTAATTCTCCGTGTACTTCTCAATCTATCCCGAAAGGAGAACATCGAATATAAGATCCTCTGTCTCTGTCTGTTGTTTACTACTTGTGTTTTATTGTGTATTATGTTGACGCAAAATTTATCATTGGATTCAGCACCTTACATTGCATTGAACATCCTCCCTTACCTCCTTCTACATAATAGATCTTACCGACCACTTTCAGTAAGATTCCACTAATGTAATCTCGGTTCTGAGTTTACTCCCCCTTCCCCTTTAGTGTCTCCTAGACTACTTTCCTATAAGATACGTCTTCTTTGTCTTCTAAGTTTTCCGGTCACCGTACTTACCCGAGTCACAGAACCTTCCTATCTTTCTTCCGGACCCTTACTCCTTTCGTCACTTCTTTCTCCATACGTGAGTACAGACTCTCTAACTGACCCCTACATAACACATGTCGAAACAGCTAGTACAACTCCTCAACCACAAAATGAGTCAGGTCACCTTGGTGACCTCTGATAATTCGTTGTCTATTTAAACTAGACTAAATACGAAATTCTTCTAGTGGAACCGACCGACAAACCTCTTTCTTGAGACCGTCCTTTTCTCATCTTTATTGGGTGACTTCGGTTCCATACTCTGTAACCAATGAACCCAATCTCGACACATCGTTATCTCTATCACAATACATCACCCTAGAACTTTTATAAAACCTCTATTCTCGACTGTTCAAAGTGTCTGTCTAACTCTCTGTACTCCTTTTCATTCTTTTACTTCCAATAAAGTTCAAGAAACTGGGTTCTTTGAACCACCATCACTATAGTAATTGATACTATTCCTTCTGTCGATCCCCATTTACTTCTTAAAATAAAACCTGAATGATTTAAACTCCACAGATAATCTGTCGATGTCTCCGCTGCAGTTCATCCGTGACCCTATATATTTAGATCTCGGGCCCCCCCACAATTCTCGACCTCTATCTCTAAATACTCAGTAGTCATGTTTTTACAATAAAATTCGGTATCTTCTCCTACTCTAGTGGATCTTTTCCTTAAACCTCTCTTTCCTCCCACCTGTTGTCTCAAGTCCCAATCGTCTCCTCCTCCTTAGTCTTTACCTTTAATTCTTCCTCGTTTCAACTCCAACCTCCTTTCAGTGCTCACTCCCCACAACACTTTTGGTCTCTATAAAGACGTTCTTCCCTTCAGTTCGCGACTTTCAACTACTCATGGACCTAGGTCGAAGGACGAAATACAAAGAGGACTCGTAGGTGTTATGGTACGGGTAGAGAGATCGAAAACTAGGAGGACCCTTCTTCCTAATCAAATACTAATACCTTGTCAAGTCACAAACATAATAATAAGGGAAACCAGTCAATATACTTCTTCACCCACTTTACCGTAGAATCAATTAGTCCTTCGTGAACCCAGAGACGAGGTTGTAACTATAACGACCACCCTTGATGAATGAACGACCCCCTCCAGTAAATTGTAGAGTCTCCGAACCAAAAGTGAAAACAAAGGACGGAATTGTTATGAGTGTAATCTCAGAACAACACCCTTAATTAATTATATTACATATGTCCCATGATTCGAGTCACGGACCGTTTTCCATTAATCTAGTGTTTACCATCAAAAATAATCCAAAAAGGGTCTACGATTAACCAATCCATACCTTTACCAAGCGGTAACTCCATAGGACCCTTCTACTTAACCACTAACAAATCCTGTTACAACTTCTCCACCATAGATGTATGACAACGATATCGTATCTTCGGTCAGTGAGTCTAAGATTAATTTACGGAGGACGACGACGTCGGGGCTGATCGTGCGTGAGTAGGAAAACTTATTCTTACACATTTTAAGTCTATTCACTACAAAATTCTCTAACGAGCAGTTGCCATCTTGGCATAGAGACACGAAGAGACACTTTTTAATAGGTCCGGACATCCATGTAGTCCGACGCTCCCTCGTCTATTCCATCCCCATCCCCGGAGACGTCTTGGTTCTCTCCTAGCACTTGAAGTAATTTTATTCGTTCGTAAAGGGGTGGAAGTAGTTGAGTGTTTGGACAGAATCGGAGACTTCGGGTTGTCTCACCCAGTCCCTATATTAACTCGTTCACAGAGCCTAAGTAAAGGGTCTTTTACTCCGACAATCGGATCGACGAGAGACTCTCCCAAAGCAATTCGACACATGTTAAGGAGACTTTGACAATGTCAAGGAGAGCACCAGAGAGACAGGGTCGGGGACAGCACCCACCTCCGCCGACCCACCGTCACCGACGGGACCTCATCCCATCCCTCAGCCACGACTACCTCTACATCGTCCCGGAGGGAGGGTCGACTGTGGGGGTCAGAGAAGGTCCCATAGAGTAGAGCTCAAAACTTTATCCTGAAAGTGGTGTGGAGGGAATGTTTGTGGTTAAAAAATCAAGTTTAGCTGGACAAGTCAAATAAAAGGGAACTCTCCTCTGTAGCACGACCGAAGTAACAGTTCTTCCAGTATACTCAGAACTAAGACAGTGAATTCTAGAGACACTAGAACTACTTTAACTAATCAACGAGATTAGGAACAAGGAGTAGATGTTTTACTCTGTCTAATTACAACGAATCGGATAACAAATCTAATTATTTGATTGGGTATAATTCCTGAATCGTAATAAATGGATTGTAATAACTCGGAAACCCGAAGGCACACCGAGTCTACCATTTCTTGGACAGACGTTACGTCCTCTGGAACCAAGTCAGGGACCCAACTCTTCTATAGGACCTCTTCCCTTACAGATGGGTGGGGTCACAAGAACGGACCTCTTGAAGAAACACTGGGTACCTCACAGGTGCCTTAAGAGTCGGTCTCATGACCTCACTCATTGGAAAGGGAAGAGGTCTCCTAGAAAGGTTGGGTCCCTAGTTTGGGTCCAGAGGACGTAACGTCCGTCTAAGAAATATTCACTCGGTGTTCCCTTCGGGTTGACTCAGAGATTATTTACGACTCCTCTATAAACAGAGATAATAGATTCTTATGCCGAAGGGTCCACCACGATCACCATTTCTTAGGTGGACGGTTACGTCCTCTGACTTGTCTACACCCAAGTCAGAGACCTAACCCTTCTAGGAGACCTCCTCCTTTACCGTGGGGTGAGTTCATAAGAACGGACGTTTTAAGGTACCTGTCTCTTCGGACTGCCCGATGTCAGGTACCCCGACGTTTCTCAATCTGAGTCGACTCGCTGACTCGTACACATCCTCATGACTCTTCGAGCAAAATTCTCCGAAGAAGTACAACAACAACAGTGATCACCATAAAATGTATAACAACCACCAAAGTCGTAAAATAAGGAAGAGAGACTACGAGACTTCTTTCTCTATGGTACAACCTTCGTGGATCCTTTACTTGAAATACTATGTCACCTCCTTTTACTGTGTAGGAGGTCAAAATGTAAATATTATTGCCGATTGGGTAGTTTGTTTTACAGTAGGGTCTCCACCTCAGTAAATTGACTTATACAAATAGAAATCCCACGAAAGTCGACGTACATCATCTTTTGACTGTCCTTGACCGAATTTATTATTCTTTCACATAGAGTGTTTCGAGGTTCCGGTCTTCATCCTATTTGAGTCGGACCAAGACCTCCTAGGTGACAAAGGAGTAGATACGGTAGGACAGGAGTTTCCTACCAGTAAGGAAAGTCTGAACAGGGAGAGACCGGGGTCTGCCCGGTCATCTTAGGGTCCGTAGTGGACATCTACGTTGGTGCAGATCTCTATGTTCCCGGTAAAAGGGAGTACAGAGAAAGAGTATCCTAGGATGACTACTGACATTCTTTAGTGATCGTAAACGTTGGAAGACTCGCTAAGGATACGAAAAGTGAGTGTGTTGTCGAAGGAATCCGTTCATCTACTAGAGTCCACAAGTCGAGTTGTTGAACGGTCGGGTGGTATGGTTCCAGGAGAGAAGGGAAACACAGACAGAAAAAGATGTACCCGTTAACGTGTAAAATTTCAGAAAATGATCGTCTTGGAGTGAGGAACAAGGTCAACAAAAATAGTTAGACCCAATAGACAGTGTTCGTCGTCTTTTGTTGAGACCGACTAAATCCGTCCTCTATTTAAATGAAATTTACATGATTTATCAAGGTCTTACTAGGACTTAACAGAAGACGATATTTCCTGTAATACCTCTGGGAACCGTTTTAGACTTATTTCAGAAAACGTTTAATCTATTATCATAATATAGATATAAATAAACCACTAAAACTTTTAACACGACACTAATATATTCTCTTAAAGAAAAATAACTTATGCGTTACTGTAAAATCCCTTTTCTATAGGACAGAGGTTAAATGATGATTCGTCAAATCCTTTTTATGTGTGTGTCTGTCTTGCCATTCCGTCATATCTCATTATAATTGTATCTCTTTAACCCACTTCCAATCAGTCTCTAAAAAACTTGATGAGGACACTGAAAAACACACCAAAGAATAATCAATAAAAATTAACCTCTTATTAACGAAATGTTATAACACAACCAAAGACGGTATACAGTTGTATTTAGTCGTTCTTCATATAGATACAGGGGAGGGAGGACTTGGAGGAAGAGTGGAGGGTTGGGTACGGTGGGGAGATCCAACAGTGTCTCACAGTCTAAACTCGAGGGAGTATGTTGTGTAAAGGGGACCGATAGATTAAAATGTACATCAGTACATATACAAAGGTACGATGAAAGAATTGAGTAGGGTGGGATAGGAAGGGGGTCACACAGATGTTCAGACAAGAGACAGACGTAGAGGTAAAGACGGGAAGTCTATCCAAGTAGTTCATGACAGAAAGATCTAAAAGTATATCTACACAATTATCTGCTACAAACAGAAAGAGAAAGACTGAATGAAGTGACACATATTATCCGAGATCCAAGTAGGATGAGTAATCTTGACTGAGTTTACGTAAGGAAAAATACCGACTCATACAACCAAAAATATAGGTCACTTCTTTAATAAAAGATTAAAAAAACGTTCCTCTATGACCGATTCCATCTCCACAACATCGTTCAGGTCGTTGAACGAAATTATTCAGTAACTTCTGTTACTGCTGCTATAAATTACTTATCGAGTCCTCACCGGATCTAACGTTCTCCAAGTCTGACTTTTGTAAGTCTCAGTCTTTGTCACGAAGTCTACTGAGGGGCCTCGAGTCGGGACACCTGTCTCGACAGTGGAGGTACCACGTGACGACCGGTGACTCCAAACGGGACGGTGACACCGACCACGTACCGCGAGACGAGGGGGTAGTCGTGCCAACGTCGACTCCGAGTGTCTAGTAGAAACATGGTACCGGTGGTGACGGTCTCTGAACAGAGTTCCCGGAAACATAAAATCAAAGTGGTGTACTCCAAAGTTCAGACCCTACGTCCTAAGTCAAATTCTCTCAGGTTCAGTACCTAGAAAGTCAAGTCAAGTCAAGTCACCGAGTCAGCACAGGCTGAGAAACGCTGAGGTACTTAGTGTCGTGCGGTCCGGAGGGACAGGTAGTGGTTACGAACCTCAAGTGGGTTTGAGTACACGTATCTCAACCACTATGGTAGATCGGTAGAGTAGGAGACAACAGGGGAAGAGGAGGACGGGAGTTACGGAGGGTCGTAGTCCCAGAAAAGGTCACCCAGTTGAGAAGTGTACTCCACCGGTCTATAACCTCAAAGTCGGAGTCGTAGTCAGGAAGGTTACTTGTGGGTTCTGACTAGAGGAAATCCTACCTGACCAACCTAGAGGAACGTCAGGTTCTCTGAGCGTTCTCAGAAGAGGTCGTGGTGTAAGTTTTCATAGTTAAGAAGCCACGAGTCGAAAGAAGTGTCAGGTTGAGAGTGTAGACATGTACTGGTGTCCTTTTTGGTATCGGAACTGATCTACCTGGAAACAATCGTTTCATCATAGAGACGAAAAATTGTACGATAGATCCAACCAGTATGAAAGGAAGGTTCCTCATTCACAGAAAATTAAAGTACCTACGTTAGTGGTAGACGTCACTAAAACCTCAGGGAGGTTTTATTTCAGATCGTGACAAAGGTGACAAAGGGATGGATAAACAGTACTTCACTACCCTGGTCTACGGTACTAGAAGCAAAAGACTTACAACTCGAAATTCGGTTGACAAAGTGAGAGGAGAAAGTGAAAGTAGTTCTCCGAAACATCGAGGAGAAGTGAAAGACGGTATTCCCACCACAGTAGACTCCACTAACTATAAAGAGGGTCGTTAGAACTAAGGTCGAACACGAAGAAGGTCGAGTCGCAAAGAGGACTACATGAGACGTATCTTCAATTTATTCGTCCCACTGTTATATGTCGGAACTGCATGAGGAAAAGGATAAACGTTGGTCAGACAACAAGGTACAGGTCAAGATTGACAACGAAGGACTGGACGTATGTATAAAGAGTTCTCCGTCCAGTCCACCAGACCATAAGGGTAGAGAAAGTCTTAACAGGTGTCAAATAACACTAGGTGTGTCAGTTTCCGAAACCGTATCAGTTATTTCGTCTTTATCTACAAAAAGATCTTGAGAGAAAGTTACTAGGTCGTCTACAACCGTCAAACTAAAGACCAAGGAAACGGAAAAGATTTTGGTCGAACTTGTAGACCTTCAAGTGCCAAGTGTATAATGACTTCGGACCGAACCTCTCAAAACTCGTAATGAAATGATCGTACACTCTACTTACGTTAACACATCATCAAACTCGTAAGAAACCGTAACGGAAAGAAACCCTAACCTTACTTTTAACTGGAAAAGGTCAGGACACCGGTGACGACTCAAAAAGGTTTAAACGACCGTATAACTCACGTCGCGAAAGTCTCGTAGTAGAAAGTCCTAAACTTTTCGAGGTGACCTTAAGGTAGTGGAGGTGATCGAAACAAACATCACTACGAAAGATTCATTCCGGGTCAACTGAAGTGTAAGGTCCTACAGACCGACATCCCCTCACCAGTGTGGTAGCACTAATAGACCCAGTACTTCTAGAAAGAACATGTCAAGAAGACACATAAGAACGATGGAGAAGAATTATAGAAGACGAAGACAATCCAGGTATGGTAAAAACAGGAAATAACTCGGGTAGAAACGTACTTTACTAGGGAACCATAGAGATTAAAAGAACTTCTCTAGAGATCAGAAAGGGTCAGACAACAAAAGGAGAATGGATCCGTGTTTAGACCGAACATTTTTACTGGTAGTCCTTTAAAGTCAGAGATCTCACCGTGTGTTCAGTAGCACGAAACGGTATTTCCCTCCCTAAGAAGTTCCTCCTCACCTAAAGTCTGTGGTGTGCTGGGTGTTATCACTGCTCACAGGCAACACACTATCACAAACGTCAGGAGAGGGAATTCCACAGTCCTAAGACCTACAACAAGGTAGCTTCCACCCTCGTTTTCTTTTACACAAAGAAAGGTTCACCTCTCTCATTTAATAAGTGTCTACAACCTGAGATTGACCGTACATAAGAGTGTCACCCCCAATTATACCTTCTTTAATGGCAACGACTCTAAATTGATGCGAGACTGTAAGGTACCTTTTTGACTTTGAAAACAAAAGTCAACCTAAAGTAAATAAGAGCTATAAGAAATAAGACCTGTAACAAAAAAAGTAAGACAGAGTGTACGAAAAATTTTTTAAAGGGGAGAGGAAAAGAAAAACATTTCTACTAAACCAATAAAATGTATTCCGAAAACGAAAACAGAGTCTTCTATTAGTCAAGAACAGAGGGTTTTTCTTTTAGGTCAGGTGTTGAGACCAGGTCATAAATCACGTTTCGTCTCTGAGATGTGAGAAAACAAAGAATGAGTTTGGAACAAAATAATACATTACATTTACACATATTGTATTATAACTCCAGAATTCAAGATTAGCAGATTATCACACAATTCACGACAGACACGTAATTCGTAATTCTTATGAAAAAACGAGGAGGATAGATCAACCTTTTCTTTCTGAGTATGAAGTCAAATCCTTTTTTGTCGTCACAGCATATTAAAATTCTCGTATTATAAAATAAAAATATTTACGAGGGTCATTTCTTCACTAATCTCCTTTCATCTTTCTATACTCTTTAGCATGAAATTTTCATAAACTGTAAACCAACCTTAACAATACAATAAACTACCAGGTTTCAAAGAAGTCTCCCTAGTTCCCTTAAAATTGCAAAGTAAACCGTCAGTCTAGACCTCTACTTAAATTGACCGGAAGTCATCAGGACCGGACAAGGACTCTCTCTCTTTACTAACTCTCCCTCCCCATCTCTCCTTCTTCTTCGGAAATGAATGTGAGGAAGTCCCTACTAAGTCCACCTGTCAGACTTAATACCCAGAATAACCGTCGTTCAGTCATAACGGTCTCACCTAATGACGTTCTCCGAAATCGACCCCTGGTGAAACTTTTGGTGAGTAGTTAATGTCAACCATAGACCGTATCATCGTACCTCATGGGAACTACCGAAAACAGGTCCTTTAAACTTCTTTGGACAACACAGACTAGAGTAGATTGGTGGAGAAGGAAGTGCCTACTGGGAAGAATGGAATATCTGGAGTTGACAACTAGGGTCTGGACGGTCAGGTTCGACATATAGTTAATGATTTCGGATCACGTCCTGTCACTGAAATATTTATCAGAGTCGTTACTAGTTCTGGTTGTAATCATAGACAATTTGGTGACTCACTAAGACACCAGAGATCAGGTTTCACTTTCCTAGTTTAAACTCTAAAGATCTATGGACTGAGTGTAAGTCAAGTCAAGTCAAGTCAGTGAGTCAGCACAGGCTGAGAAACGCTGGGGTACTTAGCGTCGTGCGGTCCGGAGGGACAGGTAGTGGTTGAGGGCCTCAAGTGAGTCTGAGTGTAGGTAGCTCAGTCATTACGGTAGGTCGGTAGAGAAGGAGACAGCAGAAGAAGAGGAGGACGGGGGTTAGGGAGGGTCGTAGTGTCAGAAAAGGTTACTCAGTTGAGAAGCGTACTCCACCGGTTTCATAACCTCAAAGTCGAAATCGTAGTAAGGAAGGTTTCTTTAGGGTCCCGACTAGAGGAAGTCTTACCTGACCAACCTAGAGGAACGTCAGGTTCCCTGAGAGTTCTCAGAAGAGGTTGTGGTGTCAAGTTTTCGTAGTTAAGAAGCCGCGAGTCAGAAGAAGTGTCAGGTTGAGAGTGTAGGTATGCACTGGTGTCCTTTTTGGTATCGGAACTGATCTGCCTGGAATCAGCCGTTTCATTACAGAGACGAAAACTTATACGATAGATCCAACCAGTTTTCAAAAGAAGGTTCCTTATTCACAGAAAATTAAAGTACCGACGTCAGTGGTAGACGTCACTAAACCCTCGGGGTTTTTTATTTCAGACTGTGACAAAGGTGACTGAGTGTAATCCCATTTCGTTTTCAGGTCTGAAAAAGTCTTAATTAAACCGATATCGACAACGAATAAACCCCGAAAGAGTCACCGAGTCGACCATTTCTTAGGGGAACGGTCACGTCCTCTATTTTCTCTGTATCCAAACTAGGGACCCACTCCTTTTAGGGGACCTTTTCCTTTACCGTTGGGTGAGGACGTAAGAACGTACACTTTAAGGTACCTGTCTCTTCGGACCGTCCGGTGTCAGTATCAATTCTTGATGTCGACCACTCGAATAAGTGTTTTGTTTTTGTCTGAGTGTCTGAATCTCTTACTTAAATACCAACGGTCCTTCCCTCCTACCCTCCTTCACTATCCCTCAAACCCTAGCTGTGCATATGAAACCATATAAATTTTACTTATTGGTTGTTCTTAGACGACATATCGTGTTCCTCGAGACTAGTTACAAAACACCTTCGGACCTACCCTCCCCTCAACTCCCTCTCATTATGTACATATACATACGGACTCAGGGAAAAGACAGGTTGACTTTAATAGTACTGAAACAATTAACCGATATAGAGTTATATTTTATTCTGCAAATTTTAAATTTTTTCTCTTGATCTTAACTCATTGATGTTTATTATTTACAAAAATGAGTATGTAGAGTATTTTTACCCTCTTATAGGGACAATATAGAAGAAAGAGTATCGAAGGACAAGGAAGTAGGGTATCGACAAGATGTGTCCCGTTAAGAGGTATAAGAGACAGGGGTCAGGTCCGATGAATGAAAGAAGAGCCACCGGAGGGAAGTCGGAACCAGGAATAACACATCTGACTGAATCAACGAAACCGAATCAGGAAGGAGGATGAAAGAGAAAGACCCGGACGGGGAGACGTCGGTATAGGGTCTAAGACGTACTGTTTACAAGATCATGGACCTGACCCTTTCTGAGGGCTCGTCTTCTCCACTTCATCCCCCCTTTTGTCCTTTGTGTGTGAGGATTTCGAACAACGTCAACGTGTACCGTCTCGACTAATGTACTTTACTCACTACAAAGAGCAAAGAATTGAAATTTTAGTAAATTATACGGAGGGTCCATCAAAAGACTAAACCTTTTGGTGTTTTCCTTTTTTTTTTTTCTTTTACACATTACGAAAGAGCTTAAGAAAACAGTCTTAAGACGAAGTTTAACACCTTTGTTTAAACGGTCACTTAGACTAAGACCTACATCAAAGTACTTATCTTTTAGACAGAGAAGATAGACGTGTGTTTCAACTACCCGAGGACACTGAGAAGCGTGGACACGAGTGGTCCGTGGTACGAGCTGTGCCCACTTTACCCTTGCATTTCAGCGTAGGGTAGAAGTCCTGGTTGACGGACTACCTGTCTGTCTGTCTCCCCACTGACGTCGTACACTTCTTTTTACAAGGCCACCCCAACACACATAGCCCGTTACCCTTGTCTTCCACCCTTTGTAGATGTAAACAGACGTCCTCCACTCGGAATTTAATTGAGGGGGTTTTACTTAGTAAGACGTAATGTGTCTTTTCCTTCCATATTCTTCTGTATTCTCCGCCCTTCTTTACCTCGACTTTCTTTTATTAACTTTGGTTTACACTGACCAGTCCAAGGGAAGACAGATGTGTCATTCCCTAGAACCAAAAGAAGTACCCCTCAAGTCTTTGAAAACTTAGTGAAGACATCAGTGGTACCGGCACCAAGACACACCGGACGACCGATTGACCATCCGAGTCCGACTCTCCGAGTCTCCAAAATAAAAGCGACCATCTCACGGTAACTTGTCACATGGACCGAAGGGACACATAGTCAAAAGAGTAGATACTTTACTCCTGTAGGGGAAAGGGTCCCAACATCACTTCTAAATTAAGTAGGGGATTCCGTAAATCTTGACATGGATCGTATCCATAATCTCACTTTTTTTCTTTTTTTACTTGACAAAACACGTAAGAAAAAGTTTATAGTTATTTAACTTACAAGACGTTGTAAGGTTCCAAACTAGAAGATTGTCCCAACCGGAACCCTCATTAATCCAGTTAGTCTGTCGAGAGACATACAACGTTCTTCCCAGCACAGTCGACAGGAGACAAGACGGTACAGAGGGGATAAATCCTTTCAGCACTATGGGCGACCAATTTGTAATGATCATAGACTTCTGTCAACTGTTAATTTAGTAATAATTCGTGATTATAGACCTACATTATTTCAATGATCTCTACTCCTGTATCGGACCTCTCCTACCCAGTGTTTGGACCATTCGACTTCCGTGTTGTACTTTTTATTTCCTTATTTTTAATTAAAAACAAACATCGTATTATATAGCCTCTTCCGTTACCGTGGGATGAGATCATGAGAACGGACCTTTTAGGGTACCTGCCTCAGCAGACCATCCGACGTCAGGTACCCCAGCGATCCTCAGTCTGTGTTGACTCACTGAAGTGAAAGAGAAAAGTGGAAGTATGTAACCTCTTCCTTTACCGTCGGGTGAGGTCACAAGAACGGACGTCTTAGGGTCCCTGTCCCCTCGGACCACCCGACGGCAGTCACCCCAACGTGTCTCAGCCTGTGCTGACTTCGTTGAATCGTCGTCGTCGTCGTCGTATTATATACTAAATTTCAAACAAGTGTTATATTTATAATTAATAACAAATACTTTGTCAAATTGTTCAATAGAGCAATCTCTCAATTTAAATAGAATTCCCTACATCCATCTCGTAGAAAGTGATAATTCTTACATAGGTTTTATTCTTTTATTTCCGTGTCCACTTATGATCAGACCGTTGAAAAAAAAGTTCACAGGGAAGAGACATACATCGAGATGTCACAAAAATAACTATTCCCTCCTTTTCGGATTTTAGGTGAAACCTCTCAAAGACCACCACGTAAACGATATTTTCACTTTCACAATCAGCGAGTCAGTACGGGCTGAGAAACGCTGGGGTACCCGACATCAAGTGGTCCGAGGAGACAGGTAAGAGGGTACCTGTCTCCGTTCTTATAACCTCATCCAAAGACACAGAATGAGGCCCCCTGGAAGGACTGGGTCCCTAACTTAAACTCAGAGGACGTGGAGGACGTAACCATCCGTATAAGAAATGTGTGACATGGTGGACATCAGTGACCATCATAGACGACGGATCCCACCTCTTGAACGAACCCTACATATATAATGAGTACCAATGTCCGATCGGACAATATTGTTCCGAAGTCTCAGCGATGGAATACAAACATCTGTGTATTGTTGCCAACCTGTTTCTTTACCTGAGTCTTAAATAAAGTGCTTATAAAGACATCGGATCTGACACACGTCCCAGTGGTACCTCACCGAGTTCCTGGAATGTCTATTTGACTCTTCCACATTTGACGTGTATATTTCTCAAGTCATTTTTATTTACTACTTTCTCTTATTTTGTCCACTTTTATAGAAATCCATTGTATGAAAGATTTCGATGACACTCAATTCACCATTACTCACTGACCGTCTTGTAGAGTATTTGAGTTGAGGGTGAAATTTTACACATGGGACATGAGTCCTCCGATGTCTAGAGAATACTGACTTGTTTTGGGAATATCTTATTCGTACACCTCTCTTTTCTCTCTGGATCTACTTCTGTGGTCTCGTATTCGAGGTACTTAAGTCCCCTTTTTGAACTTAATAAACGACTTAGAGGTCCCGAATCATATCATGTAATCATCTACGAGTTTTTTATAAACGAGTAAATTACCCACTCACCTACGTACCTATTTACGGTCTCTGTCAGTATCTTTACTTTCGTATATAATATTTCATGAGGTTCTACCACGACACAGAAAAGTATAAAAATAAGAGACGTACATCGTGTATTATCCACAAGTTATTTACATCACCCTCCTTCCTTTCCTTCCTTCTACCCTCACTTATAGTATCCTACTATTCTGACTTCCCTTTAAACATTTCAAAAACCGGAAGATTGGTTGGTTAGATTGGTTGGTTAGTTTGTTTTTCGGAGTATCTCCACTGTAAATTTTCACAATTAGTCAGATTGTCTTTCTTCGTTCCCCGATCTCAAACTCTTTCTCAAGACTTGACTTCAGTCAAACTTAGGATCGAAACGGTCAAAGAGGCAGATACTGGAATATGTTCAATAATATGATTGACCCAGAGTCACAAGAGTAGAGACGTTCCCCTTAATGACACGATGTTTTAAAAATATTTCTAATTTCCATCACATAATTTTACACAAGTTATCGTATCATTTACAAATACATTTCTTTCTTTAAGGAGTTTATTCCACTTGACGATTTACAATCATTTATATGATTCCTTTTTAAAAGAAAGGAATAAGAGATCCGACTTATGACCTCACCCATTAAAAAGGTAAGAGGACCCCTAGAAGGGTTGGGTCCCTAGATTGAGTCCATAGGACGTAACGTCCGCCTAAGAAATGGTCGATTCGGTATTCCCTTCGGGTTTACAATTATTTGTACGATTCCTTTCTAAAAACAGACCTTATAAAATCTTCCTCTTTACGATTGATTTTAATGTTCATAGAACAGAATTTTAAATTAAATACCTTTTGGGATCAAGAAAACTAACCACCGTACAGATTCTCCTAAAACGTATGATCACTTTCACGAATTTTTTATTATATTGCACTATCACATTTAATAGACAGTACAACACGGTGTTTTTAAGAAGTTATAAATTAATTTACGAGGCTATTGACTCTGAGGTTCTTAACGGTTCTTGTGAGTAACTCCCATATCTGATCACCAGCCTCCTGAAACCGACAGTTGAGGTTTCGGCTTGAAAGAGAGGACCAAGTCTAATGACCCTTTTGAACCTTCCTTACCGAGATCGACGATATTATCTACGGATCCCAAAGTCGTCCTTCACATCTGTGATCACAGACAAAAGTACATGACAGGATAGACTCAAGGTCCTATCCAAAAAAAACCTCTCAGTCATTATCTTCCTTTACTCTTCGGACAGTGTCAATTGTCGGGTCCTCAGAGATCCCCAACACAGTTCCCATCGGAAGTTAGGACGTCCCCAATGTCGATACGGTTCTCTTTACATCAAAATTTTTATAATTTATTTACTCTTGTCAGGAAAATCAAAGAATATGATATGTACCACGGTCGAGACCCGAGTCCCTGTTTAGGTGACTGTTCACTAATTATAGTCCCTCTTGGTGGGTTTAGGTCTCTGTACGTATTAAGACGGAGGTAGACAAGGACCAACCGTTAGTGAACCTATTCTGTGTCAGTGAACCTATCCTATATGGTCGGTCCAGTTGACACCGGTACCGTTTTCAACTAAAGGTCAAATAGGAACGGTTGTCACAAGACAGTAAATTCCCTAGGGTCACCCCACCCTCTAAACAAAGGATCTGTGACAGAAACCCTCGATCCTACTGTTAAAGAGAGAGAACTGGGAAATTACGTTAACCAGTTCAGTGTGTTCTTTTATAAGTCCGTGGAACGGGGGTCCAGAGGGAGACGGAAGAGACTGTATTTCATTGGGGTCGTGAGTTGATTTTGGTCTTTGTATCTTTGTCCTTTTTTTTTTTTAATGTCGATCGTTCCAGGTAATACCACTAGGTCAATGGACGAGTGTGAGACAAAATGTCTCCTTTTTCTACTCCTGAACCCGCCATGACATCAGTACATTGACCGAACACTAGTCTTGGTTTGATCTCGGGGTTTGAGGACCGTTGGTCCGATTTCATAAAAGATCGTAAGTGTCGAACTCTTCGTCCTACGAGACTTCTACAACTCAACTCAACGTCTTTTCTTCCTTTTGTCTTTTTCGGATGTTTCTATTTCAAACTCGTTCTCTATAAACGTCTGACTTACGTTAAAATTTTTTATTTTTCTTAAATTGTACGTAAATGTACTACACTTTTAATTTCTTTAGACAATTACAAGACAACAACAACTCAGCGATTAAACACAGGCTGAAAAACACTGGGGTACTTGACGTCGTGTGATCCGAAGGGACGGGAAATGATAGAAGGACGTAAACGAGTTTGACAATTTCAAATTTACTATAATTTTCCTCATTCGTGACTACCGGAAGGTTCCTCTACCTACTTACTTACCTGGTTTCTAAAGAAACAGAACTATGAAGAACAGGACTTTTCAGACCATGACTTGATCCAGTCCTTATATTTTTTCTCTGTCTCAGCACTAGGAGTACCCAAACTTAGACAACCTGTCGTCTGTGTGCTTTGTACGACCCCTCGTTGACTCGACCTGGATTTCTAAACTCAGACAGACGTATCCAGAAGAGATTACACTTTCCTTTTTTTTTGGTTGTTGTTACCTTGACTTTTTTATGACCTTTAAAGTGGAACACGAATAGTTCTTAACGACTTCTAAATTCAATATACCCAACAACAACAAGTCAACGAGTCAACACAGACTGATAAACGTTTGGGGTGATACGGTTTCGGAAACTGACACATCTAGTGTTATTTGACACCTATTAAGACTTTCTCTACCCTTACGATCTGGTGGACTGGACGGAGAACTCTTTTGACATACGTCCAGTCCTTCGTTGTCAATCTTGACCTGTACCTTGTTGTCTGACCAAGGTTTATCCTTTTCCTCATGTAGTTCCGACATATAACAGTGGGACGAATAAATTGAAGATACGTCTCATGTAGTACTCTTTGCGACCCGACCTTCTTCGTGTTCGACCTTAGTTCTAACGGCCCTTTTTATAGTTGTTGGAGTCTATACGTCTACTATGGTGGGAATACCGTCTTTCGGAGAACTACTTTCACTTTCACCTCTGACTTTTTCACCGAATTTCGAGTTGTAAATCTTTTGTTTCTAGTACCGTAGACCAGGGTAGTGAAGTACCCTTTATCTACCCCTTTGTCACCTTCGTCACAGTCTAAAATAAAACCCCCCGAGGTTTTAGTGACGTCTACCACTAACGTCGGTACTTTAATTTTCTACGAATGAGGAACCTTCTTTTCAATACTGGTTTGATCTATCGTATTACTTTTCGTCTCTGTAATGAATCGGTTGATTCCAGGCAGATCAGTTCCGATACCAAAAAGGTCATCAGTTCATACCTACGCTCTCAACCTGACACTTCTTTCGACTCGCGGCTTCTTAACTACGTAAACTTGACACTACAACCTCTTCTGAGAACTCTCAGGGAACCTGACGTTCCTCTAGGTTGGTCAGGTAAGACTTCCTCTAGTCGGGACCCTAAAGAAACCTTCCTTACTACGATTTCGACTTTGAGGTCATGTACGTTTCTCAACTGAGTAACCTTTTCTGACACTACGACCCTCCCTAACCCCCGTCCTCCTCTTCCCCTACTGTCTCCTACTCTACCGACCTACCGTAGTGTCTGAGCTACCTGCACTCAGACTCACTTGAGGTCCTCAACCACTACCTGTCCCTCCGGACCATACGACGCTAAGTACCCCAGCGTTTCTCAACCTGTGTTGACTCGTTGACTTTACTTGACTTAACTTGACCTCACGTCTTGCGGTCCGAAGGGACAGGAAGTGGTAGAGGACCTCAAGTGAGTCTGAGTGTAGGTAGTTCAGTCACTACGGAAGGTCGGTAGAGTAGGAGACAGCAGGGGAAGGGGAGGACGGAAGGTAGAAAGGGTCGTAGTCCCAGAAAAGATCACTCAGCCGAAAAACGGAGTCCACCGGTTTGATACCCTCAAAGTCGAAGTCGTAGTCAGGAAGGTTACTTATAAGTCCTGACTAAGAGAAATCCTAATTGACTAAACTAGAGGAATGTCAGGTTCCCTGAGAGTTCTCAGAGGAGGTTATGGTGTCAAGTTTTCGTAGTTAAGAAGTCACGTGTCTGAATAAATACCAGGTCAAGAGTGTAGGTATGTACTGTTACCCTTTTTGGTATCGAAACTGATATGTCTGGAAACGACCGTTTCATTACAGAGACCAAAATTTATACGACAGATCCAAACAGTACCGATCGGTTCAATATACTCTTATCGAGATTTAAGGGACCCTATCCGACTAGTCACCTTTATAGTGTGTAGGAGACTAACAGATACTTCGACTAAGTTAGTCGGTCGGTTGACCAGTTGGTAAGACAATGACCAGTCAAGTTAGGTTTACCAATTGACCACCCTATACTACTTATATCGGTAACACAGAGGAGTAGACATCCAAGACCCGTTACGATTGAAGGGGAGGATCAGGAGGCTCCAATACTACAACTATACATGATAGAATACACCATGTAGATGTCTCACTGATAAAATTTACTTTTCACCATTCTAAACCGTCATTAGGTCAAAACTTATCCCTCGGATGGTGACTTGGTCCATCCGAGGTCTGATCTGTTTAATACCTTTTTACAAGAAATCTTATCACGGATTCCAACGTCCGAAGTGTATATCTGACTGATCAAATTTAGTACCGTCGTAGGAAATGACCCAGAAACTCGAGCAGTGAATTGGAAAACGACACGGTCAAAAGAATAGACACTTTATATCCTTATTATTAAGGGGAGAGGAGTCTTGTGACATTTCTATTTTAACCCCTTATAAATGTTTCTCGAATTTTCTTCCACATTGTGTTTTATTTACCAATTACAATTCACGATTATAATAATTAGTTAAATACGATCATCAATTGTAATTATAATAAATTTACATCTTTTGATACAACTGTATTCAGTCAATGTCTACTTGTACGATATAAGAAATTTGTACATACGTTACTATATCTTTTTACTATATTTTAATAATCACCATTAACATTGTAATGATCTTTGTCAGTAACTTCTTTATAAAAGACCGACAGAAAACCCAATAAGTCAGAAGAATCCTGTGGTCCATTGTTAAGTGACCTTTGAACCGTAGTAGACCGAAAAAGGAACTCCAAATTCGTCTTCCATCAACTGTCGACCAAGTCACCCGTGTTGTCATGTCACCGTCTATGGTACCTCGGAGACGATATTCGAGTCTCCACCTTCTTTGTCCAGTTTATACCAAGGACAGTGGTTCCAGATATATCTTATTACTCCCTTTCTTGTAAATGTGGTGACCGATATTAGGTTTCTCATTCTTGGTATGATAAAAGAGTCTCTTTGGGTGGAAACCAAGAAAATTGATGTGGTAGGTGGGGGTACAAATACGAGGGAAGAGAAAGAAGTGGATCAAATCCTTAGGAATAACATGTAACTATTTGGCGTACAAAAATAGAAAACATCGGAAACAGCAGTAACATTAAAATTTTTACATAAAAATGTTAAATTTCAAATTTCAACAGGGTAGGGTGAACTGTTATTGAATGGTTTTCGGCTCTGGTGTAGAAGAGAAGAACGACGATTCAGAAGTTAGGAATCGTGTTCCGGTTCACGTTTTGATGAAATATTAAAAGTAACTCTCTTATTTTCACCTCCCAAGACTTATCATCCTGACCCCTTTCCAGGTGTCCCCTCTTTGACCCAGATTTCCATCGTGTCTCTCTATGGTACCTTCTTTGTATTAGGTTTGGAAATTTTGGTTGACGGACAAGGGTTTATTGACAGACTGAACAAGGATGGTGTACCCGGGAACAAATGAACTTAACACATTAGTAAAACTGTAAAACCTCTTTATAAATGATCTGTTTTATTCGGATGACGAGGTAGACCCAGTCCGTAGACTTAAGCTGACAATAAAGGGCGTCAGTCCTCGAGACGTGTACATTGACGCAAGGGGACTGGTAGTCGCAGGTGTAGACGTACTGCAGCGGGGTAGGTAAGGGTGACTCGACAGCACCCCTGACTCGACCATGTAATCCCCCTTAGGACAACAGTTGACGTCCGTGTATACTCGGGACGAATAATCATAAGAACCTGTATTGACATAAACGTTTTCATTATTGGTGTTACTTCGTTTGTCGAGAATTGTTGACGGACAGTAGTTTCCTCCACGGTATCTTCAGGGTCGTTCACCGTTCAACTACACGAAATGTTTGGGTCCAAGAGTCTCTTGGATCCCTCGTCGAGGAGCCACTCTGTCCTCGTACGGTCGAAAGACAGGGAGACTTAGACCCGGTCCAGACTACGGATTTAAAGTACCTACTATTATTTTCGTAACTGTAATTTATACAACAGTCCTTTTGTTGGATAAGTCCCATTCTATAATACCGTGTCGTCAGGGGTTTGTTATACACAAAAATTTTTATACGAATTTTGAGGTTCACGAAACACACCGACGAAACGTTTTAGTGATCTCGACTTCATAAACATAAAATTACAAATAGGGGTTTGACTGGACGACAAAAGTTTAACGGGTCCTTTGCTTTACAGCTTTTACCTTCCTTTGGTCGTGTTTGATGTAAATCTTTACCTCACAATCACTCCGTTCGACGTCCCAAGACTATGGAATTGTCGTGGTGTTTTACGAGTATTAATTTATTGACAAAAAGAATTGTATCGGTAAGGACAAAAAAAAAAGGGGGGTCGGTGAATACATTTTCGTAAATTACAAGTAAGAAAGTAATGGTTGGTCTCTGAGAACATTTCTCCATTGACCAGGGTCTTTAACAATTTTTACAAAATTATTACCACAGGAAATGTTTCCCCTTTTACATAATCTTTTGTTTCAGTCGGACATCTATGAAGGACACCAATAAGAATAACCGTCAACCGGGTGTTTACTAAAGATACCTTCTTATAACACGGTACCTCGAGGATGTGCTTGTTTGGAGATTTTCGTTATTGTTTTACGTCCGCCTAATAGTCACAGGGTCTGTGTCACTGTCTTGTTCTCCGACGGTCGTCGACTTTGTTCTCACTGTCCAAACGACCCCTTGGTCTTCCACCTCGTCGATCCGAAGGTTTAAGTCTACCAGGCACTGAATGTTACCAAACTGAACACTAAAAAGTTGAAACACTACCACACTTTCACTATACGTAAGTCATCCTTGGTATGAAACCCAAACCTTAAACTAAAAAAGGGGGTCAGATCACTATGTGTCGTACTATGGGAGAACACTACGACCCGTCGTAGTTCTAGTACTCCCATCTATGGTAAGAGACAGGTCTGTTGGTAAATCAGAAAACGAAAGTCTTCCTAAAAGTTACTGAATGTACTCTGTCAGTTGTACATAGTATTTTACCCGAATCACAACCTACCAAAACAGGTTGACATTCGATTACATTCACGAAACGCGTGTAGATTCTATCAACTCCGATTCGACACTACAAACCGATTTGAAAACTGAATCCCGTCAAAGTCGAACTCTACCCAAATAGACCTACATTGGGGTAGCATGCACCTCCTTCTAACCATTAATTTGCCCTCCGTATTTCCTTCACCCTGGTTTTTGTTCGATCCTAAATATCAGGAGGATGGTACAAGGTCGTATTAAGAACGTCACAAAACTTTCGGAGTGTCGTTGACACACTCTACTCATACGTCGTCTGTGACTCCCTCGAATTCGTTGGTAGCGTTCTAACGTGTCCATCCTCAACCGTCTCGACCCTAGTACAGAAGATAGACACACTGAACTAGGATAAATGAGAGACGATAAGTCACTTATTATAACTCTCTCGTTCAATTTGATAGTTCCCAACTTACTTCACCCCTTCACTAGACTCCGTTCACCTTTCACGACATGTGACAATGAAGAGGTTCATACCAGGACGTAGCGAACTGAGTCTTAGTGCGTCTCTGAACAATTTTTACTTTTTAGGGTCCAAGAAAGATGAAATGTGATACCTCAATCTTAGGGATCCACACCCCGATTTCCTATATTCCTATAAGTAAAGGGGGGTTCTTGTATTTCACCAAAGAGTACGGATAGACCCTTGGTTGGTATTGGTGGTTTTACGGAATTAAACAAGAGACACGAATGGAATTACCCCCATAAGAGGTTCTTCTATAGGGGGTACCGTGACAAAAAATCACTTTGTGTAAACCTCTTTGACCAAATATGAATTACGTCAAGGTCTGAAGAGACTGAGTAGATGACACACTTTCCTTTTCAGGATCTTTACACTTAAACTCCAATGACATCTAAAGACACCATACTACCCGTAGATGTTCTCAGTGAGATATTCACAAATACAAGGATATGGGTTTACCTTCTAGACAAAAGTCGAGTTTGAGATTAGTCGATCATTAAAAAGGGTGTTCTTACTACATAAATAATCAACAGATAACGATACATTGTTTACTGTTTTGAGTTACTGAGTATTGTTTTTAGAATACTTATACTCTCTGTGATACTCCTTACTTTTTTGGTTGGACTCTTCTAATATATACTAAATTTAGTAGGTTGTAAAAACTCTATTGTCTTAATGTCTGTACCTTTTATCTAATCATCAACGGTCACCAATACCTACCACACGTCCTATCTACTCTGAGATTTCACTACCGTGTTCCATATAGAAGCACCACTATCTCGTCAAGATGTAGAACTAACGGTACCACCAATATGGTGTATGTGTCACCGATTCTACTGTATCTTGAGATGAGATTTACCATGGACAAAAACAAAAAACAAAACTGTGATCCGATTTCAATATATTCGACATTGATAACCCCACTGTACATGTCCTCCGGAGAGACACGGTAAGGACTTTAAAGGACACTTATATATTAATAAAATTTTATTTTTCAAATTTTTTTATTGTAATTTTTTGGGTACTTTCACTTTCATCACTTTCAGTAAGTCAACACACACTGACAAACACTGGGGTACCTGACATCGGGAGGTCCGAGGAGACAAGTACCTTAAGAAGTCCGTTCTTATGACCTCACCCATCGATAACGGAAGAGGTTCCCTAGAAGAGTCGAGTCCCGAGTTTAACCCCGAGGACGGAACACCCGTCTAAGAAACGATAGGCTCGGTGATCCCTTTTGGGTATTTGTCACTAATAAAAAATCGGGGTAACTAGTCCTTATCTTACCACCCACACAGACCGAGACCCGGAGAACACTCAAAGGTCCCTTCACCTCCTGACCTCGACTCCTTAGTAGACTTCCGACCTAACCTCCTATTAGACGAAGGTTTGAGTAAGTACACCAAGAACCGTCCTAAGTCACGGAGTCCCCGATAACTTGACTCCTTGAGTCGAAAAGTGACCAACAGCCGACTTTAAGGGGTAGACAAGGAATGGTGAACCCAGAAAGGTATTTAGTCGAGTGTTGTACCGTCGACCGAAAAAAATTTAGTTCACTCTCTCTTACCTACTCATGGACCCACCATCGGTGTCAGGAAAATCTTTGATTTGAAATATCTTAGATTTGAGTATAAGAGATGGAATCCTCACTCAGTCTGTCGAGTCGGTTGTGAGACTCCGGCCCACACTGTGTTCCGTCCCACATTCTTCAATGTACTTGAAGACCCCACCCCTAGTATCCCTGGGTAGGATCTACAACAGGTGGTGTTCCCGTAAAATTTTATGGGAAGAAAAACTGTGTCATACCCCCTCTACTATCCGTCTTATGTATGCGACTAGTATAATCTCCTTCTTACTGTGTCGAGTTCGTACTCATCAGAAAGACTCCAAATATTGACTCCGTCGGTTGACCATAAAAAGTCAGATAAATTTCTTCGTTCGGAGGTGTCGTTATTGTTACACTCTGATATGACCCTCCCTACAGTCATTTGAGTATATGTTTAAGTATTCGTTTACAGTCTCTAAAGAGTGTTTGTCACCATTTCCGGGAACTATACTTCTCATTTGTAACACCTATAGATAAAGTTCTATACGGACTAATCCGGAAACATCCAACCCCTCCGGTTTTGGTCCCACTCCTATTGGCTGTTCTTCACATAGGGGTACGAATTAACCGTTTCTAACAAGAGTACCCCTGATCAGAGAAGGTATCCCCCGTCCGGTCAACAGAAGAAGTCAGTCCACTCTCTGAAGATTTCGGAATCTCAGAATGAAGAAGAGATCCAGGCTGACTCTGTATTTGTATGATAAGCGACACCGGTCTCAACTTGAACCTGACTCTTAACCTTATGCCGACAGGACGGGGACCATCCGATCCACCCGGGGACCATCGATACACGGCATACGTTCCCGACGACTATCTCATAAACACGGCCCGGGGTCTGAAAGGGACATAGTTGAGGTACCTTTTCCGAAACAGGTGGAGAAAAAGGGGTTCTACGAATTAGTTGTCACACTGTCGGAGTGGATTGACAATCGATAATATTTACTTGAGACTTGTCGGAAGAGACCTCATAACGTGTAACTCTTTGTTGAACGTTCAAAAGAGGTCTTAAAAAAGATTACAACGGCCTTCATAACCTAGATGATATCACTAGAGTCACCCTGAGACCTCACCCAAAAGAGAAGTCAGTCATCCACGACTTATGTCACTATCTTCCCTAAACGACTGTTTCCCTCGGTCTCCGTACTATTACTATTGTTTACATACAAACTCACACACACACACACGCGCACACGGACACTGTACGTACGGGTACAGTCGGTGAAAGGTGGTAGGACCACCGTTATCAGTCTTTTATTGACCTGTGAAACACCAATATTTGAAAGTCGACACGGACCTTTACGGTACACTCTTGACTGGGGACGATTAGGGAGGTTGGTGTACTTTATGGGGAAAGTCGAAGTGGGAACGTATAATTCGAGGTCGGTGTGACGAGACCCAAATCAAGGAGTCTGTACGGTCCCAAAAAGATCGGCACCCGTAAAGGTTTACTACAACGTAACACACAAAGGAAGTATCAACAGAAAGTTTCGTTTTCAACATAAGTAGAAATAATAATTTTTAGTAGTAATGATGAACATTTGGACGATGTAATTTTAACGTGAAATTTAACGTAAAAACCTCGATGATTTTACGTTTACATTTTACATTAAAACCCAGGGTTTACGTGTATAGTGACGTCGAGAGGCCACATCACAGGGAGGATCAAAAATTAGTGTTGAATGTTAAAAAAGTCAACTCACGAATGTAAACTCCCTCCACCAAAGAAGGGAATATCCGACACTTAAGACGTTACCATCCTGGTACTGGGAGAACAAACAACAATACAAAACCACATACAATCTGTAAGTCATTTATTCGACTTATATAAGAACTCTTAAAGTGTTTGTCAAAGGTAAGAAAATTGTGTGTTTCCGACTCCTCAGACCCGGTCCATCTATCGACTGGTGACTCAACAGAAACGATCTCACCTATCCGTTACTCTATCGACCTTCCATATTTTGTCCTAATCTCTGTCTGTCCCCTAGGACACTTCCTCCTCCGACCTGTATGTAACGGTCCACAAAGGATTCGATCTAAGTCTCTCAGTCGGAACGGAAGGGCACTACCGTCTGTACTACCACTACCCACATACATTTCCGGACCAGTCTGGTATTTCTTTACTGTTAAATCAATTTAGTCTGACAAGGGTTCGTTATCTTTGAATAAAACATAGTTTGACACAACTCGGTCTCCACGACTCTAATTGCTTCATAAAAGTCTCACTGTCGACACTTAACACAAATAGTGAGGTAATTGTTGCTGTCCGTGTGGAACTTCTATGGCACGTAGGAGAAGGTCTGGGGACGTTACTTCGGTCGTGGTGTCACGTCACTCAGTGTACTTACGAAAACCGAAGGGTCACGTATATTTTCAATGTAAATGTGAGACGACATCAGACACTTCAGACGTCATACAGATTTTTGTTAGATGTATGGAATTAATTTTTACGAAATAACGATTTTTTTTTTTACGATTGGTAGTAGACTGTTGTGTCCCAACGGTGTTTAGAAATTAGACATTTTTTGAGTCATAGACACTTCCCGTCATTTCACCTCCCGTTATTTTGCTCCATACGGACATAATACTAGTTTCGTGGTTTTTGCCTTGCATCCTGTTTTCGAACTCCCGGATTTATCAATTGACGTGATAAAACAAAGGTCTTGGCGTTCACCATCTTTGTGGATAATGACTCTAGGCAAACAGAGTCGACGAATTGTGACGGTGACCATTTCTGTCAACACATAAAACCTCTTCTTTTCTCTTAGCCAAAGGAGTCTCCGGGAAGGAGGGCGACAGACACATTTACAGAGACCTCCGAACTTTCTCGTGTTATGAATTCACCTTTAAAGTGTGACCGTCTCCGTCGACCGCGAGTGTCACAGAAACAAAGACGGAAAGAAAGGCTGTGGTCATAATTTACTGTAAAGGGTCTGGGAAGAGCAAATCCACCTCGGTGCACGGGATCGCACCCGTCATCCTTCCGTACGGCAAAGGACGTGGCCGGGTATTTTGGAAGGTACGTACTAGGAGGCGGACACTACACTTATCCTTTGTTTGACAATAACACGATTCGGTACCTCTAACCCCCTATAAACACTGTCGTCAATCGGAAGGGACTGATTATGTCGGTAACAAGGTGCTCTGTCTCAGATTTTAGTTTGTAAAAGGGTTTCATAGGCTACCAAGGTTCCAGTACGAAGTAACGGAACTTATGCCCTTGTGTGCCGTCCTACGGGGGTCGAAGACAGACGTTTGTCTTTTGTCAAATTGTATTCACTTACTTTACTCAGTCAAGTGTCAACTTGTGACAGTCCATTGGGTACCAAAGTAAACGTGTACACACAGATAGACATGAGTACACTACGGTTTTATGACCACACTAATTTTACATCCGTAAAGTGTGACAAACCAATGTCCGACCAGTCAGTATTGTAAATCACACTCTCTGTAACAAGAGGAGTTTTACGGGAAAGTCGTAAAGTATGGGAACGAATATACTTTTTATGTTTCAACAGAACTTGGATTCTAAGTCCCCATCATTTTTGTGACCATTATTTGTTCGGAGAATAAAGTCACATTTTCCTGGTCACAATTCGATTGACCTTTATTTCTGTGACTTCCGTGACCTCCGTTCAGAATCGAGTAAAACATGTCCTCATTTCCCGTCGTAAGTTTTTTGTCTGGTACCGTAGGCCAGAGTAGTGAAGTACCGTTTATCTACCCTTTTGTTACCTTTGTTTCTCTCTGAAATATAAGAACCCGAGGTTTTAGTGACGCCTACCACTGACGTCGGGACTTTAATTTCCTGTGAACGAGGCACCTACTTTTCGATACTGTTTGGATCTGTCTCATAATTTTTCCTCTCTGTAGTGAAACGGCTGTTTCCAGACAGATCAGTTTGGATACCAAAAAGGTCATCAGTACATTCCTACACTCTCAACCTGGTATTTCTTCCGATTCGTGATTTCTTGACTACGAAAACTTGACACCACAACCTCTTCTGAGAACTCTCAGGGAACCTGTCGTTGCTTTAGTTTGGTCAGTTAGGATTTCCTTTAGTCAGGACTTATAAGTGACCTTCCTGACTACGACTTCGACTTCGGGGTTATGAAACCGGTGGACTATACTTCTCGATTGAATAACCTGTTCTGGGACTACGACCCTTTCTGGTTTCCGTCCTCTTCTTCCCCTACTGTCTCCCGTTCTACCAACCTACCGTCGTGACTAAGTTACTTGTACCCAAACTCGTTTGAGGTCCTCTATCATTTCCTGTCCCTTCGGACCGTACGACGTCAGGTACCCCAGAGTTTCTCAGCCTGTGTTAACTCGTTGACGTGTGTGTAGGATCCAGTCTAACGGATCTCTGACTTAGAGTCGACCACTAAGAACACATTCACCCAATAACTCCGACAAGAGAATTTCTTTGGTATTCTTTACTCTCTTAATTCTATTTCGTCTCTTTCTTCTATCGTTTTTATACCAAGGTCCCCTTCAGGTCGGGGTAGACTAGAGTACCTCTCGGGACTTCGTACTCACTACGGTGTTTCAATAAAGTGGATCTCCTTGGTCAGTCAGTAAATGACACCTGGTAGTGGGTCCCACTCCACATATTGAAGAGTCTGTAAGGGTACGTTCCACCGAGGGTGACTGGTTCCCGTCGAGAGGTCTCTTCCTATACCGGTCCATAGTAGTAATCGGTAGTAAGTGTCAAAAGTCTTCTCACGTGACGGGGACACTTCCCTTACCCTTACCTTGGGGGTAGTATAAGTGGTCAAGGGGCGAACGTAACGAATCTAGGTGGACTAGGAGTGTAATGTACTACGGTGAGTACGTCTCGAGGAGATCCTCAGAGTACCTAGTGTCAGAGATTGTCAGGTTGTAACACAGTCATGTGTAGTAGAGATGAGGTCACAGGAAATTCTCAGAGGAGGGAGAGTGGGTCACAGAGACGACCAGTTCTATTGTGAACCATCCCACTGGAGTCAGGTGCAGGATGTTAGACCATCACAAGATTCGGGGCCCAAGGATCCGGGAGTAGACCGATACCAACGACAGAAACGGACGCTACGGTACGAGTGAACGAAGTCAGCACAGGTTGAGACACTGGGGTATCTTACATCGGGGATTCCGAGGAGTCAGGCACTCTAAAAAAGTCGACTCTTATGACCTCACTCAACGGTGCGGGAGGAGATCCCCTAGAAGGACTGGGTCCCTAGCTTGGGAGTAGAGGACACAGAGGACGTGACGTCCGCCTAAGAAATGACAACTCGGTGTCCCCTTCGGGACTACAGGAACGGATAAATGTTGATTTTGATTCGTGGTTCTCGGGTCTGTTTCACCGGTCTGTGTTATTAAAATTCAAATCACTTTAAGAATTACAAAGGGATTATCGTTTGTAGGGGGGAGACCCTTGGTCCTGGGAGATATTGGTGTACTTGATTTCAATGTACCTATTCTTAGTGTTTGAGGATTGATCCAGTGACCCTTATTACTTCTTCTACTGACAAGTTCGACATAAGACACCAAGGACCTGGGCACACATAAGATGACGAACCTGTGTTTCGTGACATCGAGAAAGACGAGAACGGGACCCTAAACCATAACAAAAATCAAAGACAGAACCTACTCTCTAAAGACGGTTGACAATTTTACAGGTAAGACTTATATGTAAACTCTTGGTCCACTTAGCATGATACACCAAGGTACAAAGGTCACCTGTGTAACACTTTAACAAGACATGTCTTCAAGTGCAGAACGGAGGAACCCTTTGGGACGTGACAAAACACACACACACACTCTCTCAGCGAAGTCAGTGCAGGTCGAGAAACACTGGGGTACCTCAGATCGGTCAGTCCAAGGACACAGGTACCTTCAGAGGTCCGTTCTTATGACCTCATCCAACGGCAGGGGAAGAGGTCCCCTAGAAGGACTGGGTTCCTACCTCGGACCCAGAGGGTGTTTCGTCCATCCAAGAAATAGTAGACTCGGTGGTCCCTTCGGGAGACGGGACAATGTACCTGTATCTAACACGAAACCCAGAGGTCCAAAGTCATATTTTAACTTGGGTCGCAGGTTGTTGGGAGGTTCATGAACCCATAAAAAGAAAGGTACCATATAACAATGAGTTCCTTTATTGAGGTCCAGTGTCACCCCTTCCTGACAAAAGAACGACACCACAGGATCTTAGGAAGAAGAGGAAATCACCAATCTTAGACCCAAACTCTTGATAGAGGTGAAACCTTTGACCCGTTTCCTAACACTAAAAAGAGATTCCGTCGACTGGAGTCAGAACACGAATAGGTAAGAACTAAATAAAACTAATAGATATAATTCGTCATAGAAACGACCAACAGACAGACGGAAAGGGAATTATTGCACAAGAAAATCGGTATAGAGATCTAGGCACACAAGGTCTTGGAGGACCGTCGTCAAGGTCGGACACACACCAATTCCGTCAATACGGGTGGAAGGAAGACTACCAAGTCACGGATGGACTGGAGACAGTAAACCTGACAATGGTAGGGGTGACGATGGTTCCTCGGGTCGGGAGATGGTCGTACAGGACGATAGTCAGGACAAGAGGTCTCTTGTCCGTGATTACTCGAAAAGTCGGTACGACGAGACGGGGAGTGGTCTCGGAACCTATTTCGTTTAACAAGAGACTCGGGAGGTCTTCTTGTATCAACAGACTACCTAACGACCAGTATATCACATGCATGTAAGAACTTACGAGTGAAGAAACTCGAAAAACCAGGAAAGAAAATATCAAACGGTGACTTTAGGTCTATAGAAAAGACGTAAATTATACTTGTAATGAAAGGGGGTTCGAAGACTCCCGGTAGGAACGTCACATAGTCCTTGTCACGGGTCCGAGAATGGTTCTACAATCCAGGACATAGTCCTCTCCACAGGGAGATAATTATAGTTATAGTCGACACATAAAGTGGAGGGAACTGTTGTGGGAGTTCTAAGAGAGGATCCGAATACAAGTCACAGTCCCAGATTGAAAAAGGGACAGTCGCGTGACTGAAACCAAATCCTGTACCACAAATCCGACCATAAGTTAGAGGAGACTTCAAAAGATTGAGAACGTTAATCCAAGACTCGAGTCAAAAATCGTGTCAGTCGGGAGGTCGTTGTCTATAAGAAAAACTTATAGTGGTTTCTCCGAAAGACTATAAGTGTGGATCGAAGTTCATCTACTAATTGATTTAGACGTAATTGTTACGTCGATGGGTTAAGATATCAGGAATACTAATGGTAAAGGAGTTATGGAGATTCTACGATCCTTGTAATGGGTATTTGGACACACACGGGAAGACGGACATAGTGTCGGATTAATAAGTTCCACTTTCTATGATCGTATGTCGACGTGTACGGTCCCTGAGAGTTAATAGATAGAGACTCTTACCCCGAAAGTAATGGTAGGTCTCGACTTTTACCCTAAAAAGACATTAATTAACTAATTCCTTCACGAGAGCCCTCTGTGGATGTTACCGTAATCCCACGTCCTATATTGTTTCCTGCTTCGGTTCGTTTCTACTCTCAACTCTATGTTAGTTCAGATTAGAACAAGGGTGCCCCTTGATGCCTCTGACTTACTGTTGAGTCTTAACGAGGTGAAACTCCGGTTCCCCTGGTCTGAAAACATAGGAACTTAATAAGACAGTAACCGGTAGATGGCGAGGGTCCCTCCCCAATACATTGGAGGGTCTGCAGTCCACCCCGTCGAGAACAGTCGACTCCTGTCAAGAGATCTTTTACTGTGACCGTCTTCGACCTCCTACCCATGTAGTCGGAACATTTCCCTAGACCCGTTCCACGGTTACTTAGACGACATCACTTCCTCCAGCGACGTACGCCTTACCAGTTCCTTCGACGGTATTAATTCCTCTCCGAGTCTGAGACACGGAGTCCTGTGTCACAGTGCTGGTGCTAACAACTACACGGTCAATCAAACCACTACGTAATTAAGTAAGGGGATAAGTGAACACGCAAATAAGTCGTTTAGGTGTAACTCACGGACAACACCGTCTGTGACGGGGAGAGCCGTGACCTATATGTCGTCCCTTTACCTTCTACGCCGGGGACCGAAAGAATTCCACGCGAATCGGATCGCTGTCTGTCGTGACGTGGTGGTAGAGGTACCTCAACGTGACAGACACCCAATTGGTTGGTTTAGTTCGCCATGTGCGAGTCTTGTTTTTGCTACATTGCGACACCTACCACACCCGACAAAACGGGTTGTAGTCAAGTGACTTACGTAAGGGACTTAAGTCATCCTCTGTCGTCTATACTGTACCGTCAAAAGAGTCAGTGTTGAATAGGATCCTTCAATTGGACGATACAACTTATAATAAGTTGAATCGGATTTATCTTGAATTGGACGATACAACTTATAATAAGATGACTTTGAGTAATTTTACCTAAAGTCAAATTAAAAATTCCAGTTGATGGCAAAGATTTGATGGCAAAGATTTTGTACTCTTGTGCCGAATACTCACTTCCCTAGGTTTAAAGACGTTAGAAGACTCATCTAGACAACGTACATTGACCTATCTTTTAAATTCGACCTAGACCCACAAAAAACCTTCCTTACTACGACTTCGACTTTGAGGTCATGAAACCGGTGGAGTACGCATCTCAAATGAGTAACCTTGTCTGACTGCGACCCTCCCTAACCCCCGTCCTCCTCTTCCCCTGTTGTCTCCTGCTCTACCGACCTACCGTAGTGACTGAGCTACCTGTACTCAGACTCACTTGAGGCCCTCAACCACTACCTGTCCCTCCGGACCGCACGACACTAAGTACCCCAGTGTTTCTCAACCTGTGTTGACTCGCTGACTTGACTTCCACAGACATTAGATCTGGTCAGTAGGAGTTGGAAAAACCGTGTCACCGACTAAAGTATCTTCCGTCAAAAAGGTATCTAACCCCCATCCCCCCACCAAAGTCCTACTAAGTTCACGTAATGTAAATAGTACGTGAAATAAAGACTAGATCACGACGACGACTAAACTGTCCTCCATGACCAGACAACCGGGTTTCCACCCCCTGGGGACTAGATCAGATGGTTTAAGAGTATTCACGGTCGGTCCGGGTAACTACTCGTAAAAAGAATTTGACGTCGGACACACCTCGCTAAATTTAGGACCTTACCCGTCTGAAACACACCCCTCTTGCGATCAAAGAAATTCTCAGGCGTATGTTTATTCAGGAGAATCAAAACAGGTTCGGGTCTGACTAAACGACTAAGGTCCAGGAACCGGAGACGAAAGGCGACCTCCGTCCCTCGAGTCAGAAACATAGCTAATCAATTTCCGTTTAGCCTCAGTCGACTACACGGCGTCACCGTCATAACTCAACAACTCAACTTAAACACCGAACGGAACTTTACTTTCGAAAAATAACCTAATAACACTCCTACCCATTACTTTCGTTCATCAGTAGCTTCAATAACTACCGAAACACAAACCTTAGTCACTGATCTCATGTGTCCCGATCAACTAAACGACCTAATTATGTATTTGCTACTTACAATTAACCACTTTACCAACACTTATCTAGTAGTATTATGTAAGAAAGGAACTGATAACCTCTTTTAAAGTCAGGAACTTTTCCTTAAATCTTTTTTAGTTATAAGACAAACTTCGAATAAAAATGGTTTTTTTTTTTTTTTTAGATAGTCCCAGTCTCTTTGATACCTCAATGTACTGTAGATGACTGCCACCCCTCATAGTGTTAAGTCAGACACGGCTCTCTGAGAGGGTGGGTATTTATAAACATTGTTTATAGACGAACACCTTTATAACACCGAGACCGGGCACATTGATCTTTGGATCACGGCTTCAAGGAATCAGTCGAGAATGAGAACGACTCCTAACCTACCCTTCAACAGCCCGGGTCCTCGATCAAAAGCTAAATTGAAGAAAGTCCAACTTCCTACTACGATCGTCGGACGAAGATCGGGACGGTCTCTCGTCGGACGTTCTCTAAACACCCGACGTAACATGTGTCCTCGTTTTGTATAGTGACAGAAAGATGGTCTTCCCACGACGAACGAGAGTGTTTTGTTGGTAGATCACATTGAGGCTCTTTCGGGAGCTGAGACATAGATCCGTCTCTTTTAATCTAAGAATTGTATCCCTTCCTTAATGGTAAGAACGAGATAACCAATAGATAACGGTGTCATTACGACGTAATTTTTGTTGATGTTTGGAGTCGTCGTACATAATTACTTGTAAAGGAAGACAAGTGCGTAGATACCCAATCAACTCACCGTTACGATTAACCCAGTTCGATCTGACTCGAGTCGACCCGAGTGAGCACAGACACCAGTCGACCGTCCCAGAGGTCCCGATTATCGGACCCGAAACGAGGTGCACCAGCGAGTAGGAGGTCGTCTGCTTAGGTCCCAACAAACGGTCCGTTCCAGATTCTCTCGTCTCCTTTCGAGAGTGTCGGACAACTCCGAACCTTGACCGTCCCGAAACAACAACAAGCCGGTGAGTCAGCATAGGTTGAGAAACGCTGGGGTACCTGACGTCATACGGTCCGAAGGGACAGGAAGTGGTAGAGGACCTCGAACGAGTTTGAGTACAGGTAACTTAACAACTACGGTAGGTCGGTAGAGTTTGAGACAGTAGGGGAAGAAGAGGATGGAAGTTAGAAAGGGTCGTAGTACCAGAAAGGGTCTCCCAGTCGACAAACGTAGTGCCCCGGTTTCAAAATCTCTAAGTGAAGTCGTAGTCAGGAAGATTACTTATAAGTCCCAACTGAAAGAAATCCTAACTGACCAAACTAGAGAAATGTCAGGTTTCCTGAGAGATCTCAGATTTTTTATATAAACAAAAACCGACACGACCCAGACGGAACGACGCATCCGAAAAGAGATCAACACTATGTTCCCTAAGAGTAACGTCACCGAAGAGTACAACGTCTTGATCCCGACATCCCACGTACCCGAAGTCATCAAATCCGAGGACCCGAGATCTCGTGTCCGAGTTATCAACACCGGGTGCCTAAATCAGCAAGGTGCCGTATACGGTAGAAGGACCTAGTCCCTCGTTTGAGAACACAAGACGTAACCGTCCACCACGGTGGTCCCTTCGGGTTCGGAAATAGAAAACACACAAGTTTACTGACTTCGTGTAGTGTTCCCGTTGGGTCTAAGTGTCTCTACCCTCCCGAAGTTTCACTGGGCATTTCCCGTACCTTGGTGTTTCACTACTTCTTGACCTCGACAGAAACGTTATTTGAACGACGATTCAACGAAGTCAGTACAGGTTGAGAAACACTGGGACACTTAACTTCGGGTGGTCCGAGGAGATAGGTACCCAAAGAAGTCCGTCCCTATGACCTCACCTAACGGTAAGGGAGGAGGTCCCTAAAAGGGTTGAGTCCATAGCTTGGGCGTAGAGAACACAGAGGACATGACCGTCCGTCCAAGAAATGGTGATAGCGGTACACCCTTCGGGGTTGAATAGTATGAGTTAACACGTGGTGTCAAGGTCCACTTTCAAGGTTTCAAGGTGTCTAACTAAGGAGTCACCAGGTACTATTCGGGTAGTTTTAGTCTCATTCTCCTTAGTCATGCAGACACAGTCGTAAAGGACTTGACCTAAGGATCTCGCCAGCGACTGACTGTGTCCGGTGCAAACATGGGACAAAGACACGGGACGAGTGGACAGAAACTCGACAGGAAGTGGATCAAAGGTGGAAAGTGTAGACGAGAAGTCGTCACAAATCCTTTCTTCGAAAATTTAATACCGGGGAGTGACTCCACTTTTACTGACGGTTTCCGTTTACGTAACTCAGAGTGACACAGAAAAGTACCTCACTTGGTTTTCCTACCTCACGGTCCAGATCTCAAAATCCGTAACCTGTTATTGAACGATGGCCCGTCCTTCACAGGAAGAGGACCTTAACGGAGGGACACCTTCTTGTCCCAAGACGACGGACGCTACACCTAAGACTACCTTGCTTTGACGAGTCATCCAAATAACCCTTAAATGAACTGGAAAGATTCCGTGGACATAGAAGTAGTTATTTTATTCTTATATATGAAGTTCTAAATTACATCTTAGGTTTTTCCACTATATTACCTGAGACGACAAGGACCGTTTTTCATCTGAATGTCGTTTCAAGGAAGGACGTAGTGGGGTAAGACAAGTTGAGAGATATAAATCGATGTATATGTTCCAACTGAGATCTAAAGACAGACTCTTAGTGACAGTCCCATTCTCTTTCGTCGTTACCCATAGAGGAACGACCGTACAACATCAACAATAAGTCAGAGAGTCAACACAGGTTGAATAACTCTGAGGTGTACCTGAGGTCGTACGGTCCGAAGGGACAGGAAGTGGTAGAGGACCTCGAACTGCATGAGGAAAGGGTTAAACCTTGGTCAGACAAGCGGGGACAAACCAAGACTGACAACGAAGAACTGGACGTATGTCCAAAACGTCCTCCGTCCACTCTACCAGACCACAAGGATAGAGAAATTCGTCAAAGGTGTCAAACAAAACTAGGTGTGTCAGTTTCCGAACTCGTACTAGTTACTTCGTCTTCATCTACAAAAAGACCTTAATAGAACGAAAAAGACACTAGGTCACCTACAACCGTTAAACTAGAGACCAAGGAGACGGAAAAGATTTAGGTCGAACTTGTAAACCTTCAAGGGTCAAGTGCATGGTAACTTCGGACTGAACCTCTTAAAACTCGTAATAAAACGATCGTACACTTTATTCACGTCAACACTCCATCAAATTTGTAAGAACCGTGACGGAAAGAAACCCTAACCTTACTTTTACCTGGAAAAGACCATGACACCGGTAACGACTCAAAAGGTTTAAACGACCGTATAACTGACGTCGTGAAAGTGTCGTAGTAGAAAATCCTAAACTTTATTGAGTTGACCTTAAGGTAATGGAGGTGATCGAAACAAGTATCACTAAGAAGGATCCCGGGTGAAATGAAGCGTGGGGTCCTACAGACCGAGATCCACTCACTAGTGTGGTAACACTAATAGACCCAGTACTTCTAGAAAAAAACATATCAAGAAGAACATAAGAACGGTGGAGAAGAATGATAGAAGACGAAGACAACCCAGGTGTGGTAAAGACAGGAAATAACACGGACAGAAACATACTTTACAAGGGAGCCATAGTGATTGAAAAGACTTCTAGAGACCAGAATAAGATAACAAAAGGAGATACGGAAACGTAACTAGTGACCCCTTCCGAAAGAATAGAGAGGAACGATAAAAAAACTTGAGATGCAAGTTTACACATATAGAAAGGAAAAGAGAAAACGGAAAACGAAGAGAAGAAAAGAGTCGATAAACATTCCGGAGGAGTTTGTTGGTAAAACAGAAAAACGTAAAGAAAAAGAACCCCTACCAAAACTAGTGACGGAGGCCATGTTACAGTACTTGGAGGTACGTATCAAGAAGTTCGTGAGACAGATAGTCTAGACTAGGGAACTTAGATAAACAGTGAAGGTGACACATTAACATTCTCTAAACTAAATCCAGTATGGACTTACCAGATCACCAAAAGGGATGAAAAAGGTTAAATTCAGACTTAAACCGTTATTCCTCAAGTACGAGACTCGTGTCAGTCAAGGGCCAGAACAAAACAACTGACGTATCTCGAAAAGGTAGAAACCGAAGTTACTTATATTAGTCAGACTAAAGTCATAACTGGTAGACCACCACAGGTACACATCTCAGAAGAGAACACAACACCTTCTCCCACAAAGAATACTGGTCAGGTAAGAGAACCGTTTTGAGACAATCGGAAAGGGACGAAGTAAGGGGGGTGGGCTGGGGTGGGGGGTGGGGGTCACGGTTTGAACGGACAATGAAGTACATAGAGAAGTGAAGGATGAAAACGTAAGGTCAAGGGACTCTACTTTTACTGCAGAAAAAAAAAAAAAAAAAAACCACATCAAGATCTTCCAGAACATCCAGTAGTATCTTGGTAAGTTGAAGTCGAAGAAACCGTAATCACCAATCCCGTATCTGAACCACATGACACTATAATCTACCAAACGGAACCTTTACTTGTCTCCGGTTAGACAATAAAAACTCTGACCTGGGTTCATGACGTAAAGTCTGAGAAAACAACTGATACTCTCGATCAGGTAAAGAACATTCCCTACGAACGGGTGTCATCATCTATATTACAAGTAGACTTAATTTAAACAGGTAAGGTCAGGTAGAACCGTAGTGAGGAACAACCGTATGTGACACAGATAACTAGTTGACTCCCATACTTATACAGACATAATACCAGGGACGGGTGTTCCTTAAATATTAAACCACCACGAATTCTCACTCTGACTCGTCAACTCGGAGACCGATTTCTCAAGAACAGAGTAGAGAAGAGTGACTGAAAAGGTACAGGAAGTGATTTTTAGACTATCAGATCTCTTGTCTTACGGAGTGTGACTCTTGACCGACTCGGGGGTAAGTACTCAAGTCGTCACCCGTCCCTGGGTGTCTACCTTCTAGGTCGAGTACAACCTATTTACAACCAATATTGTCCCATTCCGAAAATTGTTCTACGGATCATATGTCATACGTATGTATGGACATTAGGTAGTTTTACGATCGAGAGAGAGAAAGGACATCACCGGAGTAGACTCTGATTTTTCGTTGTTGAAATCGGGGTTATATTGATCAATTGTCAAATTATTTACGGGTCAGTAAAGTTTTGTGATCTAACACGTAAAAAACTTCCGGTTCTGAACATAAAAAGAAGACACAAAGAAACCTGAACTGAAGTGCATGTGAAAAAATTTTTCTACATAATAAGATTTCCTATCGTACTCTTTCAAGAAAACATCACTACCTCATCAAAACGTAGAACTACCACCACTAACAATGTGTCATACATGTACAATATTTTAACGTATTTTGATACGTATGTGTATATATGTATGTTTTCGTACGTTTTTAGCCACGTTAGACTTATTTAAGGTATCTGATATGATCACAGTCACAAGAGTGAAACTATAACAAGGTATAAGTACATCCTATGATGGTAACTGACCTCGACCCACTCTCATGTAGTCTGAATAGAACATGATAAAAAATTTAAATGACACTCGGATTAAGTCTTGCCTTTCAAGAAAATATTTTACATAATCATAAAAGATAAACGAGAAATTTTTTTGACCTCCTATTAACGAAATACCACAACACGACATGTTGTCACACTTAGTCGGTATACATATGAGGAAGGGAGAACTTGGAGGGACGGGGAGAAGACGGTAGGGTGGGGAGGTCCAGTAGTGTCTCGTAGTTCGACTCGAGGGGCACGACATGTCGTCGAAGGGTGATCGATAGATAAAATGTGTGTCCTCACATATATGACTTTTCGGAGAACTACTTTACTTTCTCCTCTCACTTTTTCAACCGAATTTTGAGTTGTAAGTCTTTTGACTCTAGTACCGTAGACCAGGGTAGTGAAGTACCTTTTATCTACCCCTTTGTTACCTTTGTCACTGTCCGAAATAAAAGAACCCGAAGTTTTAGTGACGTCTACCACTGATGTCGGTACTTTAATTTTCTGTAAACGAGGAACCTTCCCTTCGATACTGTTTGGATCTGTCGTATAATATTTCGTCTCTATTATGAAACGACTGTTTTCAGGTAGATCAGTTCCGATACCAAAAAGGTCATTAATACACACCTAAACTCTTAACCTGGTATTTCTTTCGACTCACGACTTCTTAACTACGAAAACTTGACAGCACAACCTCTTCTGAGGACTCTCAGGGAACCTGACGTTCCTCTAGGTTGGTAAGTTAAGATTTTCTTCAGTCAGGACGTATAAGTAACCTTATACTTACTACGGCTTCGAGGTTATGAAACCGGTTGAATACACTTCTTGACTGAGTAACCTTTTCTGGGTCTAGGACTCTTTCTAACTTCCGTCCTCCTCTTCCCTTACTCTACCGATCTACCGTAGTGACTGAGTTACCTGTACTCAAACTTGTTCGAGATTCTCAACCACTACCTGTCCCTCTGGACCGCACGACGTCAGGTACCCCAGTGTTTCTCAGCCTGTACTGACTCCCTGACTTGACTCACATATATACAGTCACGATGAGAGAGTTAAGTAAGGTCGGAGAGGAAAGGGGTAGCACAGGTGTTTAGACAAGGATGTAGACGTAGAGAGGACAGGACGTTTATCCAAGTAGTCATTGTAAAAAGATCTAAGGTATATATACTTGATTATATGCTATAAACAAAAAGACAAAGACTGAATGAAGTGAGACATACTGTCTGAGATCCAAGTAAGTGTAGTGATGTTTATTGGGTATGGATACACGAGAATATCCTCGATGCAATGAAGAAGTCACACTGAATTGGACGACAAACACACAGAAAAGGAGAACTTCTGGTCTTGGGACAGAACGAATTGGAACATAGAGGTCCATCTTGGACCGTAAGTCGTTTGTCGATAACTTAATAACTTACGTATGAAAGTACTTACTTACCTACTAACTCACTTAGAGGGAAAAACTCCTTAGATTCCGAACCGAATTAATTGATATCGGTTAATTGATTTTACACAATTCCGGCGAACGGAACCGAGTGTAATCTTCACCGTCAAACTCCAAAAGGACTCGGATGACGAGATATGACAGGTCCTTCACTGACAGAAGCCTTCCGTCCAGTCAATGTACTACAGATTACTGATACATACTCACGGGTAGGACTGACAAGAGGTATCCTGCTGTAAATAGACTTTAATTTCACTTCGTTTGTTTGGAAATGAGTGCGACAACAAGAGAAGGGGGTCGTACTAGACACGAATAGATATCGTCATCCGTACTGATTTACTAGACTACACCCCTTTTGTGGTTTCTTCTTTTCGAACGGGACTCCGAGGTAGTGGACCGTGACGAGTGTGTCCCAGTAAAATTATTATAAAAGGTAAAGTGAAAGGTAAGTGTTTTGTGAAACGTCGGTAGTTGATTAATGAGAAGAGACTAGTCTCAGTTATCAACAAAGGCCCCGTAATGGAAATTTATAAATTGACACAAGTCCCTTCTTGTTGTCTTAGGGGTTTAGTCGTCAGTGTACTGTAATAGTTTACGGTCTATTGTGAAAGACACAAGGAGATTGGTCCTGATACTACGAGACGTATTGTTTCGAGGACGGGGGTCAGGGAGGTTCGTAGACCGACAAAAGGTCACTCAGTTGAGAAGCGTACTCCACCGGTCTCATAGCCTCAAAGTCGAAGTCGTAGTCAGGAATGTTACTTGTGGGTCCTGGCTAGAGGAAATCCTACCTGACCAACCTAGAGGAACGTCAGGTTCCCTGAGAGTTCTCAGAAGAGGTCGTGGTGTCAAGTTTAAAGTACCGACGTTAGTGGTAGATGTCACTAAAACCCCGGGGGGTTTTATTTCAGACTGTGACAAAGGTGACAAAGGGGTAGATAAAGGGTACTTCACTACTCTAATCTACGGTACTAGAATCAAAAGACTTACAACTCGAAATTCGGTTGTAAAAGTGAGAGGAGAAAGTGAAAGTGGTTCTCCGAAAAATCAAGGAGAAGTGAAAGACGGTATTCCCACCACAGTAGACGTATAGACTCCAATAACTATAAAGAGGGTCGTTAGAACTAAGGTCGAACACGAAGAAGGTCGGTCACAAAGAGTACTACATGAAATGTATATTCATTATTCGTCCCACTGTTATATGTCGGAACTGCACGAGGAAAAGGATAAACCTTGGTCAGACAAAAAGGTACAGGTCAAGATTGACAACGAAGGACTGGACGTGTGTCCAAAGAGTTCTCCGTTGAGTCCACCGGACCATAAGGGTAGAGAAAGTCTTAGCAGGTGTCAAAGAACACTAGGTGTGTCAGTTTCCGAAACCGTATCAGTTATTTCGTCTTTATCTACAAAAAGACCTTGAGAGAACGAAAAAGCTACTAGGTAGCCTACAATCGTTAAACTAGAGACCAAACAGACGGAAAAGATTTTGATCGAACTTGTAGACCTTCAAGTGCCAAGTACATAACGACTTCGGACCGAACCTCTTAACTTGTAATGATCGTACACTCTACTCACGTTAATACGCCATCAAACTCGTAAGAAACCGTGACGGAAAGAAACCCTGACCTTACTTTTGACTGGAAAAGGTCAGGACACCGGTGACAACTCAAAAGGTTTAGACGACCGTATAACTCACGTCGTGAAAATATCGTAGTAGAAAGTCCTAAACTTTGTCGAGGTGACCTTAAGGCAGTGGAGATGATCGAAACAAACATCACTACGAAAGATTCCGGGTCAACTGAAGTGTAAGGTCCTACAGACCGAGATCCACTCACTAGTGTGGTAGTACTAATAGAGTCAGTACTTCTAGAAAAAACATGTCAAGACACATAAGAACGGTGGAGAAGAATTATAGAAGACGAAGACAATCCAGGTATGATAAAGACAGGAAATAACTCGGGGAGAAACGTACTTTACAAGGGAACCATAGAGATTAAAAGAACTTCTCTAGAGATCAGAAAGGGCAAGACAACAAAAGGAGATAAAGAAACGTAACTAGTGACTGACTCCTTCCGAAAGAATAGACAGGAACGATAAGAAACCTTGAGACGTAAGTCTACGAATATAGAAAGGAAAAGAGGAAACGAAAAACGAAGAAAAGAAAAGTGTCGATAAACATTCCGGAGGGGTCTGTCGGTAAAACGAAAAAAAACGTAAACCACTGAAGATAAAGGGTATAGGGAAACAGAATTACCCTACCTGAATAAGAACCCCTACCTTACTTGATCAAAAGACCTATTCCTGGAGGTTCTTTTGGGATGACTTACCTTGGTTTATCAAATACACTCAACGAACACTTTTAGGAATTTTACTAAGAAACTGTTTCCAACTGTCGTTAGTTTCCTGGTCTGTCTAATCTGTATCGTTATGGTACTTTGGTAGGTATACATGTTAGGAAATAATAGATGACGTACACCACATATTTACGAAAACCTGTCTTTTTCCTTACACGGTCATATCAATAAAACAGGTGTCTCTTATTAAAAACATAACATTCAGTTTAAAATAAAATAAAGATAACTATACGTTTTTGAAGTGAAAAAATTACATACATAAAACTACAAATCTATATCAGTATATAGCTACTGTTAGTGTCTATAAAAACTTCTAACATGAACCCCTTACTCCCTCTTCGTCCCTTCATTTCTTTGATAAACTTTTCTTTTTAGGAGGTAAACTGAGAACCGAGTCTTTATTTTAAAGAGTCAAAATCTCTTTTACAGACCATAGGACTGAAATGTCAGAAAGTTTATCCTTTTTTTATGTGTAGGAGGTGACTTAACATTATTACCGATTGTTACGTAGCTCTCGAATAATACACGGACTGTCACAGACGACCGGAACGGAAGAATACCTTCAAATTTACAATGAACTTTCTGACAACAAGGAGATCGACGTTTAAGTCTAGGAGAGTCAGTCGACACCCATCAGTCGTTCCAAATGCCGATGATTGAGACGCCTTTAGACTATCACACGGTCGTCCGTCCTGGACAGACACGACGAAACGAACAAGTGTCAACCCCTTCCCTGACAGAATGTACTAAGAGTAAAACAGTACAGTAAAAGGGACCCACGTCACGGGACAGTATACTACGATACTGTACCCCTCGTCTTGGGCTCCGACTTCAGAGGTCGTAGTACCGACGGTTTACGTACGAGGGGCTCTACGATTTAGTTCTCCTTCACTGATACACGAACCCTCTCTGAAGCTAAGCACCCAGGACTCTGACTGTGATTAGGTTGCCGTCGACATCCGTCGATAAAACCTAAACTACGTTTACACTTAGTGTCAGACAGTCCGTGAGACACTAACACTAACTGTATAAATGACAACTGTTATGTTCCACTTGGACCGTAAGGAGAATCTGTACACCGGGAAACGGAGTTCTGTTGCAAGTCCTACTCTTATCTTACACCCTATACCAAGGTCTACACGTAGACGGCCCCATATAAAAAATTTTTGAGAGAACCCTTAAGAGGTCCGAAGAGAACTGACTGTCGATCGTGTCTTCAGAACAGAAGGTTTGTACATTTAGAAGACTGTTGACCGTGTGCACAACGAATATCTGTCCCAAAGTCTAGAACTCACACTCCCGAGAAGTATCGACAACCAAGGAATATAGTAGTGTTAAGAAACATTCTAACCCAAGAAGTAACTGGTGACCTATGAGAGACTAGTCTCGACTACTTTCCCGTATTCAAGGACTTTAGTATCATTGTCTCTTACCTACCAGGTCTCTCCAAAAATAGAATGAAACCGTTCCAGGTCATAAGACCTATTAGATCTTCAAAGATTGTGTAACCTTTCTAACTTCCGTCCTCTTCCCCTACTGTCTCCTACTTTACCAACCTACCGTAGTAGCTGAGTTACCTGTACTCAAACTCATTTGAGGCCCTCAACCACTATCTGTCCCTCCGGACCATACGACGCCAGGTATCCCAGCGCTTCTCAGCCTGTACTGACTCGTTGACTTGACGTGACTTGCGTAACGAGTCCTGTTTACCGAACGTCTTACAATTACCCACGGTCCTTTCTGAGACAGTAGTTCATTCAGACCTTGAACCCTCCGAGTACTACGGAGTGAGAACCTCACAGACCACGAACTATATTCAAGACTCTACGAGGGTCGGTTCTACGAACATTTTACAGTTGACATACTGGAGTTCATTAACACCCTACGAAAGGTTATCATAGAGAACATAGAAAATTGTAGACAATTGTGACACATCCTACGTAAAATCTTTTATGAGAATATATATACTTTTTCTGAACGTAAGGGATTTCGATTAAAAGGTTTACACTGGACCGTTGAGATTAATACCTTACTCTCCTCTTCTTTACACCCTAAACAGACCTTTACCGTCCGATCTTCGGAACATTCGTTCGTTCTCCTGTCGACCACTAAATCGTCGACCCATGAATGAGACGTTCCGAGTTGAGTCCAGGACGGACGGGTGTTACCGAAAAGACCGTTGGGGTAGGATCTCAGTGAAGAGAAAGGACCAGTATGGTGAGTGACCGGTAAACTGGTTTGACCCAGTATAAGTACTTCTCATTCGTGAACTTTGACTGAACTTTTTTTGTTAAGGATTGGGATTGAAAAGAAATTTTAGGACTCGAGTCCGGAAAACAAAATTCACTACCTCTTGGTCTCGTTTATAAAAGTCAATGAAAAAAATAAAAATAAAAAACAAAATGAAATGTTATGACATAACCAAAAAGATATGTTACTGTACTTAGGAGGTGCCCACATGTACTCAAGGGTTAGGGCTTGGGGGGAGGGTGGAGAGAGGGGTATAGTAGAGAGACCCAGTAGGGTCACGCGGTCGGGGTTCGTAGGACATAGGACATAACTTGGATCTGACCACTAAGCAAAGAATGTACTATCATGTACAAAGTTACGGTAAGAGGGTTTAGTAGGGTGGGAGAGGGAGAGGGTGTCTCAGGTTTTCTGACAAGATATGTAGACACAGAGAAAACGACAGAGCGTATGTCCCAATAGTAATGGTAGAAAGATTTAAGGTATATATACACAATCATATGACATAACTACAAAAAGAAAGAACGATGGATGATGGGTTTTAGGAAAGTCCTTTCAAAAATAGTCAAATGTGAAGGTAACCAAAACATACCTTCACTGAGACAGCCACCTGTCCTGCATGGAAATGGATAATATTTCAATAATAATTGAGTAGTATACTAGTAATCAGGGACTCTTGTTCTTCTTTGTTATCCGAGGGTCATATATGGTCTCCGATACAGGAAAGTTGACTGATCCATTGAGACCCCGAAAGTCAACAAATACCGACGGACCACTACCAACGAACCACTACCGTCCGACGGTAGTCGACCGAGCCCTCATTGGGTCACATCGTAGGTTTTCGAAGACCGTAAAGGTCTTTTCACGAAAGGAACAGTCCAGGGTAGATGTGTGAAATTGACGCAGACGTGTACCGTCGAAAGGTCATCGTACTATAAATGTGCAAACCAGTGGAGTGGGACGTTTGGGTCCCTCATGGTAGTCGTTCCTTCATCGGTCCAGACAGTCTAGGGCAATAGATCCACCCGTCGGGTAAGAAGTTAGAGTGCTCAGGAAGAGTATTTCATCTCGACTCTTTTCCTAAACAGGACACCCAGGACCATAAGGGATTTGGGACATTGTGGTTTTGATTCTTTTTCTCATTCTTATTTCGAGTGTAAAAAGCTCTGGTTTGGGATAGGGGTTATGACAGACCGGTGAGGTATACGTAACACAACACGACACGAATCAGCGAGTCAGTGCAGGTTGAGAAACCCTGGGGTACCTGACATCGGGTGGTCCGAGGAAACAGGTACCCTTAAGAGGTCCGTTCTTATTACGTCACCCAAGGGTACAGAAGGAGGTCCCCTAGAAGGGTTGGGTCCCAAGTTTGGGTTCAGAGGGTATAACGTCCACCTAAAAAAATGGTAGACTCGGGTACTTATGACCTCACCTATAGGATAGGGAAGAGGTCCCCTAGAAGGACTGGGTCCTCAGTTTGATCCCAGAAGACGTAACGTCCGTCTAAGAAATGGTCGACTCGATGATCCCTTCGGTGTATACGTAATTGGTCGCCGATTTACTAGAGAAATTTAGTCAGTAGGCGAATACTTTGAAAAGTTTTCGAAAGGTTTAGTGAAACTCATTTTCGGTTCTCAGGAAGAATTCTTGTAATTCCGAGATGTACCAAGAGAGTGGACCGGAGGGTGGAGGGGATGACATTGGATATCATCCACTCCCTACACTTGAGTCGGGAGTGAGACGAGTCCTGTTGACTTGGAGGAGCGAAAAGGAGTCTACACGTCCGTGTAAAACGGGAGACCTGGAAACGTATACGGGAGAGGGGAGACGGATCTCATAAAACTGTTGTCTATAGAGACCAACGTATGGGTGAAAGAAAACGAGAAATGAGTTTTCAGTGGAAGAGTCACTCCAGAAGAAACCTGTTAAATGACTAAACAATAAGTTTACACATAAAAAAAAAAATAAAATACATGATATTGACGTAATCTAGGAACAACAACCCACACCCGAAAGAGATCAACATCACTCGTCCCCGAGGAGAAGTAACACCACGAGCCCGAAGAGTAACACCTTACGAAGATCTGGTGTCCGAGTCATCGACCCAGCGTACCTGAACCATCGAGGTACCGTGTACCCTAGAAGGGTCTAGTTTGGGTACAGGGGACGTAACCGTCCGTCTGAGAATTGGTGACCTGGTGGTCCCTTTGGGGAGTTTAGAAGGAAAGAACTAACTAACTAAAAAAAAGGGTAACGTGAATTGTACCAGATATACGAATTAAACAGACCACATTTCAGACAAAAGAAGGTAATCTTACATTAAGAGTCTCCCCTAAACAGAGAGAAACAGCGTCACCATAGTGGTCGTCAACCTTCTCGTAGACCTTATATCATCTACGAGTCATTTATAAACACGTATTACTTATTTAAGCGGAGAGTATAGCCGGTACCCCCTTCAAAGACAACAAAAGAAGTCAAAAAGACCTACTTTGTAGAATCTGAAACTCTCCAATTCATTAGTAGGGTCGTTCGTCGTTGTGACCTCAAACTCGGGGGTGAGAATCGGTGAGGAGGAGGACTCTCGACACTCTTTATTTTTAGCAGGTACACGTGGTCCACCGTGATCATCACTTCTTGGACGGACGGTCACGTCCTCTGTATTCTCTATAGTCAAGTTAGGGACCCAGCCCTTCTAGGGGACCTCTTCCTTTACCGTTGGGTGAGGTCATAAGAATAGACCTTTTTAGGGTACCTGGTTCCTCGGATTACCCGATGTCAGGTACCCCAACGTTTCTCAGTCTGTGTTGACTTCGTTGAATCGTGTGTGCACGTGGATCACCCCAGATCGGAGGTCTCAGTTTATAAGTTTTGAGGTTCGACCGGGGTTGGATTGTAAGATTTGTCTCGTAGCATAAGACGGAGTGTCCTGAAGGGACTACCAGGTCGCCAATTCTGAGATGCCCAGAAGGGACCCCCAGGTCCCTAATTCTGAGATGTCCAGAAGGGACCCCCAGGTCACTAACTGACGTGAAGATCACGTCCCCAGTACCCAAACCAGGAACGAACCCATCGACTCTAGGGTGTACGACGTACCGTATCGGTTCTTTTTTTAGGACAGAGTGCAAGACTGGAAGTCGGTTTGTTTGACACCACCATGGAGAAGAGACTAAAACGAGTATGACGAGAGAAGGAGAGGTCACTTGGTCACTTCGACGAGTCAGTGCAGGCTGAGAAACGCTAGCGTACCTGACATCGGATGGTCCGAGGAGGTAGGTACCTTAAAAGGTCCGATCTCATGACCTCACCCAACGGTAAAGGAAGAGGTCCCCTAGAAGGGTTGGGCCCCTAACTTGGGTCCAGAGGGTGTAACGTCCGTCTGCGAAATGGTAGACTCGATGGTCCCTTCGGGGAGAAAGAGAGTTGACTAACTTTAAGAAAGGTATGTAGATCCGAGTTCAGTTTACGGTGTAGAGGGGCTTCGGGAGACTACTAGTAAGAGAACAAGTGCATCAACATGCAGCGCTGAAAGAAGAAAGATGTAAAGAATGTTGTCTCCGGTGTAGACAAACTGAAAACAGAAAAGGTACTACAAAATACCTGCGAGAGTTGGGGGTTTTAGATAAATGGTTTGTGCGTCTACGGAGTACGGTGTTACCCCATTGTAAGATGACTTTCAGCGACTCAGTACAGACTGAGAAACGTTGGGGTACCTCATATCGGGTGGTTGGAGGAGACAAGCACCTCAAGAGGTCCGTCCTTATGACTTCACTCAACGGTAAGGGGAGAGGTTCCCTAGAAGGTCTGGGTCCCAACTTGGACTCACAGGGTGTAACGTCCGTCTAAGAAATGACAGACTCGGTGGTCACTTCGGGGTTGTATAAGATTCACCCCCTATAAAGGTTTGTACCTAAGGATTAGGTACTTTTATCTCAAACTACGACTTGTACTTCGAGTCAAATTCTTTCTCTTCCTGATCCACCGAGCAACCAATGTATTTTTAATAGTTAGGTGAATTAGTCGTGTTAGATTTTTTAGTCAGGTCGGTCCCCAAGTCAACAAACTGTAAACACCTGTTTTGTCGTTTATATCTAACTTAAAGGGGACGAAATACACCATAAAAAACGACAATATATTTTACGGGAATCTGTAACTTCCACGATATGTTTATGCTTGGACGACAAAGAAAGTTCTTGTGCATTAGCTCAGTCTCACACCACACCTCTTACTCTTTACTCTTTCCCTCCTACATAACTTTTACTATGTGTAGAGTACTATAAAATGTAGGAGTATTTATTCTTACGTGAAATTTCGGTATACACATTCAAGTAAAATGTCCATTGTCGTCTCAAGTCACATAACCTAGTCCTCCTCCTGAACCCTCCGAATGGGAAAGAACACTGAGGCAAACATTAAAACCTGACGACTGAGTGACCCATTCGTAACACTAGAGTTACTGGCTTACCCTGTCCGTACAAAATTTTTGTTCTATAAAATTTTATTTTATTTAATATGCATATACATATATACCTGAAGGGACCACCGAGTCCACCATTTCTTAAACGGACATTACGTCCTCTGGGTCCAAGGTAGGGACCTAGACCTTCTAGGGGACTTCTTCCCTTACCGTTGGGTAAGATCATAAGAACGGAACTCTTAAGGTACCTGATTCCTCGGACCACCCGATGTCAGGTACCTTAGTGTCTCAGTTTGTGTTGACTCACTGATTGTAAAAGCTTTCAATACTGGTTGGATTTATCGTATAATTTTTCGTCTCTGTAATGAAACGATTGTTTCCAGACAGATCAGTTCCGATACCAAAAAGGTCATCAGTACATGCCTACACTCTCAACCTGACACTTCTTTCGACTCACGACTTCTTAACTACGAAAACTTGACACCACGTCCTCTTCTGAGAACTCTCAGGGAACCTGACGTTCCTCTAGGTTGGTCAGGTAGGATTTCCTCTAGTCAGAACCCACAAGTAACCTTCCTGACTACGGCTTCGACTTTGAGGTTATGAAACCGGTGGAGTACGCTTCTCAACTGAGTAACCTTCTCTGGGACTACGACCCTCCCAAATTCCCGTCCTCCTCTTCCCTTGCTGTCTCCTACTCTACCGACCTACCGTAGTGGTTGAACTACCTGTACTCAAACCCACTTGAGGCCCTCAACCACTACCTGTCCCTCCGGACCGCACGACGTCAAGTACCCCAGTGTTTCTCAGTCTGTACTGACTTACTGACTTGACTTGACTTGACTTGACTATATATATATATATGTATATATATATATATATATATATATATATTTTGTAAATACTTTGTTGGTATTCAAAAATCGTAGTCTTTATAGTATTCTTCGATTTACGTCAAAGGGGGGGCACTCCATAACGAACCGTATTAATTAGTTAATTACTTGACTAACAAATTAATTTAATGGACAGTCAAATTAGGGTAGAAGAATGGGGACGGAAAAGAGTGAAAAAGTCCCCGAAAAGTAACGGATAACGGAGGAACGTAGAGGGAGCTTCGGGTTTGTTGTCTGACTACCCCTAAACTCGTCCTCCTATCCGTGATCCGTAGGGCTCTTCCGTGGGATCTAGGACGGATCTACTTGCTACTTTAGTCACTATTCCTCAAAATACTTGGTGTAATGATAAACATAACGGTCACGATAAAATCTATTAATGTAAAAGTTCATCTAGTTTTTATACGTAAATGTGCACAGAATCGCCTCCAGAATACGAAATCTAGTCCTTTGGTACTGCCGGTCAGTAAAAGTTAGGACTGTGTGGAGACTTAGTTCAATTTCCAGAATTAATTTGGTTTCATCAGAACGGACTTCGTGTTTACGACTGTATGGTAATTATGTGGAACTTTAACAAAAAGGAGTCGGGACCCGTACTTATTTTTCGAAATCGTAGACGAAGACTTCGATCTAGGTTTGGACCCAGAGATCTGACAGAAGAAACCCCTGAAAATTATTTTCAGGTACTTCCTTTCATAGATAACTGTTTTAACTAAAAACTTTATACCCCAATTTAAGTCAATTTGTCCAAAAAAGGGTGACCCAAAAAAAAAAAGAGAACGATTAAAAGAGACTCAGTAATTGTACGATACGGTCCGTAACACTTAGAGGCTCCCCTCGTATATCGTACATACAAGGGTTTCAATAAACTGGTCCCTTAGGGGTACGAAGAAAAATAAAAGTTCCCGTAGACATTCTGAGTAAAGATACCTCGTATAAACCCTCTTATGAATACTCTTAATATTTAGGGTATTTTGTATTTTAAGAGTATATTTAGTACACATATTTATTTAGTAAAGACATCTTTACACTTGTCATTTGTACAGAGAACATACCCTCTTCCTCTATAGGTACTTACCTTTGAGACCCCTGGGTGTTAGAAATCCTCCGTCTCGACTTTGCACTGGGTTCTCTTTCGGTTCATTTCTCTAGGACTGAAAGGATTGTCATGTTCTCTCTTCTGTTCTGTAGTCCAAGTCAACGATTAACTTAGTATTAATTGTACCTAAATTAATATTATTCGTATGCCAGTCTGTCTAAACTAGTACTTCTGGTCTTCTGGCATTAGACGAAAATGTCATGGTCCCACCTTGGTCTGGAAAATTAAGAGTAGCAAGAACGTCTTTAATTCATGGTAAGTAAAAGGTAACTTTAAGGTGCACTACTGTCGAGATCCTAGACGTGGAAGTCTAGCAACGATAACTCTGTCTACGGAATACCCGGAGAAAAACACAGACGTCTACACTGACCAGTCTCACTGACCAGTCCCACTGACAAGACTCTCCAACGACCTCGGCACTGTTGAGTCATACTTACCTTCTACTTGAGACTAGAAGTCGAAGAGGTTGACGATTAGATCACTAAAGTGTGAAAAGTTAAGGGAGATTCATTGCTTGATTGATGAATTTACAAGGAAAACTTTTATCCAAGTAAATAACCGAATTATCGAATCACACGTAACAAACGTTTAAGTCGGGACTCCCGGGTTAGTCTTCTACTGTATACAGACCGAACCGGTGACGTCCTTAACTAACTTCCTCGGAGGACGTTCGAAAGACCATGAGACGCCTTGTCTTTAATTTTACGTTTGTTCTGTAACAGGGATCGAAATCGCTATGACGACTCTCCAAAAGGTGGACGATTTCACCTTCCTTGACTCCGGTCCAGTTTCCTTGTAGAACTGAATTTTTTTATTTGGTTTTTATTATTTCCAAAAGTTTACCCACAATAAAACTTTGTCTTGATACACAAAGGTTTATACCGTTGAAACGTTCCTAAGCTTATTTTTAACACGTCACGCTTAAAATGGAACGGACAGACCGTTCCATTGTGACCCGTTCCGATGAGTTCCAGGAAGAAAGAGACATTTTTAACCCTCATCCTAACCTAACAGACCTTTCACAGAGACCGATGTCCCTGACACACTACGTTCGACATCTCTCACTGGAAGGAAGAGGAGAACCGAGGACAACTCTGGTCTCTTTCACCTCGAAGAACGGAGATCGACTTCGTCCCGTGGTCTCTGAAGTGGACGGAGAAGACGGCGAATAGGGTAGAGGGGACACTAGTACTTGAGACGAATCGAAGAGTTAAGTTAGGTTAGGTATCACAAACTCACCTGGTATCGTGTCTCTTTCACTTTCAGTCAAAGTTCAAGTCTTTGATGAGTTTAACTAAGGTTTTCTTTTTAGTATCGTTATCTCTCACTTTCTCTAACATAATAGTGATCATTGACTTTTTATGTTCTCACTCAATGGAAGTCCATGTCGACACAGGTCCACGATTTTACCGAAACTGTTGTAAGAGAATGTCGAGGAAACAGAAGACCAAACCGAAATAAGAGTTCGTCCAAGAGGGAAGTATCCTCATTTTACCGATGGTCATCGAGTTCTGAAGATAAGGTCATATCGTTGGGTTGTTTTTCTTAAAGAAAGAAGAATTGAGGGTTCTAAGTAAGATGTAAACAGTTTGTTAACCATCCTCTGTATCGGTACCCGTTTGTCCACTTCGGAGACGGGAACGACCAACCTTGGAGTGATCTCCTTGAACCACCTCACACACAGGGACTTGGTTAAGGACACAAGTACCCCAATCCCAGAGGACAGATCGGTCCAATCCAGACCTACTGAGGACAACGGTAGGTCGTTTCGACTACAAAGTCTCCTCAGGAGGGAACAGGAGTGTTAGAGTGACAGACAAAGAGAGGAGTAGTACTCCGAGTAATAGTTGAGGTCAAAGCCTTCATTACTGTTACTATCATTTACAAATAACTTACCGAAACGTACATAATTCAGTACGTCAGGACATTGATATTCCCAATTAAAACTTAGGTATGACCTAAGATGAAGACACTGAGATTAAGAATAAAACGATGGAAACAATAATAAATAATAACAACAAGTCAGGGAGTCAGCACAGGTGGAGAAACGCTGTGGTACCTGACGTCGTGTGGTACGAAGGGACAGGAAGTGGTAGAGGGTCTCAAAGGAGTCTGAGTACAGGTAACTCAGGAACTACGGTAGGTTGTCAGAGTAGGAGACAACGGGGAACAATAATATCCGTATGTATTACCAGACTAAACCGCCCGGGACTGGTGGGGAGAGACGTACTGGGAACTCAATCCCACGGAAACAAACCAAGTGTCCCTCTATCGGACTGGGACGGGTTGACACTTCCCGACGTTCCTTCATTTTGATTGTGTAGGGGAACGGACTCCGAACGGTAAGATCCTCTATAAACGTTCTTAATTTATCAGAAAAATGAAACAAAGGAGTGGACAGGGGTAGAGACTAGGTATTTTCTTGGACCAAAGGTCCGGGACTGTTCTACCAATAAAACTCCGTGATCGGATGACAGAGGGGTAAGGTCATGAGAACGGACCTCTTAGGGTACCTACCTCCTCGGACCATCCGACGTCAGGTACCCAAGCGCTTCTCAACCTGTGCTGACTCGTTGAAGTGAAAGTGAAAAGTGAAAATACGTAACCTCTTCCTTTACCGTTGGGTGAGGTGATAAGAACGGACCTCTTAGGGTCCCTACCCCCTCGGACCATCCGACGTCGGGTACCCTAGCGTCTCAGCCTGTGCTGACTGCGCTGAATCGTCGTCGTCGTCGGATGACAGAAGAGTCAGTCGATCGAAAGGCGTATTTCAACAGAAGGAACGGAGTCGTGGAACAGAGTGCTCGTCTCACTCGAACCTGAGTCATTGTCAGGAGCGGTGTTGGGTCTCCAATACACGAGAAACACTACTGGTGAATTCCTACTCATTTGTCTCCATCTCTCTCCGTCCCTTACAACGACGCCACGGGTAACTCCGACCAAGGAATAACTCCTATTCGACCGTCAATAATGAGAAAAGGAGGGTAGACTAAGGAAAGGATATCGTTCCCCTCTTCCACTGCATCTCTCAAGTCTCCTTTTTCTCACAGTAGGAAAGATTCGTCGTTGGGGAACTCCACATAAAGTGGAGTACCTTATCCATACAAAGACTTTGTACAAACTTTGAGAGGGAAGATGTTTAGTTAAGGAGAAAAGTGAAATATCAGAAACTGTTTTGTGAGTTACATAACATCTGAGACGGAAATTACCTTAAAAGAACTTAACTACTACTGAATTTTCTTAATCCGTGACAAACCTCGAACCCTCAGAAAAATACTCTACCACCAAAAACAATGTTACCCACGAACAATTTTTACCCAAGAGTGGATATTCGGTAGATCGAGTAGGATTAACTATTCAACTGAGGTAGAAAATACTGATAACACGGAGACAAGAATATCTTAACCGGTGGAAGACTAAATGAGTTTCCCTTATCATACCGAAACGTGGTCAAAACGCCTAAAAATTATAGAAAAGACGTCGAGTCTTTGTATGGTCGATGAAAGATCGGAGAGACATAAGAACACTACGAAGATCATCTTATTTGAACTTGATTTCTAATTAGGGACATTAAGATAAGGACTGATTCAAACCACTTGGGTCCACTGTTGTAACAGAACTTCACCGGTGACTCGGAGAATTGATCCATTGCTATCTATTACCTTCGTTGGATCTACAGGTAGTCGTCTGTTTACCCATTCTTTCGACACCATGTATATGTGTTACCTTATAATGAGTCGGTAATTTTTCTTATGTAAACTTAGTCAAGATTACTCCACCTACTTTGACCTCGGATAATATGTCTCACTTCATTCGGTCTTTCTTTTTGTGGTTATGTCGTATGATTACGTATATATACCTTAAATCTGTCTACCATTACTATTGGGATATACGTTCTGTTGTTTTCTCTGTGTCTATATAACTTGTCAGAAAACCTGAGACACCCTCTTCCACTCCCACCCTACTAAACTTTCTTACCGTAACTTTGTACATATAATAGTATACACTCTGTCTAGCGGTCAGGTCCAAACTACGTACTTTGTCACGAGTCCCGACCACGTGACCCTACTGGGTCTCCCTACCCTACCTCTCACCCCAAGTCTTACCCCTTGTGTACATGTGGGTACCGACTAAGTACAGTTACATACCGTTTTGGTGGTGTTATAGTATTTCATTAATCGGAGGTTACTTTTATTTATTTAAAATTTTTATTTTTCTTTTTACTCTTCCGTTACCGTGGGGTGAGGTCATGAGAACGGACCTTTTAGGATACCCGTCTCCTCGGATCATCCGACGTCAGGTACCCAAGAGCTTCTCAGCCTGTGCTGACTCGCTGAAGTGAAAGTGAAAAGTGAAAGTACGTAACCTCTTCCTTTACCGTTGGGTGAGGTCACAAGAACGGACTTCTTAAGGTCCCTACCCCTCGGACCACCCGACGGTAGATACCCCAGCGTGTCTCAGCCTGTACTGACTTCGCTGAATCGTCGTCATCGTCGTCGACAATCTACGGGTGACCGAAACTGAATGAGAAACTTTATAACTAAGGCTGTTGACCAAAAACATACAATAACTGTGTCGTCTCGGAAGTTTACACGTCATTCAGTCAGACGTTTACACTCTTTAATGTGGGTATACTCATTAGTAGAATATGGTCTATGTAATTTTATTAAAACAGAAAGGTTTCACTTTCACTTTCACAATCAGTGAGTCAGTACAGACTGAGAAACACTGGAGTACCTAACATCGGATGGTCCGAGGAGACAGGTACCTTAAGAGGTCCGTTCTTATGACCTCATTCAACAGTAAAGGGAGAGGTCTCCTAGAAGGACTGGGTACCTAGTTTGGGTCCAGAGGACGTAACGTCCGTCTAAGAAATGGTAGACTCGGTGGTTCTTTCGGGGACAGGAAGGATTTTAGAAATCTTTTCCGTCTGTTTCTAAAAACTCTTCTTGAATACAAACAGTTAACTAATCCTTTTACTTTCTAGATAGGTGAGAGGGAAATTTCCTCAACTACAAAGTACCGTGAAACCTTTGTCTTCTGTTTTACGGAAACTGGTAGTCCAGTAGTCAAAGTCTCCGACAACAAAAGACCCATCAATCTCAAGTTCTAAACAATACAAACTGTCAGTAAACATCGAAGGAAGACTCACCTTATCTAAAAGTTTAATGTTTAGTGGTCCGTTCGTAGTTTGACTTACACTTTTAGTTACTGGGTAGTGTCAATGTTCGTACAACTACCGGTACCGCACCACTCATCTGGTAGTGTCTGTTGCTGTACGAACTTCTTCTTGTCTGTTCCTGCCGAAACAAATGGGTGATGAATAGAGACGGAAGACGAAGGTGGTGGGACTGGACGGTATCTTTACACAGTCACTTAAATTCAGTTCATTATTAGACACTGATTAGATATACGTCGAAGATTCGGTAAAGGAAGTGTAGTAAAATCGTCTCCGAAGACGAAAGGTGTTTACGGGAGGTAAGTGTCTGAGGGAGGACGGTAGGAGTAAATGTATGCCCGAGTAGGAAGGTTGTCGAAGAATATTGGGACTTCGGGACAACCGTTCTTTTATCTTGAGATAAAAAATTCTAGAAGTTGACCTTCGGACACCGACGGGTTTCCCTTTTAGACTCGAAGAAAATAATAATGAACATTGTTGACGAAGACGAAGATAATACCTTGGTTTGAACCCAGAGGAGTGAACTCGTCATTTCGGTCAGATGACTGTGACCCAACGTCACTTTCTGTAACGTTATAAATAACGTGACGTGGTTCGTTCCTCAAGTCCCGTCTCCCAGGAGTTTTTTCGACTTAAGAGACTACCCAAAGTCGTTTCGCAAAAATTTTTGCTTCACTCCTTCGTCCCAGAACCCCACACACTCGTCGAACACGCGTCAAGAGACTAACCAACTACCACTCTATTGTCCCGACACAGTGTCCTCAATTGTAATAGATAGGAATCCGTGGTCGTCCAGACCCCCGATGGACGAGTACTAGTAGTTCTTCAATTAAAGAAGACAACCACCACCAAAATCGTAGTCATTTTGTTGAGTCCTATACACGTAGTATATGACAACAGATCCAGGAAGTCTCTTCTGGATGTCGTCTCTTACAACCCCTCCCCAGACAGGGCCCTTCCGGGATATCCCAGGACACGGTAAGACCCCTGTATAAGATGAACGTCCGTAGCACCATCGTAAAAACTTGGAACAGAGTATCTAAGAGACCTCCACAGACAAACCAGTTGTACCAAAGAGGGTAAACTATCTATTCCTCTACCTCGAAGGTTCCTTAATTCATTGAACAGGTTTCACCAAATTCTGGTCCACACATGAGTTGTTGTCGTGTTTTTAGTCTCTGAGTAGTATCAAAAGTGGACCTCTGTTCACAGGGAAAGCTTTCCTGAGGGAAAAATACTCTCGAGTAAAATTTTGAACAAAATCTTATGAAAATCTCAATTCGTTCAACATTTCTATCCCGCCTCTTAAGGAAATATAGAAGTTGGGTCAAAGGGGACGACAATTGTAGGGTATAATCGAAGTATGTAAATGTATCATACTATGTGAACAGTATCACTTACTTGGTCATACCCGTGTAATAATAAGTGATTGAAAAGTGTTGAATAAAAATAAAGAACTCACAAACGGATTATAGAAAAAAGACAGATTCGTAGGGTGGGGTTCATGGTGTAAAGTAAATCAATAGTACGGAGGATTTCGAGAAGATCTGATACTGTCAAAGAGTCTGAAGGGAACACAAACTACTGGAACTGTCAAAAACTCTTCAACACTCGTCTATAAAACGTCTTACAGACAATTATGCCTAAATAGACTACCAGAAGAGACCCTAGAGTTACGACGACATGTTTGTGTACTATCGAAGTGGTCCTTTTGAACTTAATCGAAATTTAACAGTCTCGGATCCGTGTGTCTACTCCTGTCCTTAAGAGACGATGAAGTCCCAGTCAAAATTTACTCAGTAATTCCGTTTCATACATATAAATGGTCCACCGAGTCACCATTTCATAGACGGACGGTTCGATCTTCTACATTCAAGCTAGGGACCCAGCCCTTCTAGGGGACCTTTTCCTTTACTGTTTGGTGAAGTCACAAGAAAGGACCCTTTAAGGCATCTGTCTCCTCGGACCACCTGGTGTCAGGTATCCTAGCGTTTCTTAACCTGGACAAATCGCTGATTTGGTAGTGGTGGTGTATATATACATGTCGTTCCTGTTGATGTAAGTAGACCCACTCGGTTATCTTCCTGTGTGAAGTATTCTTTAGAAGGTGGGGTCTTTAGAGAGAGTGTGGGTGTGTGTTACGCGGTCTATAAATATTCTTTCAATCTTTAAATGTCTGATTATTCCACTCGCTTCGGTACCAAAGTCAATTACTATTTTAACAGTAACATTTACTGTACAAACACCGGTTGTTTTTGTCTACAGGTACATTGTCAAACCTCGGTAGGTTACGTATTTCGTCAAACATCTATTAGACGATTCGTCTATATCATAGTTTTACATAAGTAACAGTTAATCTACATGTAGGCCCGACAAACAGATTAACTGGTCAATTAAAGGTCCGACAGAGTCCTCGATGATTTGTACCAAATGTTATCTCGGGAACCATGACGTGGAGTCTCACTGGATTACAACTATTTGTTTCCTTGTCTAAGGGACGAACAAGTTTCATGTCTCTCAAGTCCCACGACGCAAGACATACGTCTTAGTCCACGAAGTTGTTCGACGACAACTGAGTCAGACTTAGCCATTACGTCATCACGGTATTACATAGCGGGGTAAACTTACGGACCGTTGACTTTGATAACAATTTTTTTCTGTAGAAAGTGGTTCTAACCTCTGTCTCCCTTTTTTTGGAAAAGACACTACGAAAAATACTACCTACAAGATATTTTGTCTTGACTATAACCGGTAAACTCCCTTACTGTTCCAGAGAGGGAAAGAAGGGGTCGAGGACCGAAGGTCCTCGAAGGTAGAGTTGAGAACCACAAGACAACTTTCAAGAAGAATTACAGTCGTGACCTGATGTAAGTAACAGAGGGTGAAACTATTGACGTTTCTTTTTTCTTGTTAAAGACGCGGGGGGGTTTTTTTCTTGTTCGGTCCGAAGGGTCCGAAAGGTCACCAATTCTCAGACGGAACGTCACACCCACTGTGTCCAAGTTAGGGACCAGACCTTTCTAAGGTATACGACACCTCGTCGATTCGGGAACCCGGTGTTGATGACGCGGGTTCAAGATCTTGGGTACGAGGTGTTATTCTCTTCGGCGGCGTTACTGTTCGGGTGTGTGGTGTTGATGTCTCATCGGAGGTGAGCGGTGATCTCTTTCCGGGTGTACGTTGTCACTTCTGAGTCACGTCGGTGTTTATTCTTTTAATTAAATTTTTAATTTTTTTTTAAAGGTTAACGAAAGACTTTCTGGTAAGTAATCTTATTTATCTGTTCTAAATAATGTTTTCGTTATCCTAGGAGGCTTCGTCGTCAGTTCCACTAAAAAGATTTGTAGGGTGACTACCGTATCCGAGGACAAACGCAAAGAGACGGTGAAGAGGGTCGACGGGAACCGAGGTCCACATCGGTACTAGGACCTTACGTCGGTCTCTTTCTCGACCTTCTCTATCCTCCAGAGACTATCAACTCGTCGTGTGCCCGAAAGAGGAGGTGGTTTCCCGACATTTATAAGAAGTACCGCGAACCAAGACTACGGGGAGCAGTAGACCTTCGGACGAAGCGTAGTCTTCAACCTTCGTCAGACAATAACTAACGTCGACGCAGGAAAAAACCGTCTCCTTCTTCCACATCTTTCGTTTACATCAGGGTAAACCGTTCCTGTGGAATGTCCACTTGTTGTCAGTCCTTTCTACAGATCTCCGTACCAATTCTCGACGTCTCTCTTGACTGTCCGGGGGTCCATCTATTATTTACGGAACAGAAAATTTCCCTTGGAGGGAGAGTCTTCACGCACGTACGAACGAGTCAGTGAAGTCAGGACAGGTTGAGAAACACTGGGGTACCTGACATCGGACGGTCCGAGAAGACAAGTACCCTAGGAGGTCCGTTGTTATGACCTCCCCAACGGTACGGGAGGAGGTCCCCTAGAAGGGTTGGGTCCGTAACTTGGACACAGAGAGCGTAGAGAACGTAACCACCCACCCAAGAAATGGTGATCGTGGTGGACCCTCGGTGGGGGGGTGGGGGGCGGTTCTTCATGACCCTTGTTTTTGGTCGAAGGACACATGGGAAATGAATGGTCCTGGATCCTGTTTATACACGTAAACACACGCACACTTACACTTACATAATGTTCGGGAATTGTTCGAACAGAGTGGAGGTGTGTGTGACCATAAAGCTTCCGAGTCACATAAAGTGTGAATAGTAGTTTACGGTAGAGTGAACTACATCTCTTTTGTTTATCATTAACTCAAGGAGGAGGCCGAAGGTAGAGACTTGACCCGGATGTCTTACCATAAACCCCTAAGCGGAGTCTCCACAAGTAGTGAGTCTTTTTGGGGATTTTTAAGGACTATGCTACGAGACGGGAAAAGGACTCTGTGTATAAACTTAAAAAAGGACGTTTCACACTAAATAAATAGACGACTCACTTGAATTGACGGTCGGGTCGTTCGTGCACTATCACCTCAAAACAACATCCTGTCGTTGAGAATTCTATCTCAGTTCTGAACTAAGGAAACAACCTTTGTTCTTCAGGACTTTACATATAACAAACGACCTAACCTTTGTCGTTACATCTCTCTCAGTTCTCCTGAAGTCCAATTTACACCTACTAGTGGACATTTACACATAGAAGAGAGGACGAACTTCTCAGTGATCTGCCTCCTTCCTTTAAATACTTCACCTTTGATTACTCTTGGTTCTCTTGTTTTGTTCTCCGTTATCCTCCGTTTTCTACCATTGTCCATGAACCCTCTACCCTCACCTACTTCCTCGGCACCGGCTCGTTTCGTCTCCCTCAATACACGACCCGCGGACGACTACGTCCTTGACGTACTCAATCTGCCGGTCGTAGAAGTCTTCCTTCGTCCTCTCTCCGCTCCTGACTCACGTCCGCCCCTGACCGGTGACCTCTGTAACATGATACGTAGGCCTAAGAGTCCAGAAAAAGGTCAGGAGTTTCGGTCCACAAAAGAGGGGGGTAGACGGAGTCGTGTGTGTGCATGGGTTGTGTGTGTGTGTGTGTGTATGCGTAGGTATAAGTGTGTTTTCAATAAAGAACCTTTTTGAATTTAGAGTCCTAGTCTTGGACACTACCTTGACTTGGTGTTTTACCTTGGTATATATCGTCTTTTTCACTCCCCTCCCATTCGGACTTTTACCCCCACCCCCTTGGTTCACTTTCGGACGTCTTGACTCCCCGGGTCAGGAGTGTAGAGGTGTCTGACCACATATCGGTTCATTCTCTACGTTCCTAAACGGGCGTTTCTTGGATTTGTCGACATCTCTTCTCTGCACGTCGATAACCATGAATTTCTAGGACTTTACAACTGCAAGTCAAGTGACGAGTCAGTGGGACACCACTTCTGACGGTCAGTTGTTCGGGGTGAATGAGTGTGTTTTATCTTGAAAATCACGGAGGACGTTTATAACGGACTATAAACTCCTCTTAGAAGTCATACTTTCTGACTCCGGTTTTATTGTTTGTCTTCTTTCCTTGACCCTACTCTCACTGTACTCACCGCTTTCTTTGCGACCTTCCTTTGTGTGTGAGTAACTGGAGTGCCTCTACGTTACTGTATAACGAGGGGACGCAACCCTGTCCTTGTCAGCTACCTCTTTTGTTGTACCGACGATTTTAATTTTCAAATTTAGCTTCAAAACTTTTACTTTAACTCCTGTATAAGATCTTCTGTTACTTTTCTGTTTTGTTTCTTTTAAGTTCTTTTTATATTCTTTAATCTTGAGGTTATGTTATAATTTTTACAAGTTGTACATCTTTAAGGTCTCCTTTTCCCTCTTTAATTCGTCATTACGGTTTTTACACGGGTCGTGACCTGTTTGTAGTTAATGGTCTAATTTAACCGAGTAAGTCACGAATTGTGTCACTTATTTTCTTTTCGATGTGGTTTATGTCATACTATTGTAAAGTCTATAGTCTATATGTCTCTACTATGATTTTAGTCTTACCTCAACCTGGTCTTCTGTCGTTTTCCTATAGTGTTTGTAAGAACTCCTTCGTACAGAAATGGAAGTGCAAGGTTCAGGAAGATCCAGAACTAGTTTACTCTCTCATCGTAATTTTTATAAAAGTCTATACGTTCCTGAGTCTTTAAAATGGAGAGTCCGAGACAATGTATCTCTATAACCTTCTATACGAGAATAATTTGTTTCATCATTTGTTCCTTTCGAGTTTTGCACTTTAGTTCTTTGTCTGGTGACTCATATTTCTACTCTACCTCTCTCCAGGGTATTACAGTTCTCTCGACCGGATCTTCTGTTGACGAGTCTAAACCCGTCCTTCTACTCCTCAGACCCTTTCCCAACCTTGACTGGTTTGGACGTACGTACGATTCAGAGAAACCAGTACAGGTTGAGAAATACTGGGATACCTGATATCGGAAGGTTCGAGGAGACAGGTACCCCTAAGAGGTCCGTTCTTATGACCTCACCCAACGGTACTAGAGGAGGTCCCCTAGAAGGTCCGGGTCCCTAACTTGGGTACACAGAATACAGAGGACCTAACCGTCTACCCAAGAAATGGTGATCGTGGTGGACCCTTCGGGGACTATTTGGGAGTACGTTTGGTTCACATGTTAGTTTACGTAAACTGCAACACCTCTTAACACACACACACACACAGACAAGTCCCTCCCCACATCCCTTCTCAATGACTAACTATGTATTCTTTTAATTAAAAAATTTTTCTGTTGTATTTGAGGTCCTTTTTGTTTTTCAATGTATTCTTTCCTTTGAAACGAATTGTCTCTTGTTATACGAACATCAGTATTGTATATTTGTGTGTCAGACTGAATTGGTTTTTTACACCTGACTTTATGAAAACTTCCTGTCTGTATGTTCACTTTGACACACACAGTCACAGACGCTCCTGACGTCGACTGGAGATAGATGACCTTACATTCATCAGTCACAGAGTCTAACTACGTACTTTTCTATTTTAGTCATGTATAACTTTAATTCCTCCATATCAGATCTTTTTTGTCGACTCACTTAGTTTTCATCAACGATAATTCTTCGTCTTGTCGATAAAAGAAAATATTCGGGAAAAGATGTTAAACCGAAAAGTTGTTACAAATGTATAACGAAACTACTTTTAGTTTTAAGTAATTTTTCAATTCTCGTACCTATTTTTAAAAAAATTCCATAACTTATTCAGACCCGAAGGGACCACTAAGTCACTATTTCTTAGACGGACGTTTCGTCCTCGACATCACCGGGGTCCAAGGTAGGGACCCAGCCCCTTCTAAGGGACTTTCTCCTTTGGTTGGGTGAGGTCATAAGAACGGACCCGTTAGGGTACCTGACTCCTCGGACCACCCGATGTCAGGTACCCCAACGTTTCTCAACCTGTACAGACCTCACTGACTCGTACGTGGGTTCGTAACTTATCCGGGTACGTTAACTATTGACCAAGAATAGATGTTGTATCTTCAGACCTCATTTAATATTTCATCTTATACGATATAAATTTTTTCACAGTGAATTTGATAAATCAGTATAAAACCATTTAAAATAACCCCCGGTCTTCGTCTCTCATACAATATTACTGAGAAAATGTAAACCTTTAAGAACTTCTAGAGACTAATATAGAGTCATTACAGTTTCTAAATAACTTGATTTAGGTTTGATTGTTTCGTTTGTTTAATACTTCTCTAAAAAACCGTAGTCGTTCTTAAGGAAGTAAAAAACTTCACAAACACTCCTAAGGAAATTTATCGTCGGAGGAGACCATGTGACTTCACAATCATCTATAGTTGGAGATCGTTTCTTAGATCCCTTCTAGTTTTCTTCTCTATGAATTTAGATTTCTCGAACTTCAACGATGACCAGGAACTAAAGATTCTTCTATTCTATTTAGTCACGACCGTGACGTCACACTCAAGTGTCCTTATCTGAAGGACGTGGTTTCAGACTGTAGACACGACGACACTCCTCTCTGGGTGACGAAATAATTCGTCCCACGTATAAATGTCGACAACTCACATCACTGGTTTGTCCACTTGAGAAGAGTCAAACTGAACCTTTGACGACTCTAATTCTGTGAAGGTTTAGTGACTTTTGTAAAAAAAAAAAAAAATTCTTTCTTTTTTGTCAGGGGAACTTGTCACGATTTCCACTTTAAATACAGTGAAAACTTTTAAAAGACTGGGAAGAACAAGGTTTCATTACATTGAACTCTCTCAACGGAATTGACCGTCCTCTCATCGTTGGACACGACAGAACTCCCTCATTGTATTTCCCATCCAGTAGAACGTCGGAGTAATCCGGTCCGAGCGATTCTGACCCAGGGGTCCCGAGACATGCTTACCTACTGTTGTTGGTCGGGGAAAAGAGAGTGAACTCGGACTTTTAAGTTGGGGTTCATTATTCTCGTGTCTCGGTCGATTTCTTGTTTCGACTCTTGTCGAGGGACCGTCACGTAAAAATAGAAGAAACATCTTTCTGTAGTAGACGACCTGGTAGCCACGGAGGTCGTACGGGTCTACAGATGACCTCCGTAAGAGGAAGTGGTGGGGTGGGGTTGGGGGGTGGACGTCCACTCCGACTACGTAGGTCAAAGGACTCACAAACCCTTTTCCTTGTTCTTTTAGCTTCGGCCGTCGGAGAAAACAACTGTAAGGTCTTGTCTTCCTGTAAAGTCAGAAATTCCGTAGAGTGGTCCCTCTCTTCTAAGGTCACATCGTCCTCCCTCCGACCGTCACAAGACGTCGTCTAAATCTAAATACGTTCCGGTCACTCCTTGTCGACGACGGAGACAGTCACGACTTTCCTGTGCCTTCGGGGCTCACCGTCGACCCGTCGGAGAAGAATGACCCTTGAATCTTCCTCCGGATCGTAAAAAAGGGACACTTGGACCCGTGGGGGGGAAGGGGGTGAAGGGAACGATTAAAGTTTCCGGGAGTACCTACGGTTTCGGTCGTCGGTTTCCAACGACTCTTTGAAGTCGTTTTCTTCTCGAACTTACTAAGTCCTACTACTGGGGAAGAGGAAACTGACGACCCACAATCATTGTCAGTGACGCAGTATCTCAACAACACTCCTAATTTCTTCAATAATTAATTTACCTTCTGCTAATCTTCTTACACACTGGGTTACTCACAATCGGTAGAAATTATTATCATCAGGACCATTATAAACTTTCTAGTTACTCTTGCACTCTCTACTTTAACATGAAATTCCTCCGTCAACCCACTGACCTACTGACCCATAATAGACTGACTTCACATTAAAACAAAAATAAAAGTAATGAGATCCTCCACCCAGTTTTTCCTAGAACGACGTTAAATACGGTCACAAAACGGGATCAAAAGGAGATTTTCAAAATATCGCAGACCGGTATGTATTATTCCAGGAAGTAGGTAAACTTTAATAAAAACACATACCACAATCCTTCACAAGATTAAAGTAAGAAAATGTACATCGACAGGTCAAAAGGGTCGTGGAGAATAACTTCTCCGACAAAAAAGAGGTAACATATAAAAATGGAGAAAACCGTTTATATTCTATAGGTATCCACACACTCAAATAGATTCTCTAAAAATAGGACAAGGTAACTAGATATAAAGATAAAAATACGACCACGGTTTACAGAACTAATGACATTGAAACATCATATCAGAATTCGGTTCCTCGAACTAAGGAGGTTGAGACAAAAAGAACGACTTCACACCAAACCGATTAGCCCTAGAAAACACAAAAGTATGTTTGACATTTTAACTTTTTTTTTTTCATAAATAAAATAACAACAGACACGACCCAGAAGTGACGACGTACCCGAAAGGAGAACAAAACCTCTCGTCCCGATGAGAAGTAACGGCACGAGTCCGAGGAGTAACACCACCGAAGAGAACGACACCTCGAGTCCGAGATCCCATACACCCGAAACCATCAACGTTGAGAACCGAGTCATCAAAGTCGAGGGTCCAGATCTCGAGTCCGAGCCATCAATACCACGCGTCCTAATCAACGAAGAACCGTACACCCTAGAAGAGCCTGGTCCCCAACTTGGACACAGAGGACGTAACCGTCCACCTAAGAGATGGTGACTCGGTGATCCCTTCGGGATTTAAAAAAACAGGATCAAGACACTTTTTACGGTGACCATTAAACTATCCCTAACACGACTTAGATATCTAATGGAACCCATCATATCAGTAAAAGTGTTATAACTAACAAGGTAACTTCAGTTCACAGTGTCTAGACTTACTCCTAAAGACGTAACCTCCTTTACCAAGTTGTCTCTGGACGGTTACTTCGGATCGTTCCAATATCTTTGACCTGGGTAGTCTTCAACCCATAACTTATGTCTAAAGTAACTCACAGTCTCTTATTTACAATAATTGAATAAGTAAATACTTATAAAACCTCTGAAACCCACTTTCGGAAGAACTTATCAACTCTTTTAACTCCCCGTTCCAATCTAGTTGAAAAGGATTCCTGTACGGAGGGTTCTTTCATCCTCCGGGAGTCTGTCGGAAACATGAAATAATATACGGTACAAGAGAATATTTTTGTTCCGATTCTATTTTTGGTATACTATTAGAGTTATCTACGTCTTTTTCGGAAAACTGTTTTAAGTCGTGGACAAATACTAATTTTGAGAAGTTTTTTACCCGGATCTTCCTTGGATGGAATTGTATCATTTCCGGTATATAACTATTCGGATGTCGTTTGTAATAAGAATTACCACTTTTTGACTTTCGTAAGGGGGATTCTAGTCCTTGTTCTGTTCCCACAGGTGAAAGTGGTGACAATAAGTTGTATCGAGACCTTCAGAATCGATGTCGTTAGTCTCTTCTTTTTCTTTATTTTCCTTAGGTCTAGTCTTTTCTTCATTTCGAGAGTGACAATCGTCTACTGTACTATGACATGTATTTTTTGGGATTTCTATGGTAGTCTTTTAATGAGTTCGATTAGTCACTTAAATCGTTTCAGTGTCCTACGTTTTAGTTACGCATCTTTAGTGAACGTAAAGATATATGATTGTTACTTTTTAGTCTTTCTCTTTAATTCCTTAGTTAGGGTAAGTGGTAACGTCGTTTTTCTTATTTTATAGATCCTTATTCGAATGGATTTCTCAGCCTGTGCCGACTCGCTGACTTGACTTGACTTCCTCTGTTTTCTTGACATGTATCTTTTAATATTCTATGATTACTTTCTTGAGTTTCCACTGTATTTGTCTACCTCTCTATAAGGTACAAGGACCCATCCTTCTTAGTTATAACACTTTTACATGATGGTTTGTGTTTGACGTCTAAGTTACACAAGGGATAGTTTAATGGTTACCGTAAAAAGTGTTTTGATCCTGTTTTTAAAGTGTTAAGTATGCCTTTGTGTTTTCTGGGGCTTATCGGTTTCGTCAGAACTCTTTCTTCTTACTTCGACCTCCATAGTGGGAGGACTGAAGTCTAACATGATGTTTCGATGTCAGTAGTTCTGTCATACCATGACCGTGTTTTTGTCTTTATATCTAGTTACCTTGTTCTGTCTTTCGGGTCTTTATTTGGGTACGTGGATAAAAACTGTTTCCTCCACTCTTATATGTTACCCCGTTTCTCTCGGAGAAGTTATTTACCACGACCCCTTTGACCTGTCACTGTACAAGTCAAGTCAAGTCAGCGAGTCAGTAGAGACTGACAGACGTTGGGGTACCTGACGTTGTGCGGTCCGGAGGGACAGGTAGTGGTTGAGGGTATCAAATGAGTTTGAGTACAGGTAACTCAGTCACTATGGTAGGTTGGTAGAGTAGGAGACAGCAGGGGAAGAGGAGGACGGAAGTTAGAAAGGGTCGCAGTCTCAGAAAAGTTTACTCAATCAAGAAACGTAGTCCACCGGTTTCATAACCTCAAAGTCGAAGTCGTAGTCCGGAAGGTTATTTATAAGTCCTGACTAGAGGACATACTACCTGACCAACCTAGAGGAACGTCAGGTTCCCTGAGAGTTCTCAGAAGAGGTTGTGGTGTCAAGTTTTCGTAGTTAAGAAGTCACGAGTCGAAAGAAATATCCGGTTAAGAGTATAGGTATGTACTGATGACTTTTTGGTATCGAAACTGATCTACCTGGAAACAACCATTTCATTACAAAGACGAAAAATTATATGACAGATCCAACCAGTAAAAAGAAGGTTCCTCGTTCACAGAAAATTAAAGTACCGACGTCAGTGGTAGACGTCACTAAAACCTCGGGGGTTTTATTTTAGAGAGTGACAAAGGTAACAAGGGGGTAGATAAACGGTACTTCACTACCCTGGTCTACGATACTAGAATCAAAAGACTTACAACTCAAAATTCGGTTGAAAAAGAGAGAGGAGAAAGTGAAAGTAGTTCTCCGACAAATCAAGAAGAGACGAAAGACGGTAATCCCACCACAGTAGACGTGTAGACTCAAATAACTATAAAGAGGGTCGTCAGAACTAAGGTCGAACACGAAGTAGGTCGGGTCGCAAAGAGTACTACATGAGACGTATCTTCAATTTATTCGTCCCACTGTTATATGTCGGAACTGCATGAGGAAAAGGATAAACCTTGGTCAGACAACAAGGTACAGGTCTAGATTGACAACGAAGGACTGGACGTATATCTAAAGAGTACTCCGTCCAGTCCACCAGACCATAAGGGTATACAAATTCTTAAAAGGTCTCGATGTACATTTTCTTACTTTAATCTTGTGAAGAATTGTGGTATATGTTTCTATTTGAGTTTTACCTAATTTCTGGATTTACATTCTGGTCTTTGATATTCAGACTTTCCTTTTGTATCCGTCTTGTGAACTATTGTATTTCGTTCTAGGAGATACTGGGTGGAGAATGTCATTACCTTTCTTTTTGTTTTCATTTGTTCACTCTGGACTAATTTGAATTTTCGAAAACGTGTCGTTTCCTTTGGTATTCGTTCCACTTTTCTGTTGGGAGTCTTACCCTCTTTTATTATCGTTTACTTTGATACCTGTCTCCTAATTAAAGGAAACCGCTGTTCCGTACACCCTAGAATTGAAGGGGTGGTCCCTAGTTTGGACGTGGGGTACATAACCTTCTGCTGCAGACTTGGAGACCTGTCGGTCCCTTTGGGAGAACAAATACAAAACTATCATGGGGAAGTAGGTCTTACTTCCGGTCTACAAATCAAGAATTTGTAAGACTTTCCTTGTCAAGTAATCACCACTTTTCTCAGTTATTTCTCATCCCATCGAAGGTCCTCTCCACACAAACGTAAGGAAGTTTAAAATTCACTTGGACAAAGGACACACTATCTCCATATGAAAGTTCGTACTATCGGATCGACAGGTAGTTGAGAAGAGACGAACCCCCAACCTTTTCCTCCTCCTTAACGTGTATCCATTAAGTTTTATTCGTCCCCAAACAAACTGACTATAGACTTTTTTGAGTATCTTTTAAGTGATAACAGGCACCGTCCCGTCATCTTTTTCCTCTGTCTTCGTCACCAACCGGACTTTTTCAGTGTGGCCATACTTTTGCACGGTCTTCGTCAGGTGTTTCACCTATTAGGTGAACACTCATTGGTCACTGACTTTATGACATCATTCTGGTGTCAACGTTACTTTGTTGACTTCACTAAAAAATTTTTTCTTTTGTTTAACCGAAGTCCGGAGGATTTTATCCGTAAAGTTTGATCTCCACCGAGTTACCATTTCTTAAGTGGACGGTTATTTCCTCTGAGCCCAAGTTAGGGACCTAGGACTTCTAGGCGTCCTCTTCCTTTACCGATGGGTGAGTAAAAGAACGGACCCTTTGGGGTACCTGTCTCCTTGGACCGTCCGATGTCAGGTACTTCAACGTTTCTCAGCCTGTGTTGACTCGGGTCGTGTCGATCGATCAGATTAAGTAAACATTTAAGTATATTTCGTTTGATAACTAAATTACTAGAGTCCTCCAATTGTGTTCGGAACGAGACCGAGAAAGGAAGAGCAACGAGATGAACAACGTTTTGACACCAGAGACCTAACGGTTAATCCTTATCGAAACGAAAATTACCGAGTCCTAGGAGGGGTATGACACCGGAACTACACCTCTTTAGGGACCGTAATATCACGGAAACCTGGGAAGACTTAGAGACTCGGTCGTCACACACGTCAGGACTAAGGACCTGAAAAGATGAGATTAGTGAGAGTTAGGACTTTGTGTCCGTGACCCCGAAGTCTCTGGTCTGAAACCTTAGTCTGACGGGTATAAATCTGGAACCGTGACTTAGGACTGAGATATAAATGACTAAACCGAACTTCTATGGATCTAAAGGAGTACGTACTTTATTCCCCTTTATAATCCTATGAACATTCTAGAGTGACATTTATGTATGTGTGTGTGTGTGTGTCTTGTCACGTATTACTTTTCTCAAGGAATTACGATTAATGAGTATAATAATCCCTATATACGAATATCAAATCAATGAAAAGAAATTAAGGAAAGAAGGAAAAAAAAGAGAAGAAGAAGGAAGGAAATAATTCTAAAGAGGGAACAACATCAAAGAAAAAGGAATAACGGTAGTAATTAGAAGTAGGACTGTGATAACAATAATATAGGTTTCTGGTCCGATATCTGGGTGAACTAATATTTATTTATTATCGTTTAATTTACCACGATACATACCACCACTCACCTTACATCTGTCCCAGTCACAATCATGAATCTACTAAGTTTCCGATTACTTATATGGAAGAATTGTTGGGGACCGGGTCTTCCTTCCACCCACCTCCGTCCCCGTTCTCTCCCCTCCACACTTTCTCCTCCTTCCTCCCTCTTCTACCCTCCTCTTGTCCCACTTCTTCTCGGTGTCTTTTGGGACTCCCTCTGTATGGGTATTACAGGTCTTGTATTCGTACTCAATAAAGGGTTTCACGAAATGGTAGAATAGTACCCCTCTTAAATGGGAACTAATATTCGTGATGGTATCACTTGTGGTTTCATATTTTTACACGTAGTCCTTTTGGAGGAAGACATACTCACCCACTCTACCTCTGGTTCTCTTGTTACCTTCGAAATCCCCTTACTCTACTCGTCCAACTATGTTATAGTCGATTACCCCACTTAGACTGTGTCTACCTTTCTCGTGACTGAGTGTCCTCCTTTCAGTCTTTGGTAAGGTGGAAACCCCACCCCTTGTCGGTGTAGTAGAACCAGTACTGTTCGATGTCACACAGAACAACCGACCTACCGTAGTTACTCTGACTTTTTCGGAATAAAACCAAAAATCCACTGTGACACCTGACGTCTCGCTTTACAAAAGTAGACCTTGACCCGTCTAGCTAGACTTTGGGTCTTTTTGACTGGGTAATAAATTTCTATCACCTTACTCGAGGGACCGACCCTCTCCCCAGCCCTCTACCTGTCGGTCTAACCCTGAGCCTGAACACAATAGGGTGATTCGAAGTCGAACGAAGTAGTCGGAGGTCTGTTCTCACACGTGAAAGAGGAGAGAACGAATATCGGACAGACACACTGGACTGGGAACCGTCTTCCTCTCAAACCCAAGACCGGGTAGAGTGGGACCTTGAAGCCTTTTGACGAATGGGGAAGTTGTTGAATCGAAGGAACAGACGATTTCCCACTACCTTCTTAGGGAAGTATAGTCCAACCACAATAATTTAATAGATAACAACTGATACGACCCAGAAGCAACGACGCGTCTGAAAAGGAGGTCAACGCCACTCACTCCCGAGGAGATAACCCCACGCACCGAAGAGTCACACCCCCGAGGAGAGTGACGTCTCGAGCCCGACATCCCGAGCGACCGAAGTGATCGACACCGAGGGTCCGAGACCTCGTGTCCGAGTTGTCTACACCGCGCACCTGAGTCGACGGAACCCCGACGCCCTAGGAGAGGGTACTCCCCGAGTTGGACCGAGAGGGCGTAACCGACCGTCCGAGAAATGGTGACTCGGGGGTCCCTTCGGGTCCAGTCACAATTTTTTTTTACCACAGGAGACCTTTGGACGGTTCCTGTTGACAGACTCCCCTACCGGTCTCACCCTTATCCCACGCAAAGTCAAAAGGAATGTAAGGCGGACGGCAGTGGTTGGGGTGGTGGCGACTCTCGTCGAAAAAGAAGGCACTTGACACACAAACGTGACGTCCCGTTATAAGCCAGACGTTTACCGAAAAGTTCCGATTCTGACTTTTGGGTGGGCACAGCCGGCAGAGATCGTAACGAAGGCGGAGAATGAAAGACAAAGAGTACTCCACTGTACTCTCATACGACACGACTTCTGTACCACCCTTCTCCCGGGTCTATCTTTACTTAACCTTTTTACTCCTTCACCCCCCACGTCCCCGAAACCGACTCCCTTTGACACCGCGCACGAACCCTCCTCCGCTCTTTTCCAGACGTTGAACGAGCTCCCCCAACAAGAGGGGGGTGGAGGAAGGGTCACACAGAGAGTTTACGTCTTAATTAGGGAGGACGAAGGTTAATACCCGTCTTAGGTCAGACCTCGTGGATAAAGAATCATTCTCACACGGTACATCAGACATGTTCCTGTTACTATTTTTATCCACGACAATTAGCGGGATAAACCCTATGTGCAATGTCCTAACTCAGTGACGTCCCGAACAACGAGATTTTCAGGTCGAGAGAGAGAGAGAAAATTAACATATAAATAAAGACAAACCACCGCAATCCAGAAGTCACGAAGTGTACCCGAAAGAGAACGACGCTGGTCACCCCCGATGAAGAGTGACCCCATGTACCTGAAGAGTCACACCCCCGCAGAGTACAACGTCTCGTGTCCGAGATCCCTGACACCCGAGTCAATCAACACGGGTCACCGCGGGTCCGAATCAACGAGGTCCCGTACCCCTTAGAAGGGTCTGGTCCCTAGCCTGGGTACAGGACGTAACCGTCCGTTTAAGAATGCGTGACACGGTGATCTCTTCAGGATGACTCGAAAGAAAGAGAGGTCAACTACCGTCTCCAAATCTATCATCGTATAAAAACAACTATATTACCCAAATGTAACTACTTTAATGACCGTAAGTTTTATGCACCTAAGACCTTTAGAGTATTTATAACACCTTTGGGGAGAACATAAACATATCTCGTATCGTTAGGTCCCTTGAGTCGTCAGACTTGAGAAGTGTCTCCCCGGGCGTCGAACTAAGACTATGACGGGAAGCAGACCGTTAACAAAGACGTTAACGGACTAAGTAGGAGATTTTGATTGTCTTAGAGACGAAGGTCTTGTGACGTCGAAACCAAAAACGTTACCGTACCAGTCTTATTTTCTCGTTTCAAGACCCTCAAGTAGGTCCAATATCTCGTCCAACATACGGAGAAAACAGGGAAACGGTCGAAACCAAATTCCGGACAAAGATTATCTTGGCCCCTCGTTTCAAAATCCTCGTCTTTGCATGTGTAAAGACATTCGTTAAATGTGTAACGATGAGTTTGACACTACCTACGTTAGTCGTCGTATCAAAAAGGGACCCTCAAATAATCTTGATATCTTAGTCTGGGTGGGGTCTGGATGACTTAGTGTTAGTCTTAAAATTACCCTAGGGTCCGTAAGTACGTGCAAGACAATATCTGAAGTGGATGGAACCTCAAAATCAGCAACTATGGTTTTGTCAGGCAATTAACACTTCGTACTCTAACCGAATCCGGTCGAACGTTGTCTTTCGTTCCTCTTAAGGGTTCCTAAAATACGACCCTAGAAAGACGTTCCTCGATCTTTTCTTCTCCCCTTCTCTTCGTCCCTATCTTTATTTCGAATCGACTCCAACGCTTGAGTGTCCGAAGGTATCTGTTCCAGTCATCCCCTTTGCCTTTCATCCCCAGTGTCCCCTGGTGACTCTTCACCTCTTACGTACGGAGAAAGTTTGTGTCGACGGTGACGAGGCTAGACCTACCAACGACGGGACTTTACACCCGAGTCGCAACAGTCTGGAAGACTGAAAAAGTTCTCGGACCTTATATGTAAAATTACCTCTTAAGGGACTAAAAATAAGTCACTCCAGGTCATCTGATTTATATTAAGATAGTCGATTATTGCTGACTCACATGAGTCAGTGAGGAATTGTCCCGACACCGTTCAGTAAAGAAGAGAGACATAAAGATACACACGTAAGGAAGACACCCGATAATAATCTCTTGTACATTAAAACGTGTATGTAATCCTATTATTGGTGTACGAACCCTCTCTCTGGACCCGGTTTCCGAGACTCTCACATAGGGACCAAAGTCAACCTCCACTACGTCAAAAGATTGCCCCAGAGTTAAAAGACTACCACTTAAGGTCCCAAAGTGTGATGAATTGGTAGGTAACGATACACTTGTCCAATGATTCGAAACGTCAAACTCCCGTATATCGACTCAAGTCTCAACTCCATATCTCAAAATAAAGAGATCTCTCTATGGTCCGTACCTCCCCTCGTCACCCTTTCCACCCTCCCGAGTCTTGGCGGTCTACTTACATCACTCGTCGACGGGACCCCTGCACGGAGCATTCCCTTAGTAAAAGTTCTACAACAGATTTTGAGGGGACATAATTTTATTGGACCTCACGTAAAAACTTTACGTCTGAGGATCCAGATGTCCTCATCTATCTACGTCTGAGGACGTTGATATTTAGACGATTTATTTTTGGGTCCCTTACTTCGGTACCTTTTTTTTAGAGTGTCTATGAGGTCTAGTACACATACATATAATTCTAAAATCTCGTCACCACAAAGTCACTCCATTACGATCCACCACAGACTCACAAGAAGCAAAGATGACTCGTATCTCATTTTTCTCTTCGTGAATAGAAGACACTTTTCTTACTTCCACACAACCTCTCCCGTTATCCTGACTCTGCGAACTCACTATCATGGCACGGTAGCTCTCTCGTGGGACCGAATTTGGCCCATGGACACAACGCGTCATTCGGTCAAGAGGTCCCCCTTATTGCGAGACTGAACATCACAGAGGGATCAGGACAACATGTCTATGAGGGTGGTACCGACCACAGAACGGTGGTTGTACAGCAGTGACTTACTCTTCAACCCTCCCTTGTACTTCTCGAACGAAAGTACTCGGACACGGTCGACCGAGGTCGACTGGTGTCTGTCGCGGAGTGTCTCGTCGGGATCTCCCTTTACTTTCACGTCCCTTGTTACTAGTCCGAAGTATTTCCTTTTTTATATATATATATATGTGTGGTATAAGGTATAAGTACATATATGTCGTGTATATATATGTGTATAGTATATACACCTAAGTACATTGTATATATACATATGTGTGTGTGTGTGTGGTAAAATTTACCATATATACCCGACGGGACCGCTGAATCTGTCATTTCTTAGACGGACGTTACGTCCTCTGGACCCGAGTTAGGGACCCAACCCTTCTAGGAGAAGAATATATACCACACATATATATATATATGTATGTGGTGTGTCATTTTGGTGTATTTTTAAACGTGATTTAGGGTCACATCACGAAGTCTATCGATCCAACCTGATCTACCTTCCGAGGAAATGGAATTACTTCAACTATCTGTGTGGCCCCCATCCGAAGGGTTTTACAGGTACACTCAGTGGCCACCTAGACGAATTTCTCGTCTAAGTCCAAATCAGCCGAGACCTTGCACCGGTCTCTCTCAAACACAAAGATTGTCCGAGGGTTCACTCTGCCGCCTACGACCAGGCACCTGACGAAACTCTTACAGTCGGCTCTCAGTTTCTTCCAATCGAGTAAAACGAGGAAAAGGAACTTGTGATTGGTTTCGGAGTTTCGAATATGAGGTTTCCCCAACTTTTCGGTATGGGATCAATCGTGGTCTCCTTTGCCTCTATTTCTTGAGGTTTGCACTCTTTTTAACAGGACCATCAACCAGTCGGTCAAGGTGTCACAAGAAGGAGTCCTTGTCTCATTAACCTTACTCTTCTTTCTCAAGAAAACGGATCTCTGGTTTTAGTTTCCCGTCAAGGGACGAACACACCCACTGACTTTTACCTCTAGTTCTTGTTTTCAACCGAGACTTTAGACGAAAAGTTCTCTACCGACGTTTGTACTATTTAGCTAACGGGTCGTGTCTGTATTATTTAGTCAACGAATATCTCCAGTATAATCTAAACCTTCCTGGTCCCCGTAGGTGACACCAATCCCCAAGACGGACTGCAGGGAAAAAGTATACATGGGGAAATCACAAGGATTTCTTAGAAACTTTCTAATCGTGACCGAAAACCTCGGTTCTTTTGGTAAGAACAATCACTTTGTTATCCAGAGAGAGAAAACTACAGACCTGTTATTACCTCACTCACATAAACTCAAAAAGACCCACAACTAGTAACACCATCAATGAAGTGAATTAAAAAGAAGTTTAGAGAGTGGTTAATACACCCTTTCCTAATGGCAGGTATATAAGTTTCGATACCAAAATGGTCATCAGTACATACCTACACTCTCAACCTGGTATTTCTTCCGACTCGTGACTTTTTAACTACGAAAACTTGACACCATAACCTCTTCTGAGAACTCTCAGGGAACCTGTCGTTCCTTTAGTTTGATCAGTTAGAATTTCCTTTAGTTGGGACTTATAAGTAACCTTCCTGACTACGTCTTCGAGGTAGGAAACCGAAGGACTACTCTTCTCTGTCGAGTAACCATTTCTGGAACTACGACCCGTTCTACCTTCCGTTTTCCTCTTCCCCCACCGTCTCCTAATCTATAGACGTACCGTAGTGGCCGAGTTACCTATACTCAAACTCGTTTAAGACCCCCTATCACTTCCTGTCCCTTCGGACCGCACGACGTCAGGTACCCCAGTGTTTCTCAGTCTGTACTGACTCCCTGACTTGTCGTTGTCTAATGACGGGATTAAGAGCTCACTCTTTGACTCCGTGTCACTCTAGTAAGTTACACGGACTACAGTTCCTTGTTCAAAGTCTCGGTCTTAAATTTGGGTTCAGACAAGACGTAAAAGACACATACAAACAGGAAAAACGAAGAATTAACATTTGAAGACTTTTATTCCTAATACGGAAGAGAGAAATAAAATAGCACCTTATGCGTCTGTCCTAACACAGACACACACACAGACAACAAATATATGTGTTTTATAGATATATGTTATGACACAAAGAACCTCGAGAACCCCTGACTCTTGACACGTTTATTTTTACAATTTAGTTGCAATAAACAGATGAATATACAAGTATATTCAGTTATACAATGTTTATTAAGGTTCGATAAAATACTAATAACGTATATTAAAAGTCATACAGTGACCATCTTGAGTGATTATTACATGTTCTTTTATGTACGTCATGCCATACTCGTGCATAGACCTGGTCAGTCCCTCTTCGGTTGTTCGGGTTGCCGTCTTATCTCAACCTTTTCGAGATATATAGGGGCACCCGTATTCTGACCTTCTGTGAACTTTCGGATCGTACTAGTTTATTTCTACTATCTTACCCTCTTGGGACACGAGTGAAAGAGGACGTCTGTGTGGTTTTGATTTTGATAATTACGTATATCTCATTGATAGAGACTCTTGTTGGACTTCTACTCGTCTTGGCTAAAAGATATTGATTCCTATTTTTGTTTGACAAGACCTAGTATTGTTTGACCTTTTAAGAATTTCTCTACCCTTATGGTCTGGTAGAATGGAAGGAGGACTCTTTAGACACATACGTTCAGTTCTTCGTTGTCAATCTTGGCCTGCACCTTGTCACCTGCCCAAGGTTTATCAGTTCCGACATATAACAGTGGGACGAATAAATTGAATATACGTCTCATGTAGTACACTGAGGTCACAAGAACGGACCTCTTAGGGTCCCTGCCCCCTCGGACCACCCGACGGCAGATACCCCAGCGTGTCTCAGCGTGTGCTGACTTCACTGAATCGTCGTCGTCGTCGTCGTGTAGTACACTTTACAACCCGACCTACTTCGTGTTCGACTTTAGTTATAACGACCCTCTTTACAGTTATTGGAGTCTATACCTCTACTGTGGTGGGAATACCGTCTTTCGTTTCTCCTTGACTTCTCGGAGAACTACTTTCACTTTCTCTTCTCACTTTTTTGACCGAATTTTGAGTTGTAAGTTTTTGGTTTCTAGTACCGTAGACCAGGGTAGTGAAGTACCCTTTATCTACCCCTTTGTTACCTTTGTCACTGTCTGAAATAAAAGAACCCGAGGTTTTAGTGACGTCTATCACTAACGTCGATACTTTAATTTTCTACGAAAAAGGAATCTTCTTTTCGATACTGGTTGGATCTGTCGTATAATTTTTCGTCTCTGTAAACGACTGTTTCCAGGTAGAGCAGTTTCGATACTAAAAAGGTCATCAGTACATACCTACACTCTTAACCTGGTATTTCTTTCGATAGACACACCGAAGGATAATTGGAGTTTGAGTTCACTGTGAGTCCTCTCCCTCGACTTATTGGGTGCGAAACCTCCCTCTTAGGTTCCAGGTGTCGTAATCACCCGAAGAACTGGTGGAAAGTAAACAAGTTCTCGTCTCGTGACTACGAGCTTCAACACCTGACGAGGGTAGATCTTTTCCCGAAAGGAAGGAACACAAAGACGAACGGTACCCCATTCCCCAGGCAGGAAGAACTTTACTCTCGGTCGAGACAGTTTGAGATTGGAAGCCTTCACACGTCTGTGACACCTACAACCAGGTCAATGATAAAAGACGAAGGAAGGACCGTTTCGGTCGGAGACTACTGTTACCGATTTTACAACCTATGGGTGAACGGGTCATAGAGATACCGAGGTCCACCAGTACGGTAAGTAAGGACGGTTTATCTAAATTTCTCTTCATACAATCCCTCACCCCGAAGGGACCACCAAGTCACTATTTCTTGGAAGAACGGTCACGTCCTCAACCCCCAAATTAGGAACCCAGTCCTCCTAAGGGACCTCTTCCTTTACCGTAGACCGAGATCATAAGAACGGACTTTTTTGGGGTATCTGACTCTTTCGACCGTCCGATGTCAGGTACCCCATCGTCTGTCAGTATGTACTGACTCACCGACTCGCATGCGTGTGTGTTTGTGTGTGTGTGTGTGTATAATCCCTTAAGCCCGATTTTAAAAGAAGGGACTACTTTTTAACACGACACTGGTTTCACTTTCACTTTCACTTCAGTGACTCAACACAGGCTGAGAAACACTGGGGTGTCTGACATCGGATGGTCCGAGGAGACAGGTACCCTAAAAGGTCCGTTATCATGAAATCACCTAACGGTAAAGGAAGAGGTCCCCTAGAAGGGTTGGGTCTCGAACTTGGGGCCAGAGGGCGTAACATCTGTCTGCGAAATGGTAGACTCGGTGGTTTCTTCAGGATTGAGGGGAGACAGAACGGACTCCAGACCACCACATTTGCACATCACAGACCTTGACATCGTCGGTAGTGTTGTGGTGGCACTCCGTTCTTCGGATTTCTGACACTCGGTTGTACAGTCCCCACCTTCCCTCCTTCCTACTTATGTCGGTCCCAGGAACTACAGTAACAAGTAGACGACTGGGTTGGAACCCTGGGTCTGAGGAACAAGACCTCCGATTGAGCTTCACAAAAACAAATTCGGTAACAATGTACGAGACAACGAACAATAAGTTTGGTAGGATTCACTATGTGTTCAATATATTTGAGAGACTTGGATTTTAAAGAGTAGGTTTTTCACTCCAGTCGTGGTGGATCCTCTTAACCCTCATTGATTTATTAAGTCATGTATTCAGTGGACTGTTTTACGGTGAAGTCTTATCTATGAGTCGTGTAAAATCGATTTGCGTTTCTTTTTGACCCTCACACGGTGAGACATAAACCGGTTTACACTTGTAACGGTGTCTATAAACTACTTGGAAGAGTACATATTTCACTTGTATGTTACTAAAAAAAAAGAAAACGAAATGTAACCAAATACAATAATGAGACCTCTTCTTTTATTGTCGGGTAAGGGTATAAGAACGGATCTCTTGGGGTACCTGTCTCCTCGGACGTCCGATACCAGGTACCCCAACGTCCTCAACCTGTACTGAATCGTTAATTTCTCTCTCCATTTATACGTATGGGTGTAAATGTAAAAAAAAAGAGGTTGACAGTAAAAGTGACGAATCAACCCCTCGTCTGACAAAGAAGAAAAAGACCCTTCCTTCCCTCTAATAGTATCAACTCAAATTTCCGAGTCTTTTGTCAGACCTATATATGTTATCGATGGGTAAATTCTTGAGAAAGATGTCGACAGATCCGACCAAATTGAGAGTAGTATAGTCCAAAAGGACCATTGTAAAAGATTCAAACATATTCGAAGACGGCTGGTCTGAAATCGTCTCGGAACCTGTTCTACGAGTAACTAGATGATACGTTTGTGACACTTTGGGTCAAAAGGAGGGTCTACCTCCTTTATACAAGGGACCACTTCGAAGTGGAGAAAACAATGGGTAGAGAAACAGGAAAGTCTTCATCGACGAGAGTGTCTGAGGACCCACAAACGACTTTAACCGAAATAAAAAGACGAAGAATCTTTCGTTAGTTGAACAGATACTTTTAGTAGAAGGTAACAGTCCGGTTGTTACCGAGAACGTCGGAGAAGACACAGAAGTTCACCTTAAGTTTTCCGTAGCCAGAGAAGGTTAAGGTTTCCCGGTCTTTCGTCGGCTCCGAGTGGAGGACTTCGTGGACTACTTTCATGAGGACACAGAAAGAAGGAAGAATTCCTTCATATGTTTTACCGGGAAAGAGTGACTTTCAAAAGTTCTCCCCACCTCATCTGGTGAAGAACATACAAGGAGAATGGGTGAAAAAAAACGTCGTGTGATGTGAAGTTCTACGTCTCTGGGTGTAGAAACCATTGTCACCGACACCCGACCAGACCGTATCCGACCACGACTTAACCTGGTCGAAGGTCCCCTCCGTCGGGACCCGGGGTACGGGTATAAAAGGAACGTCTAACTCCAGTATACCAACATACACACATAATCAACGAGTCAGTACAGGATGAGTAACACTGGGGTACTTGATATCGGACGACAGGTACCTTAAGAGGTCCGTTCTGATGACCTCACCCAACAGTATGGGAAGAGGTTTCCTAGAAGGGGTGGGTCCCTAGTTTGGGTCCAGAGGACGTAACGTCTGTCTAAGAAATGGTAGACTCAGTACTCCCTTCGGGGTATACCAACAAGAGTGGTTTAGGTCTTGGTCTTGTACCGAGTTTTACGTAGAAAGTATTGATCACACTTGAGGACCTCCGGCTACGAGTCGTGTCTGCCAAGTTCAGAATGTTGAAGAGTTGAAGTACTACCTTGTACTATGTGTGAGTCATCTTTGACATGCAACTGAAGAGTAGAGAAGGGGTCGGGTTCCTATACGTCATACTATGAGGGACACTGCGCCCCGGAGATGTCGTTCGGGGTCTAGGATCAGTTGGTGTACCAGTGTTCCCATTTGTTGACTGGGTGAAGATGTGGGTGCGGTGGTAAGACAAACAGTGAAAGTCATGTCTTTACGACGACTTCCTCCATTTTGGGGAAGAGTGAGTCACAAAACAAAAAAGTTAAGACACCGGTCAGTACCGAATCTTCTCGTATAGTTTGTGGTGGGTCTCAGGAATCTCGTGTCCAGAATGACTAAAGATCGATTGTCTGGAACGTCTCACTTCACGACACGAGACGGTTTCTTAACGTGAGTAAACGATCTACGTAAACCTAAGAGGAATGTCACTTTACGGAACTCATACGGACCACCGAAGACTCGTTCCTACATCGATCTCTGTCCTTTTTTGTCCTTTTGACCTCCTTCTTTTACGTTTCCTATGGACCCCCGTCCTGTATTTTTCCCTTTACAACAATCAAGATAAAAAACTATTCCGAAAGAAATGGAAAGGTACTGGACGGACAAGTTTATCAGGAAGAGTAACGTCTTCCTCTTTTATTCTATATCTCGTTATGTAGAGGAAGACACTTTCGTTCGGTCTAAGGCAAGAGTACAAGATCGCTCAGTCAAGAATTACGACCAGGAAGGTGACGTCGATTCCCTTCTGTCACCGGTGTCGTCCTTACGAACTGTAAATGATTCGTGAACACACTTGGTCCGGACACGATTCACGACCTGTCTATAGTAGTGTGGCGCACAAACACACAGACAGACAGACATTCCCAAGTTGACTAACGATTCCAGCTCCAGAAGGTCTCCGTAAGTCTAATATTATGGTGTGTGCAGTCAGATACAAAGTGGACAAAAACGTAGAAAATAGAGTATATGACCAATTCTTACTCCTGGAGTCTCCGTCTGACTCTAAATTTAGGTCAAGTTCATGAAAGATCGACGTACCGGATCCTGTTCACAAAATTGAAGGGACCCGAAGGTAAAGAACCAAATATTTCATCCTCTTAATTATCAAAGATAAAGTACTTCAACACGTTTAATTTACTCTATCTTGCCCGGACCGTGTGTTTTAGATAGTAAAAGTAACTAAGAGATACTAAGTAGGAGGTTCCTTTTATATCAGTAACGAAGGTCATGAGTGGAGGAAAGAGAATACACGAATTCCCAGAACTAGATATTTTTTCCCTTATCACATACAGAGTCGCGTACACACGAGTCGACGAGTCGACACAGACTGACGCCGGGGTACCTGATATCATACCTGATCTCATGAGATCCGAAGAGACAGGAACCCTAAGAACTCCGTTCTTATGCCCTCGTCCAACAGTAAAGGAACTGATACGGTTTCGGAAACTGACACACCTAGTGTCGTTTGACACCCTTTAAGACTTTCTCGACCCTTATGGTCTGGTGGACTGGACGGAGGACTCTTTAGACATACGTCCAGTCCTTCTTTGTCAACCTTGACCTATGTCTTGTTGTCTGACCAAGGTCTAGTCCTTTCCTTATACAGTTCCAACGTATAACAGTGGGACGAATATACGTCTCATGTAGGTCGCTTTACGACCCGACCTACTTCGTGTTTGACCTTAGTTCTAAAGACCCTCCTTATAGTTATTGGAGTCTATACGTCTACTATGGTGGGAATACCGTCTTTCACTTCTTCTTGATTTCCTGGAGAACTACTTTCACTTTTTTCTCTCACTTTTTCAACCGAACTTTGAGTTGTAAGTCTTTTGATTATAACACCGTAGACCAGGGTATCGAAGTACCGTTTATCTACCCCTTTGTCACTTTTAGTGACGTGTACCACTGACGTCGGTACTTTAATTTTCTACGAACAAGTAACCTTCTTTTCGATAATGGTTGGATCTGTCGTATAATTTTTCGTTTCTGTAATGAAACGGTTTTTTCCAGACAGATCAGTTCCGATACTAAAAAGGTCACCAGTACATGCCTATACTCTTAACCTGATATTTCTTTCGACTCCGACTTCTTAACTACCGAAACTTGACACCACAACCTCTTCTGAGAACTCTCAGGGAACCTGACGGACCTCTAGGTTGGTCAGGTAGGATTTCCTTTAGTCAGGACTTATAAGTAACTTTCCTGACTACGACTTCGGCTTCGAGATTATGAAACCGGTGGACTACACTTCTTGACTGAGTGACCTTTTCTGGAACTACGACCCTTTTTGACTTTCGTCCTCCTCTTCCCCTACTGTCTCGTACTCTATTAACCTACCGTAGTGACTGAGTTACCTACACTCAAACTTCTTTGAGGTCCTCAACCACTACCTGTCCCTCCGGACCGTACGACGTCAGGTACCCCAGTGTTTCTAAGTCTGTGTTGACTCGTTGACTTGACTTGACTTACTGAATCCCTGAATTATATACATTTCATAATGGGAGATATGATACATACATTTCACAATGTGGATATAATAGACAAGTGTCTCACGGAAGGTATTTACTCAAACTTGAAGAGAACTACAGCATCATACCTTTGAATAAGATTCTAAAAACAAAATAGAAATTAAAACACCCACGGTTAGTTATTATTACGTAAGTAATTACATATTTACATGAGTAATTATACACTTAATGAAACTGGAGTTTTCATAACAAAGAAAAAAAAGGACATTTTCAGAGTTGAGATAATTTATACTATATATGAATATTTATGTGTATATAGGTTTCTTGTTACTTCACTGTGTGGTTATTCAATTATGATTGGAGGTCCATTAAAAAAATTACACGAATAAATAAATAAAAACTATATTTAAATAAATAAAATTAACCTCCAATTAATGAAATGTTATAACATAACCAAAACGGGTCTTCCTACCATGTCCCTCCCTCCTCTCTCCCCCCAAGTCCTGCCCCTTGTGTACTTTTTTCATAACAAAGAACATAGTTCACATTACTTTTTTCTCTTTATTGAAAAATTCCGTTATACGTTTCAACTTTCCAGTAAAGGATTAGTCATTTTTGAATACTTGGTTTTACTTGAAACTAAGTTTGTTTTTACTTGCACAATCAGTGAGTCAACACGGAGTTGGGTACCTGATATCGAATGGTCTGAGAAGACAGGTACTCTAAAGGTCCGTTCTTATTACCTCACCCATCGGTAAGAGAAGAGGTCTCCTAGAAGGGTTAGGTCCTTAGTTTGGGGGTTTGAACTGGTGATGATTAACTTATAGATACTACCAGTATCATGAGACAACCTATCTCTTTCTCCCTTTTAAAGAGGTTTGGGGTCTCTCGAAAGGTAGAGGGGTCCGTCTGTTCCGTATGTGTACTTCGGCGTTGTATTCTCGTCTTCCATCCCGCACTAACTGGACGCTCAGGTGACTCAAGTCTCTACCACCTTTAGTCACACTTGCGACAATCCCGACCGTCACCCAAGTCTCCTCGGAACTTCTTAATAATTCCTAAATTGGTCTGTCTTCTTCTCACGCGTCCCGTAGGTCCGACTCCTTCTCCTATTCGGTTACGACCTAAGTGGTCGTACACTGTATCTTTCCGACCTTCATCTCGGAGAGACTTTCCCTCGACAGTCGATGGTCCCAGCCAGGGTCCTTCCAATCGTAAATCTCATTTTGTCGGTCCTTAACCTCTGACTGTCCTGTCTTCACTCGGTCTTTGTCTACCTTATCTTTTTCGAGTCCCGTCCCCCTCTCAACCCGAAGGGCCCACCGCGATCACCATTTCTTGGACGGACGGTATCTCCCTTCCCAAGCTAGGGACCCAGTCCTTCTAGGGGAGTTGGGTGAGGTCATAAGAACGGACCTCTTAGGGGTACCTGTCCCCTCGGACCGCCCGATGTCAGACATCCCGACGTGTCTCAGTCTGTGCTGACTTCACTGAATCGTGCGTGGTCCCCTTCTCAATCCCTAAACGACTGTCTCTTTTGCCGTTGCCGTTACGTAGATGAACTCGAAACTGTAAAGGAGTCACGCTCCTGTGAACTCGCGACGAAACAGTCTCCGTCAACCTCCTTCTCTCCGACGTCTCTCCCTTTTTATTAACTACTACTTAACGTTGGAAATAAAACTTGACTTGAAGTGTATCTCTATTCCTATAGACTGTAGATCCATAAGGAAAGGGAAGAGACACCTCTGTGTTCTGATGTGGGAATAAAGTAGAATAGGAACATTTACCGGTTCACCCAACAATTCCCTTCGTCACCATCTAAATGTCATAAATCGAAAACATTTATATTTGAAAGGTCAAAATTTTTTGCTTCTAGTACCGTAGACCAGGGTAGTGTAGTACCGTTTATCTACCCCTTTGTTACCTTTGTCACTGAGATTTTAGTGACGTCTACCACTGACGTCGGTACTTTAATTTTCTACGAACGAGGAACCTACTTTTCGATACTGGTTAGATCTGTCGTATAATTTTTCGTCTCTGTAATGAAACGACTGTCTCAAGGTCGACCAGTTTTGATACCAAAAAGGTCATTAGTGCATACCTACACTCTCAACCTGGTATTTCTTTCGACTCGTGACTTCTCGACTACGAAAACTTGACACCACAACCTCTTCTGAGAACTCAGGGAACCTGACGTTCCTCTAGTCAGGACCCACAAGTGACCTTCCTGATTACGACTTCGACTTTGAGGTTATGAAACCGGTGGCCTACACTTTTTGACTGAGTAACCTTTTCTGGGACTACTATCCTTTCTAATTTACGTTCTCCTCTTCCCCTGCCGTCTTTTACTCTACCAACCTACCGTAATGACTGAGCTACCTGTACTTAAACTCGTTCGAAACCCTCAACCACTACTTGTCCCTTCGGACCGTACGACGCCAGGTACCAAAACGTCTCAACCTGTACTGACTTGCTGACTTGACTTGACTTTATATTTGAAAAGTCAAAAGTGTAGACAATTTTTTATTTTAGGTATATTGTATGATAAACAGGGAACATGTCTCTCCTTTTGGTTCAGTATTCGTTCGACTTTTTAAACGGGTTTCCTTATCGACACGTACTAGTTGGTGAGTCAACGTAGACTGAGAAAACGCTGGGAAACCTGATATCGGACGGTCCGAGGAAACAGGTACCTTAAAAGGTCCGTTCTTATGACCTCACCCAACGGTAAAAGGAGGAGGTCCCCTAGAAGGGTTGGGTCCATAACTTGGGTTGGGCACAGAGGACTCAGAGGACGTGCCGTACGTCTAAGAAGTGCACGACTCGGTAGTCCCTTCGGGTTTCCTTGTCGTCCATTCGTCGTTTCGACCTTATATCGCTCAAACAGACATTCTGAGTGTGGGAACGGTTGATAAGTCGTGAGTCAGAGGATCCCACTCTTAAGAGATTCTTGACTCGATAATGAGAGTGTTAGATCTTCGTGCTCTGAGAAGTGATAGAAGAGGATAGGAGAAGGGGTGTTTATGTCACAGAACATTTGTTCATTTATTGGGTCACGAACACGTCTTTAGGAAGTCTCCAAGTCCCCTTTTTTATGTACGAGTTTTGTCTTCGATTGTCCGGGTCCTTTACGGAGTTGAGAGACTGGAGTGTTCCGGTTGTCTGACATAAAGAGGTTGGAACGTACCTAACTGTTCTCGTTCGTTGTAAATCCTTAGGTAGTTTTACTCGTTCCATTATTTGTGCGATGTTGAGACAAAATACGAAATCAATAAAGAGTGGACCTGATGACAATCGTGGAACCGTCCAGGAAAAGAAAGTAGGTAGAACGAAAATGACAGATAAGTTTTGTATCTTCGTGTAAATAAAAAAAGAGGGGGTGGTTGACATTAAGAGTTTGGTAGGAAACACGTCTGTTAATGTGGTCAAAAGATAAAGTAGTCTCTTAAGTTAAATTTTAAAATCACGGTCACCAAGTTTATGAATGAAGTATGTATCGAAGTCCAAACATACGACAATTAAATGTAAATACAAAGGCAAGTGTGGAACGTAAGAAATTAACTAAATAAACAATCACTACGGTAGACATCTAAAATTCATAACTCGAAAGTGTTTACTGAAAATAAGGGGAAGGGTTTCGACAAACCTTTTGATAAAGGGGGTGGAATAACGTTAATTTCGCCTCGATGTAAGAATAAAAGTCTCACCTTGTAAAAATTACGTAACGGAAGAACATAGAAATCCAACAATGTTCAGACCCGTATCTGTCATTAAAAAATTGGTGTCTCTATGAGAAAAGGACACCTTGGAGACCCTTCCTCTGGAGATCGAACTCGAGACAATAGACGAGATATCCGTGGTTCTTTTAGATTGAGGGACATGATATTTTGGACCGGTAGCTAAGAAACCCAACCAACGACTCGGAGATTAAACATTTCTTCTTTAATAGACTCTTCGGACCTCAAACACATATATCTGTCGAGAGAAGATTGAACATAAGACATTGGAAACTCGTTTCCCAGGAAAGAGAGAACCATATAGGTGGAGGATTGGACCGCGGCTCAGACATCCACTAGATGTTTACCGACAATTTACTTATTTAGTATTTAGGTCCACTCAATAAAATAGTCAGAATTCTGTACTGGTACAAGTCGTACTTTGCTCCTTGTTCTTCACAGTAGAAGGAAAACAAAATTGAGTCAGAGAGATTACAGAACTTTACTAATACTGGACATTCCTGTCTTCTAGTGCATAGTCGGACGAAAAGGAAACGGAGATTTTCAACAACTGATCTACCGTAAGAGAGAAGTCAAAAAGGGATCAGTCAAACTAACACTGACTCTTCTCACTCCCGAGAAACGGGGACTTTGTACTCTCACATGTCAGTTTTTATGGAACCAAAGGTTGGATCTTGGATAATATGTCTCACTTCATTCAGTTTTTCTCTTTCTATTGATAGTATAAGATTACGTATGTATTAGATCTTTTTACCATGACTTCCTAAATGAATGTCCCGTCGTTACCTCTTTGTCTGTATCACTTATCTGAACACATGAACCTCTCCCCCCTCCTCTCCCACTCTACATATCTTTCTCATTGTACCTTTGAATGTAATGGTACACATATCGACGATTCAGTGAAGTCAACACAGGCTGAGAATCGCTGGGGTACCTGACGTCGGATGGTCCAAGGAGACAGGTATCCTAAAAGGTCCGTTCTCATGACCTCACCCCACGGTAACGGAAGAGACCATTTTATCTATCGGCTCCCATTAAACGACATATCGATTCCTTTGAGTTTGTCCCCGACACATAGTTGGATCTCCCCACCCTACCCCTCCCTCTACCCTCTCAAGTTTTCCCTCTCCTATATACATATGGATACCGACTAAGTACAACGCCAAACTGTCTTTTGTCATGTTAAGACACTACGTTAATACGAAGATATTCTTTATTTAAATTTTTTATGGAACCATATATCCACTCAAAATCCCAAAACAGAAGAAATTCAAGAAACGAGGTTTATAAATTGACAATGACCTTTTTAGTTAGGAAGATCTAATAAAGGTACGAGTATTTAGATATACGTCGTTACGGAGGATGGAACCGACTTCCAACCTTAGTGAGTCCTCGAAATTTTATGTAACGACGGACCTAGTGTGAGTTCGGTAGGACTAACTTAACCGGACCCTGTGCCGAAGACGTGTCCTCAAAATTGTAAAAAGGTCAACTAAGATTACAAGTTCGGTTCCAACTCTTGATGAGGACATCTCGTAATAAAAATTTATGAATTTTCCGATCTTGAGATTTATACCGTACTTTGTAAAATATAGTTATGACGATAAAAATTCTGAAAAATACAATTTTATGAGTACTGATAGTGACTTGACGGATCTTTTTTTACAAAAAACTCACGTGAACCTATAGAACAATAATTTATACGTATATAAATCTGGGATGGAATCTCTAAGACTAAGTCATTTGAACGCGATTCAGGTTTTAGTCGTAAAAATTCACGGAGTGTGAACTAAGGACACAAGTGACTCGAACTGTTCCAGGACGAAGTTTTTCCGCATTCAATTTTGTTCATTCAATTTTGTTCCATCAAGACCTGTTGGAATCCGAGTACGGTGAACCACTAGAACACTAGGACACAGTATCTTCTCATTCTGGAGTTTCATGTCTCTTTTATATCCAAATGAAAAAGGGAAATTCAAAACTTGACAAACCCCTTACGTTTAATGTATAACTGTTGTCATTCTTAAAAGGGGGGTTTTACATACGTACTTACTTAGTAGTCATGTAAGTATGTAAATCACTATATTTACGTAATCACATGTTAAGTTGGGATACATTTTTCTATTTCTATACTTGAATTTATATAATCGAGATGAAGTTCAAAATTTTTTTCTATACTTTTTTAAGTTCTGACGAAGGTACAATTTTTATATATACGTAGACCTTATGGAAAGTTAAATCAGAATTTTTTTTTTTTTGTCAGGAACCTGGTGTTTACAAAATTTCCTTATCCTTTTTAAAATTCCGTAGGTCAATCCAACGTGTTTAAATTCTTATGAGTCCTATTGTTTCAGAAACTCGAAATCCTGTTTCATGTGTAAAATCAAATTCCGTCTTTCTGAAGAGATAGATCGAATTTGAAGGAACCCTTAAGTTCCGTTTCTTTTACTTAATGAGTTTGACCTTGATGTAGTTTTACAGTTCAATTGTGTAAAACCGAACATTACCACGGTTTCCTAGATTACGGACTCACTACTCCCGGAAGCCAAAGGTTTAGTAAAATTTCTATTAAAGTAATGGTCCTACGACCTCGAAAGTAAAATAAAAAAGGAATCAAGAAAAGATAAAGACAAAATTGGGTACGTTCCGATTGGTTCTGGACTATTATAGTGTAACGTTAAATAACTTTTTGAACGTTTTGTTTTGTTTTCTGACGTTTCTTTTGACAGTCGTGTCTTCTGGTGTTTAGTTCTTTTTTTTTCGTGTTAAAAGAGTCCTATCAGTCACTACGTGAATCAAAAGAGATTTGAAAACAGTCTAAAAACTCTCGACTTATTGAATACAACAGACTCTATCATAATCTTGGACACCAACGGTAACAACAATCCAAAAAGAATGTTTAAAAAGACTAACCAAGAAAAGGCGGATCATACACAAGGCACGAGTCATTGAAAAGGTACTAAAAGTATGGGTTAAGGATCGGTCTCTCCACCCGAATATTGGACCCACTAGATTAGTATCACGGGTACATGCATTGGCAATCAGGTTTCCAACCGATGCACTGGGTTCGACACGAGTAGTTCCAGGTGACCTCAAGAATTGTATCTCACCCTCTTCCCCGGGTCGGAGACCCCGGTCCCGTATCTTTTCTACATTATTCGGTCACCCTCCGGCAGAAAGGGTTGTATACCTCTTTCGGACAGACGTTATCCTCTCCCTACTTCGTCTCTCTCTCTCCTTTAATCCCCATTCGTTTCTCTTAGGATCCCGTAACTAAGAACCAAGATAGAACTTCGGAACCAAAGACGTCGAAAAGATACGACGAAACTCGTGAAGAGTTCGTAGTAAAGAACGATGTACTTGATCATTCAAGGGAAAAACCGAATTCGGTAAAACTTAACCCAAAGTTTGTAAACGTTGATTTTAAGATTCTGTCTTATATTCCAGTTAATTAGGGTGAATAGTAACATGTCTGTTCTTTTGTCTAAATGAACGTGCTCCGGTGTGTAGTACTGACTTAACGGAAAGACCGAGAAGTCAGAGGACCGTACGAGAGGGAGTTCTTTTTCGACTTTGAAACAATCCCTTCAGACACAAAAATGATTGGGAGCTGTGCATTCGTCCCGAAGGATCCACCGTGATCACCATTTCTTGGACGGACGGTTACGTCCTCTGTACTCTGTACCCAAAATAAGGACCGAGTCCTTCTAGGGGACCTCTTCCCGTACCGTTGGGTGACGTCGTACGAACGGACCTCTTAGGGTACCTGTCTCCTCGGACCGCCCGATGTCAGGTACCCCAGCGTCTTAACCTGTACTGACTTCGTTGAACCGTGTTGTGTATTGGTCAGAGTTCGTCTGATCACTCACTGATCAAAACTCCTGAAGCTCTCGTCTCTTAAGTTCCAAGAGTCTTAAACCCCGAGGACGAGACATCGACTCATCGACGTAACTAAGAACGAGGTGTCTCTCCGATCGATATCTTAGTTCGGGGGCTTCTACGTTAAAGGTGTAAGGGAAGTTCTCGATTCAAACACTGTGGAACTTACTAGATTTCTCAACTCATACAAAAAAAAAAAATTTCTTTTTTGTCTTTTGGGGTGAACCAATTTTGTAAAAAATATTGACAAAATGTTCAACAGTCATAGTTTTGTGATTTAAGGGTCATCATTAGACGTTAGATGGTACGTTTCTTGTGTGTCACTTGTGGACATTCTTTTTGGGAATGTACCGGTGGACTACCATCCGATTTATTTGACATTTTTGGGAATCTATGACGTCTGATGACCCCGTCTAACTTATTGACAGAAGAACAGTATTGGAACATATGGAAACCCGAAGGGTCCACCGTGATCACCATTTCTTAGGTTGACGGTAACAACCTCTGTGTCCAAGCTAGGGACGCAGCCTTTCTAGGGGGTCTCCTCTTTTACCGTTGGCGGAGGTCGTAAGAACGGACCTTTTAAGGTACCTGTCTCCTCGGACCACCCGATGTCAGATGGCCCGACGTCTCTCAGTCTGTACTGACTCGCCGATCCGTGTGTTTCGTGTGGATATGAAAATGGAAGACGAAACGTTGACAACACGAAAGGTGACACCCGTCAGTCGAGGGGTAAACTGATTGTGACGAACGAGCCCACTTGAACAAGACTGCTTACATATCAACCCAGATTTCTACGGAGGTACGAAACCGAACAGAACACGAAGGTGAACACTTTCCACCCGTAAACGTATTGAATTGTACTTATCCGTCATAAACGTTTACGACTTTTTAGGGTGTCCATGGATTCCCATATGTGATTTTTCATTCGTAGAAGAAATGGGAGTAGGAGTTGGTGGGTGCAGGGAGGGGTCTCCTTAAACCATGGGAGATCTCTAAGGTAGCCTCTTCGGTTACCGTGGGGTGAGGTCATGAGAACGGACCTTTTACGGTACCTGTATCCTCGGACCACCCAATGTCAGGTACCCCAGAGAGTCTCAGTCTGTACTGACTCGCTGAAGTGAAAGTGAAAAGTGAAAGTACGTGACCTTTTCCTTTACCGTTGGATGAGGTCACAAGAACGGACCTCTTAGGGTCCCTGTGCCCTCGGACCACCCGACGACAGACACCCCAGTGTGTCTCAGCCTGTGCTGACTTCACTGAATCGTCGTCGTCTCTAAGGTATATAATGGTTCAGTTTATCGTCATAAATAACTCAGTCTTGGTTCCGGTCCCCCATCCTCGATGACCTAGTCCGACCTTTTTCAGGAAGGACTCCTTTTAGACTGAGAGAGAACTCCTACGTGATAAATATTAGACTCTCAGGTCGACGAACATCCGTCTGGATATTTCCTGAATAATGACATCTGGTTGATGGTTCGATGTTTTCTTAAACAGTAAATTTGAGAATTCTTAAGTGACAAAGGTTTTAAACGAATTCCAATGAAATCCCATATGAACTTTTTAGTCTATCCCCTAACGAAGCACCGGATTTCGTCCATCGTTTATTTGTGTGTCAACCGTAAAGTTGTTTTAAAAGAGAGGAAAATCTCTGTCTTGTACGGTTCATTCTTGGTACTATTTTCTTTAGAATTAAAAGTAGATGAATGTCGTTATCTATTTGATTGACAAGAAAGTAAGATTGAAAGTCAAGTCAAGTCAAGTCAGTGAGTCAACACAGACTGAGAAACGCTGGGGTACCTGACGTCGTGAGGTCCGAAGGGACAGGTAGTGGTTAAGGGTCTCAAATGAGTTTGAGTACAGATAACTCAGTCACTACGGTAGGTTGGTAGAGTAGAAGACAGTAGGGGAAGAGGAGGACGGAAGTTAGAAAGGGTCGTAGTCCCAGAAAAGTTTACGTAGTCGAGAAGCGTAGTCCACCGGTTTCATAACCTCAAAGTCGAAGTTGCCGTCAGGAAGGTTACTTATAAGTCCTGACTAAAGGAAATCCTAACTGACCAACCTAGAGGAACGGTCAGGTTCCCTGAAATTACCCTGAGTTTGATATTAAAAATTTAACTCGAGTTTACCATTGAAATTACAAATTAAACATGGTCTCTACCTGACTTGAACTATAAAAGTAGACGTTCTTACAAATTTGGAAATTAAAAGAGGATTTGTCCATTACTTTACTTGTTTTGTCACTAGTTTAAATCTTTAAATAAATGTTTTCAATTAATAAAAACGAAAATTTTTTGTTAATAAGTTAAGTACTTCTCATTGGTTTTTGTTTAGAGTAGTTTTACATAATGTTATCAGAAAGTGTCTTAGTTATCGAAAAATTTTTTGGTGGTCACTTATGAAATGACATTTTGGTGTCACATTTTTTATCTTTGAAATTAAGATCACTGATCTGACTTTCGACTATTTATTAGAAGAAGTTTCCCTTTTTTATGAACTCCCCTTTTTTTTCCATATTGCACATTTCAGCCTTTAAATTTATAGTCAAATCAAGGAGTAACGATTGTACCGTAAATATAGGGTCTACTCTAAAGCATTAACTAGGTATTAAACGAAGTCGACAACTAAGAAGACAAACTCAAAGACGTCTTTGTTTTCTTAAATAGTTTTTTACAAAGTACTTTATGTCTGGTACTTCTATATTCTAATTTTACAGTAATTCAGTCTTGAGATTACTTGGTCTGTCTTTAATTCGATTTGTGAAGGAATTCCGTCTCCTCCTCATCCTTTACCGTTGGGTGAGGTCATAAGAACGGACCTTTTAAGGTACCTGTCTCCTCGGACCACCCGATGTCAGGTACCCCAGGGTTTCGCAACCTGTGCTGACTCCCTGATTCGTACGTGAATTCCGTCTTCCAGGGTTATGAAAAGACCGACGTTTGTAGGTGACTTTCCGTATTATTTAAGATTAAGTCGGATGTCTCGGATACCGAGGTCGGGGGATGGAGGAAAAGGAGGAGGTAAGCTTGGTGATTTCTTTTATTCGATTTACAAGTTAATGTTTTGGATTCGTATATCCAAAGGTGTTCCGTCACATCGAATTACCAATTCTTATATTCGGGATTTCGGACCCAAGAGACCCAAATGCGAGTCGAGGAAGTGATTCATTTATAATGAATTAGAGAGACACACAGTCGAAGGTGTTGTCTTTTTACCCCTATCATTGACTTGGATAAAGTATTCCCAACAATACCTCTCATTTTCTAGACTAAGTGCAGTTCACAATCGTCACTCGGATCGTATGCTCATTCACTTTCACTCACTTTTCAGTTTCACAGTCAACGAGTCGACACAGCCTGAGAAACTCTGGGGTATCTGTTGTCGGGCGGTCCGGGGAGACAGGTACACTAAGAGGTGCGTTCTTATGACCTCACCCATCTGCATTCGTAAGTTGTTTACAATGACCATCCGTGTCTTGTATTTGACAGTTATCTCTTATATTTCATATTATTTTTACGTTAACTAGAAAGTTTGCACCGTCTTCAGTGATTAAAGAGATTCGTACTTCACGTTAGATGAAGATTAAGACTTTTGACTTCTGTCCTACGGTGTCGGGACCATCTTAGAAGAAGTATTGACTCTAAACGACCTACGGGACTTACGTGTACCTTACACAGACAATAGAGGTCTAGACCGAGAGATTGTCCGGTGTCAAATAGTTGAAGAATAATTCGTAGAAAGGAAGTTTAGCATACATCATTTACAGACACAGCTATTTTGTTCTAGTTTTATCTCTTAAAGTTTCACAAGTGATCAACAATATTATTAGTAATGAGAATTCACTGGAGAACCTTTATAATGTAAACCTTCATTATGTAAATCAATTAAAATTTCTGTGATGTAATTTTATGGAGATCTAGTTCAGTATGTATTAGTACAAGTAAATTCCTCTGGATCTTTACAATTAAAACTAAATAACTTCTCGTTTGACTCTAATTTATTTAACAAGTATAAGATAGATCTCAGTCTCTCCCTTGTCCTCCTTTCCTCGGTTTTCCCTCCTCCTTCTTTAAGGAGAACCATAAGTCGAAGAACTTTCCGGTTCAAACCACTGTCTTCGAATCACTAGTGTAAAAGGCATAAGTAATTCGTCATTGACCTTCATTATTTTAATATAATTACTCACCAATTTTTCTCTGAAAGTTTAGTCATAGTTTTGTCTCCAATGTTACCGAGGATGTTACCAAAGTAGTTACCTTATTTACGATGAAAGTTCTTATGAGTGAACCTTTATATTTAAGACTATAATTTTTTAAATCGAAGTAATTGAGTTTGTTATTTCTCTTGATTTTTTTCCATCCTATACAAGTTCCATTATGAGTTGAAATCCCTTGTCATTTTTAAAAATTACATTTCTTACGGTATAATATTCCGTAATCCTATCAAACAGAGTTTCTCTGGTGGTTCAAAATTTAAAAATTTTTAATCGTACGTTGATTTTTTATGGACCCCGGTTTTATGTAGTACTTTTATAGTTGTGGTTTCGACTGTCGATACGAATAATCACCAATTTGACATTTATTTAAAAGTACTGTACTATGTCCTAAATTATATATGTTAGAACGGTGACTAACTAAAATTGTCTCCAACTGTCGACGATAATAGTTTTAGGTAGTCGACACGGATTAAACAATGTAATTGTCCACTTACACATTCATCTCATGACTTTTTTTACAAATACGATTCATTATGATACATTAAATTATAAGTAGGTTTCCGACACTGTTAACTAGTTTCGTCAGACAGGAGACACAGGTACCAAGACGTAGACGTCTAAGTCAGTCGACGTCTAACACATCATGACTCATAAAATGACTTTTTTTAGACGTACGTTCACCTGGACGTGATAGGTTTGGACACAACCAGTTCCCCGTCGACACCAACTTTTTAGTTTGGTGTTTTAAAGCTGAAAATTATCGTAGACACATTAATACATTAATTTAACAACAAATCAACGAGTCAGTACAGACTGAGAAAACACTGGGGTGTCTGATATCGGACAGGTACCCTAAGGGATCCGTTCTTATGATCTTGCCCAACGGTAAAGGAAGAGGTCCCCTCGAAGAGCTGGGTCCCTGACTTGGGTGTATAGGATGTGACCGTCCGTCTAAGAAATGGTGGTTCGGTGGTCCCTTCGGGCATTAATCGAATCTGGTTGTAAAATGGTAGACTTCCACCAATAAATTTTATTTGTAAAAAGTGTCTTTGTGAGTCCATACACACGGTAATTCCGTCTTTTTATATAGTTGACTAGTTCTCAAATGAGTCACAAAATATTAAAAAGTTAATATAAAATTAGAATATAAGGTCCTCCCTCCATGTTTTAAACTTCTTCACCTCCTTTCCTTTTTTATTAATCATCGTGATTAATATGTATTCTATTCAACCAATTATCCTATACATAATACAAATTAAGTGTAAATACTACGAAATAAATTCCTTATTCAATTTTGGAAAAATTTTTGGAAAAACCCAGTTTTTTAGGTGAAACCAAAAATCGACAATTGAAATAAGAGAAAACGGAAAAATTCCCCTTAAAGTTAAACTCAATTGGTTTATAATCCGGAGAGGGGAACCTTTTATATATATATATATAAAAAAGGTTTGAAATTTGAAAAATCCTACCTGGAATTCTCACAGTAAGTCTCACTTCATTCGGAGAGGGAAAAAAAAAAAAAACCAGAGACAAATAGTGAATCAAGAAGTCAGAAAGGAGTTTAATCTGACTGTTAAAGGTCCTCATTCTCTCTCGATACTCCGGTTAGTTTACTTATGAAGATGGCGGTGAGTTCTCTTCTATGAAAGAGAGATTTAAGAGAAATTTAAAAAAAAAGGTTACCTTTATGTCCCGATTCGAAATTTAGACAAATTAAATTTTGTAAATTACCTAAGAAAGGAAAAACATTATTAGAAGTCAAGTTATGGTACAATTTACTTTGTTCAAAATGGGGTTTCGGTCTTCGTGTATGTTGTCGTTTAAGTTGTCTAAGTTTACCAAATTAGTTTTAGTTTTTCACAAGAGTTTACGGACTTCATCTTTACCCTTGTCTTAAATTTTATACCCGAAAATAAGGTTTTGATTTATTTGGAAGTCTTTATGATAAAACACATCACTTTATTTGAATGACGTCTATGTGTGACACCTGATTTGTGCAAAGAAAAAAAAAAGAGTTTGGGATTATTTTACCGTCCTCCCCTTACTTTTCCGATATTTAACGGTACCTCTTTTTACTAGTCTTTCCTCTGTTATCATCTATGGTCCACCGTGTAAAATTCCACCCCGTATCTTCCCCTTATCATTTACTGTCCTTACTCTTTACTGTACCCCCCTTTGGTGACATGGTGGGTCTTCCTACGGTGACTCTTACCGACTAGGAGGTACCTCTTGACCTCCGTTCACGGTGGCGTTTCAGACGACACTCCGGACCCCTGCTTTCGACCTTCGCTTCTCGATGTCTTTGTTCGTTCTCGGATCCGACGAGTAAGGATGAAGAGTGGTTGTGCCCTGACTCAGGGGAGAGGTCTCAAGGCATGGGTGAGGGGGAAACTCCCTTGGTCCAAACAAAGAATACTTGGTTTATCGACCCCTAAGGCCCTAAGTCACGGTGGTCGTGTCTTCCGTTCTTCTGTCCTCTGATAGGGAGACACATCCTGTGACCTTCTAAGACTTGTCGGGATTTCTTTTTTTAGAGTCGTTTACTAGGAACCCCAAGGGAGTTTCTTTTTTCGGTCGAACAAAGGTTAGAACGATACTACTTTCGGTTAAGTGTTTCGGACACTAATCACAAAATCACGGAGTGAGGGTTTATCTTTACCGAGTACAAATTCGTAGGTTTCGAGGTGTCTAGAAACTAGGAGGTAGATGTTTCTGTTGTTTTGTAACAACTGTCCCCAACTGTTTGCTACCGTGCATTGGACAAAAACATTCCGGGCACTTGACTCCTACCAAAAATGTAGTCTTGTCCTATTGGTACAGAGTGTTTCGGATTTTTATAAATATTGATCTGAAAATTTTTAGATGGTTTACGGTATACTCTTCTAATTCCTTCTTGTGTAAAATTAAAGACTCCCTTTAATTAAATGTTGTATATTAAAATATACGTCGCTTGTTAGTTGACCTGTCTATGTGTTTCTGATTTTGGAAGTCAAGCCAAGTCAGCGAGTCAGCACAGGCTGAGACGGTGGGTACTTAACGTCGTACGGTCCGGAGGGACAGATAGTGGTTGAGGGTCTCAAGTGAGTGTGAGTACAGGTAACTCAGTCACTACGGTAGGTCGGTAGAGTAGGAGACAGCAGGGGAAGAGGACGACGGGGGTTAGGGAGGGTCGTAGTCTCAGAAAAGGTTACTCAGTTGAGAAGCGGACTCCACCGGTTTCATTACCTCAAAGTCGAAATCGTCGTCAGGAAGGTTTCTTGTGGGTCTAGAGGAAATCTTACCTGACCAACCTAGAGGAACGTCAGGTTCCCTGAGAGCTCTCAGAAGAGGTTGTGGTGTCAAGTTTTCGTCGTTAATAAGGTACGAGTCGAAAGAAGTGCCAGGTTGAGAGTGTAGGTATGTACTGATGACCTTTTTGGTATCGGAACTGCTCTGCCTGGAAACAACCGTTTAATTACAGAGACGAAAAGGTATACGACAGATCCAACCAGTATTGAAAGGAAGGTTCCTCATTCGCAGAAAATGAAAGTACTCACGCCAGTTGTAGACGTCACTAAAACCTCGGGGGGTTTTATTTCAGACTGTGACAAAGGTGACAAAGGGGTAGATAAAGGGTACTTCACTACCCTGGTCTACGGTACTAGAAGCAAAAGACTTACAACTCGAAATTCGGTTGTAAAAGTGAGAGGAGAAAGTGAAAGTAGTTCTCCGAAAAACCAAGGAGAAGTGAAAGACGGTATTCCCACCATAGTATAGGTACAGACTCCAATAACTATAAAGAGGGCCGTTAGAACTAAGGTCGAACACGAAGAAGGTCGGATCGCAAAAAGTACTACGTGAGACGTATATTCAATTTATTCGTCCCACTGTTATATGTCGGAACTGTATGAGGAAAAGGATAAACCTTGGTCAGACAACAAGGTACAGGTCAAGATTGATAACGAAGGACTGGACGTATATCTAAAGAGTTCTCCGTCCAGTCCACCAGACCATAAGGGTAGAGAAAGTCTTAACAGGTGTCAAATAACACTAGGTGTGTCATCCTCCGAAACCGTATCAGTCATTTCGTCTTTATCTACAAAAAGACCTTGAGAGAACCAAAAAGCTACTAGGTCGCCTACAACCTTTAAACTAAAGACCAAGGAGACGGAAAAGATTTTTGTCGAACTTGTAGTCCCTCAAGTGTCAAGTGCATAACGACTTCGGACCGAACCTCTAAAAACTCGTAATGAAATGATCGCACACTCTACTCACGTTAACAGACCATCAAACTCGTAAGAAACCGTAACGGAAAGAAACCCTAACCTTACTTTTGACTGGAAAAGGTCAGGACACCGGTGACGACTCAAAAGGTTTAAACGACCGTATAACTCACGTCGGGAAAGTGTCGTAGTGGAAAGTCATAAACTTTATCGAGGTGACCTTAAGGTAGTGGAGGTGATCGAAACAAGTATCACTACGAAAGATTCCGGGTTAACTGAAGTGTAAGGTCCTATAGACCGAGATCCACTCACTAGTGTGGTAACACTAATAGAACCAGTACTTCTAGAAAAGACATGTCAACAAGACACATAAGAACGGTGGAGAAGAATTATAGAAGACGAAGACAATCCAGGTATGGTAAAGACAGGAAATAGCTCGNAGACCATCAAACTCGTAAGAAACCGTAACGGAAAGAAACCCTAATCTTACTTTTGACTGGAAAAGGTCAGGACACCGGTGACGACTCAAAAGGTTTAAACGACCGTATAACTCACGTCGGGAAAGTGTCGTAGTGGAAAGTCATAAACTTTATCGAGGTGAGCTTAAGGTAGTGGAGGTGATCGAAACAAGTATCACTACGAAAGATTCCGGGTTAACTGAAGTGTAAGGTCCTACAGACCGAGATCCACTCACTAGTGTGGTAACACTAATAGAACCAGTACTTCTAGAAAAGACATGTCAACAAGACACATAAGAACGGTGGAGAAGAATTATAGAAGACGAAGACAATCCAGGTATGGTAAAGACAGGAAATAGCTCGGACAGAAACGTATTTTACAAGGGAACCATAGAGATTAAAAGAACTTCTCCAGAGATCAGAAAGGGTAAGACAACAAAAGGAGATAAAGAAACGTACTAGCGACTCCTTCCGAAAGAATAGAGAGGAACGATAAGACACCTTGAGACGTAAGTCTACGAATATAGAAAGGAAAAGAGGAAATGAAAAACGAAGAGAGAAAAGTGTCGATAACATTCGGGAGGGCTCTATCGGTAAAAGTAAAAAATGTAAAGAAAAGGTACCCCTACTAGAACTAGACAGAGGACATGTTACAGTACTTGGAGGCAGGTATCAAGAAGTCCGTGAGATAGTCTAGATCAGGGAATTTAGATAAAGAGTTAGGTGACATATTAGTATTCTCTAAACTAAATCCAGTATGGACTTACCAGATCACCAAAAGGGATGAAAGAAGTTAAATTCAGACTTAAACCGTTATTCCTCAAGTACTAGACTCGGTGTCAGTCGAGGACCAGAACAAAAAGGACTGACATATCTCGAAGAGGTAGAACCGACGTTTCTTATATTTGTTAGACTAAAGCCATAACTGGTAGACCACTACAGGTACACATCTCATAAGAGAACACAACAACCTTCTCCCACAAACGATACTGGTCACGTAAAAGAACCGTTTTGAGATAATCAGAAACTGGACGAAGTAAGGTATAAGGTTCCGGTTTAAAAGGACAATGAGGTCTACAAAGAACTGAAGGATGAAAACGTAAGGTCAGGGGATTTTGCTTTTCCTGTAGAAAAAACCCACAATCAAGATCTTCCAGAACATCCAGAAGTATCTTGGCAAGTTGATGTGTCGAAGAAGTCACAATGACCAACCCCGTACCTGAACCTAATGGTACTATAACTTACCAAACGGAACCTTTGCTTGTCTCTAGTAAGAGAGTAAAAATTCTAACGTAGGTCCATGACATAAAGCCTGAGAGAACAACTGGTACTACCGATGAGGTAAAGAAAATTCCCTAAGAACGGGTGTCATCATCTATATTACCAGTAGACTCAATTTAAGTGGGTAAGGTTAGGTAAAATCAAGCGACTAAGGATCTTACAACTGCAAGTGAGAACGGTAGAGGACAAACTGGTGAAGATTAAACGGAACTAAGTACCTGGGTTTTAAGGTCCAAGGATACGTTATAACGAGAAATGTCGTAACCTAGAACGAAGATAGTGGTCAGTGTAGGTGCTGACCCATAACAAAAACGAAACCGAGGTAGGGAAGTAAGAAAGACCTCAATAAAGAGGTGACTAGAGGTCATCGTATAACCCGTGGATGGCTGGACCTCTCAAGGAGATAGTCATAGGATAGTAAAACGGAAAAGTATGACAAGTACCCCAAGAGTTCCGTTCTTATGACTTCACCAAACGGTAAGGGAAGGGATGTAAAGAGGACTTCTTCGGTGACTACATACTTGGAATGTTTGTTCCCGCCTTTATTTGGTTCTTTCTCCTTCTACCCTCCGACTCCTCTATCATTTTAATTGACTTCTCCACTTCCTTTCCGGGATCCTGTCATCAACTTATGGTCCGAATCACTCGTAAGTTAAGTCTGGATCGTTCTAGCAGGGTCGTTCTGTCTCCTAAGACCCCCGTCCCACCTTACCCCCCTTGTTTGGACATTCAGTCGACTATTAAACTACGACCTTTCAACCCTTTGTCATGACTCGACGAGGGTGTCTACGTATTTCTTGATTAGTTTTAAAAAGTTTTAATGTCTTGATAATTGAGATCCTTTTGTTTTTTAACAAGTTCCTTTATATTGAGACCAAAGGATGCACCAAATCGTTATTTGTCATAGATACACGGTATTATTATACTTGTGTCTTATAAATGACTTAGGGTTAATACTGTATTGGTGTGACTTTCTTAACCCCCTTCCTTTCTCCATCCACCCAGGGTCTGTCTCTGGTATTTCTCTGGATGTAGGATTATACCTCTTTATGAAAATGTACAGTTGACGAAACATAGTTAATATAGGAATGGAATTTGAAGTGTTTTAAGATCGATCATTCTTACAAAACTAATGTGTGACAGTTCCTTAATGATATAAGTCTAATAAACTTTTCTTTCACTTTCACTTCAGCGAGTCAGTACAGACTGAGAAACGCCGGGGTACCTGACAAGGGGTGGTCTGCTGAGGTATCTTATCCGATAAAGTTTTAGTATAATCTTTTTCCCTCTTTGAATCTCTTTATCCTTCACTTTACTTTGAATAGAAATCTCTTTACTAGAGTAGGACTTCGAAAAGAGAGGGGACGGGGTGGTTTTATAGTATTATAGAAGATCCAATCTCTTGTTTGATATAAATTCAGTGTTCATCGTAAGACTTTAGTTGCAATAGTAGTACTACCACAAAATAAATGGATATGTAAAGCATTATAGGAATGATGTCTCTTTTTATTATCTTGTATAGGTAACACTTGATTATATATTCTAATAGTTGTCTTTGTATATTGTGAAGAATTATATACCTACAGAGTAGAGAGACCTGATGGTTTGTGGTGAATGAGAAGTTCTAAATTGAATTTTCAAAGGGGAGGATTAGTGATGACATTTAAGAAATACGAATAATGACAATTTAAACGACTTTTATAAGAATTACATATCAGATGGAGTATTTTAAAAGAATTTACAATAAAATCTTTTTAGAAAAAAATGACTCAAAAATATATATAAAAAGAAAATCAAAAGATTATAAAACAAAATGTTCAGAATAAAAGTTGAGACTTTAAGTAAAACTGTGTACCACATTACATTTTTGATCGATTTAAAGGGGGTTTCACAGATAAAAATTTCTGATTAAAAGGTGTATTAGGGAGAATACAGTATAATTTAAGAGTATATAATTACATTATCATTCTGTCAAAAAGACTTATAATAAAGTGATTAGACAGACATATTGACATTCCCTAAACTAAATCCAGTATGGACTTACCAGATCACCAAAAGGGATGAAAGAAGTTAAATTCAGACTTAAACCGTTATTCCTCAAGTTCTAGACTCGGTCAGTCGAGGACCAGAACAAAAACGACTGACATATCTCGAAGATGTGGAAACCGAAGTTTCTTACATTAGTTAGACTAAAGTCATAACTGGTAGACCACTACAGGTACACATCTCAGAAGAGAACACAACAACCTTCTCCCACAAACGATACTGACGACACAAGAGAACGTTTTGGGATAATCGGAAACGGGATGAAACAAGACATGAGGTTCCGGTTTAAACGGACAATGAGGTTCATAAAGAACTGAAGGATGAAAACATAAGGTCAGGGGATATTACTTTTCCTATAGAAAAACCCACAATCAAGATCTTCCAGAACATCCAGAAGTATCTTGGTAAGTTAAAGTCGAAGAAGTCGTAATGACCAACCCCGTATCTGAACCAAATGACACTATAATTTACCAAACGGAACCTTTACTTGTCTCTAGTAAGACAGTAAAAACTCTGACGTAGGTTCATAACGTAAAACCTGAGAACAACTGGTACTACCGATGAGGTAAAGAAGATTCCCTAAGAACGGGGGTCATCATCTATGTCACCAGTAGACTCAATTTAAGTGGGTAAGGTCAGGTAAAATCAAAGGACTAAGGATTTTACAACTATAAGTGAGAACGGTAAAGGACAAACTGGTGAAGGTTAAACGGAACTAAGTACCTGGATTGTAAGGTCCAAGGATACGTCATAACGAAAAATATCGTAGCCTGAAACGAAGATAGTGGTAAGTGTAGATTTTGACCTACCACAAAAACGAAACCGAGGCAGACAAGTAAGAAAGACTTGATACCTGCCTCCAAGCACTGTGACATGTCCTCTGTACCTAGTTCTGGCAGGGGTTCTTTTCCTTTACGTTTTTTCGTTTTACCAACAGACTCCTCCGGAATGTTTATCGACACTTTTCTTCTCTTCACTTTTCGTTTCCCCTTCCTTTCTATATGGGTAAACTTATGTCTCAAGGTTTCTTGTGGTTTCTCTCTATTCTTTCGGAAGGGGTCACTAGTTACGTTTCTTTATCTCCTTTTGTTATCTTACCCTTTCTGATCGCTAGGGAAGTTCTTTAAATCTCTATGGTTTCCTTGTAAAGCACGTCTCTACGTGAGTTATTTCCTATATTTACCATACCTGGATTATCTTCGTCTTCTATAATTCTTTTTCAACGTTCTTATGTGTCTTCTTGGTATGTTTTCTCTAGAAGTGCTGGGTCTATTGGTACCACCACACTAGTGGGTGAATCTCGGTCTGTAGGACCTTACGCTTCAGTTCACCCGGAATCCTGTATAGTGATGCTTGTCTCCATCACCTTCACTACCTTAAGGTCGACTCGATAAAGTTTAGGACTTTCTACTACGACACTTTCACGACGTGAGTTATACGGTCGTTTAAACCTTTTGAGTCGTCACCGGTGTCCTGACCTTCTACAGTCAAAAGTAAGGTTACCTACACTCTCAACCTTATATTTCTTTCGACTCGCGGCTTCTTAACTACGAAAACTTGACACCACAACCTCTTCTGAGAACTCTCAGGGAACCTGACGTTCCTCTAGGTTGGTCAGGTAAGATTTCCTTTAGTCGGGACTTATAAGTGACCTTCCTGAGTACAACTTCGACTTTGAAGGTTATGAAACCGGTGGACTACGCTTCTTGACTTAGTGACCCTTTCTGGGACTACGACCCTCTCTGACTTCCACCCTCCTCTTCCCCTACTGTCTTCTACTCTACCGACCTACCGTAGTGGCTGAGTTACCTATACTCAAACTCACTACCTGTCCCTCCGGACCGTACGACTTCAAGTGTCCCAGTGTCTCAGTCTGTGTTGACTTACTGACTTGACTTAACTTAGACAAGAATACGGTCATAAAGTGTGAATTAATAACAAAAATATTATACGAAGTAGATTGTAAAATTAAAAACTTCGTTTCTCAGACAAGCAAAATAATGAGAATGACCTTAAAAAAAATAATATACATAAACTCATACGAGAGTTCCCTTTTTCAAGGTTAAAAAACAAACAAAAAACTAACCATAACGTGATTTTAGAATGATAAAACACGTTAAAGTTCTCTTAAGTGTAAACATGAACCTCACAATGATTGTGATAAGACATTTCGTTAATAGAAACTTAATTTTTTATTTATTTTTTGATACTTTATTAGTTCTGACCGTAAAAATCTCATCAATAACGGGTACATTCTTACAGTACACAAAAAAGTTGACAAGTTTTAAAGAAATACTCAGACCGATCCCCAAATACTTAAGACAAATAGAAAAGTTTCATGGTCGAAAATCAAAGTAAGTAGAAACGTTAACAAAAGAAACAGAGATAAAGTAAATAAAGACGACACTAGAAATACCAAAGAAAGGAAGATGATTGTAATCCAAAATAGACTAGAAAGAGATCAGTGAAATCCATATTCTAATCCAAGAAATAAACCCTAAAAAGAACCCTTCCCTGTCAATCCCTCAAACACAACCTGTACATATGTGAAGATATAAATTTTACCTATTGTTTTTCCTGGATGACATGTCGTGTACCTTAAGACGAGTTACCATACACTGTCGACCTTACCCTCCCGTCAAACCCCCTCTTACCTATGTACACATTCATACCGACTCAGGGAAACGACAAGTGGACTTTGATAGTATTGTAACAATTAGTCGATATGAGGTTATATTGTATTTTTCAAAATGGTTTTTTATTAGGAAAATATATATAATTCAAATCAGAGTATATAATACCTTTAGGATTGATGAATTATAAACAACAACGTTGACACTTATCCTAGAATATTAGATTGACCAAATATTGTAATATCCTTTTACCATATTTAGAAATTCGAGAAAATAGTTTATGAATGACGGAGATGAATAATTAGTCACTCGACGAAACTCGACGTCTTCGAATTCGATATTACAATACATGATGGAATTGTTTGAATTGTTTAAACATATATTATTGAAAACGAAGTATTTCCAACAAAGTGACCGATATTAAAGATTTTATCGTAGTTTGTGTCATCATATTCCGTAGAATAAAAGACGGACAAAAATTATACTGACCTCTTCCTTTACCGTTGGGTGAGGTCATAAGAACGGACCTCTTAGGGTACCTGTCTCCTCGGACCACCCGACGACAGGTACCCCATCGTGTCTCAGCCTGTGCTGACTTCACTGAGTCGTACGTACTTACGAAACTTCTTCCTTTACCGTTGGGAACGGACCTCTCAGGGCACCCACCCCCTCGGACCACCCGACGGTAGATATCCCAGTGTGTCTCAGTCTGTGCTGACTTCGTTGAATCGTCGTCGTCGTCGTCGTTATACTGATCAAGACATAAAGTAAAGATACTTTTTACAACTGATGTATAAACTCTAATTTGTAAGAAAAAAATTCTGATAGTGTAATTATTAAAATTCGTAAGAAACTCAGTCGTTGTAAAATTCAGATAGTTTACAGAAGATCTAGACTCCTTTTTGTTAAAAAAAGTTAGACCGGATGTCTGGAATATATTCATTTGATTCAGTAGGAGGAGATGGAGTCTTTTGGGAGAAACCGACACCATCTAATTACAGGACTACTTAGGATAATTGATCGTAATTCTTAAAGTCCTCACTCCGTCCTCCACCCCGGTGAATAAAAATTCATTTCGTGGTTCCGACCATCAAAATAAAACACACGATAAACAATCGGTACGAAGATTGGGTCTTACCTGGCTGTTGTGGGGAATAAAGGGACACAAAGTCTCTTGATAGACTTGTAATAGAAGACTTGAAGACTTTCATGAGTCGTTATTTAAGTTCAATCCTTGAAAACATCCCACTTCCCACCCTACCCCGTTGAACTATTGAGAGTTAAAGAATAAGTCGACAACTCTGTAAGTGTAGAGGATGAACATTTCATAATAGTAAACGACGAGGTTTATACGACATTGGATCTCTCGATGTTAAGACGGACCTTTTCTTTTACATTGACCCAGCACTGTCTCGCGGATACTCCGGAAAGGTTCTCGAAATGACGGACTTAAGACCCTAGAAGACTGACTGATCTACCGTAAAGACAAATGGAGACTCAAACCCCAACATGAGAATTCATCCAATTTAAACGGTGTCTTTGTTGAAGTCCAGGTTTAATACAAAAACGCAATGTATCTGAGGGAAAATTAAAAATAGTTATTAAGTCTTTACATTCTGTATGTCTGATCGTTGAGTGAAATAACTGAAGGCGTTAAAGAGCGGAGAGAAGTGATCGTTTTGCTCCACCCGGTCGGGCCAGTAGAAAACTCGGTAGAAGAAGGTGTATACCTTATTCAACGACTCTCACTGTCTGTGTTCAATTTTCAGTTTCTATACTGTGCGTTAAAGGTTAATATGACCGTATCTATTAGGTAGGTTAATTCTGGTTAAAATGTGAAAATAGAATTGTCATGTTTTTATGTAAAATTAAGTTCACTACCGGATTTTATTTTCGTAATCTTCATATATAGTAAAGTTATTCAAGACATGTAAACGAAAAACCCAAAGAAAACTTTTTGTCAGGAAAATCGTTTTAATCAACAGTGTACATTAATTCATTACAGGATGAGTCAGCTAGTCGTTTATAAATTAAACGTCTGTGACCCACTCGTCTGTGACGTTTTTATTACGGTTTATTCTATGTTCAGGATGGGAATTCATGAAATACAGGTAAGTCGATCTTATCCGACGGAACTAGATATGATCTTTCTTTCCTTGAAGTACCTGTATATATTATATGAACACTAAATGAACAATAGTTTCACAGATACATCTAAAGATCTACAGAATATAAACCCTCTTTCAAAAAAACATTCTCTTTTTCAAATATATCGTTACTTTGAAGGTCGTCTTAATATTAATCTATACATATCTAAACACTACTGTAAACAAACTACTTTGGGGAATCTCTCAGTGGTCTCCGAACAGAGAAGGTAGAATATAGTGGTTACGTCCTTGTCCTGTCTCCATTCATTGATCATATTGGTCATTAGTTAGACCGGTTTGAAGACACTTAAGAACCCTGTTTATATTTAAACGGATGTAGGTGTTGATGAAAGAAGGAAAGGAGAGAGGTTTACGTCTGTCACTAGGAAGTAGAGTTTATGTAAATCAGAAGTAAGGACATGTGACTAAGGAGACGGGAGGACTGAAGGGATTAAAGGGGACTGGAGTGGACTGACAAAAGAAGGTAAAAGTAGATTTGTTCAAGAGGGTAAACCTTCCCCGCCCTCCGCCCCTGGGTTTGAGATAGGGAGGATGGTGGATGACGAAAGAAGAAAACAAAAATCAGATTCGAAGGACTTTCTACCTATAGGTGAAAAACCGAAGTCAAGGAATGAAAGACAAATTAGAAGTCGAGTGACACTAGACTGAAGACAACGATAGAAAGGTGGTTTCGAGGCTGGTTTACATGGTTGTTTAAAGGAGATCATTTTAGACGACCTGTCAAAAGTAAGGAATAAAAGGAACTGAAAAGACGTCGGAGACAGTCTCAGGTGGTATAAAGACTGGGAGGTGTAGAGACTGGTGAAAAAAAGTCCGACATAACGTCAGATGAGAAAGGGACAAGTGGGGTATATACGACGAGTGAGTTTATTCGTTCGTGACTACTGTACTTTGATAAGAAATATATCTCACTCTCTTGTAGATTGGGGTGAGGGACGGTGGTCGATGGAGACGACCGTCTCTAATAGTGAACAGTTGTCCTTTCCTGGTGGATATTTTTATTGGCATATGGACTAATTGATTTTATATGGATACTGGGTTCCAATTTGAATTTATTTATATAAATTTTTGATCTCACTAAGATGATTCTATTAAATTATTACTATTTTTTACCAATATTGGAAAATAGGTATTTCTTGAATGTACTTTTGGTGACATTTTCATAAAATGTTATGATAATTTTACAGATGATTCTGTAGTACGTGACTGAATTAATTTTACTCTGTGACTCTCGTTATTATCTTCAACGGTGTCTATTAGAGGCTATTAGAGGGGGTTGTTGTTTTTAAGTGATAGTCGGACCTACGATTTCAGACGTTCTTTAATAGTTGTACTTTTCTGTCAAGATATATATATGTGTGTGTGTATATAGAGTGTTAAAGTAGAAAAGATCAGTTTTCACTTTGGTCATACTAGTTTTAGACCTTTATGACACTTTTATCTTCTCTTTTTCCCTTTTTTAATGTTTACAGGATTCGGAGAATGTAAGTGGGAGGGAACTGGTGATTTTGAACGGAGGTGACCTTACCCTAGGTAGGGAGGCGTCAAAAGTAACGTAAATAGTATCTGGTTAGAGTCGAAGGACTTCTCTTATCTTTCAACCGCTTCTACTAGGACATCAAAACGATTGGCCAGAACCATACAAGGTCATACCATTCACTGTGGTAAACCGTCGAAGAGCCTGTTTTTGGGGTTTTGTATTTCATTACTTTTAGTTCTAAAAGAAATTCGTTTCGATTGTTTGTCTTTGTCAGAAACTCGTTACGTATTTTCGGTCGACAAGGACTGTTACTTAGTTCACGTTGAAATTCTTAAATTGTCATTATATACGAGTAAATAATTAATCGAGGAATCGTATGACAGTTCGTCAAGATATTCTGAAACACTATTCGGAAAGACTAGTCGACTTTACGAAAGACGGAGAGTGAAAACTAATATAAATATGGTGTCGAAATATAATATTGATTTTTCTTATATGTTAAAATTATAGTGAATTCTATTACATTTTCGTCGTTCCACGACTTGAGTTGGTCCTCGACTTAAGTTTGTTGAGTTTTATGTTAAAATTCCTTTTCTTCTTCTTTTCCTTTTTTTACTTCTATCCTGAAAAGTCATCTTCTTTTTCTTCTCATACGACGATAACAACGTTTTTGTTAGAGTTCTATGGAATTGATAATATTAATTCTACGAGATCTGTACGTAAGTTTCTTCCGTTACCGTGGGGTGAGGTCATGAGAACGGACCTTTTACGGTACCTGTATCCTCGGACCACCCGACGTCAGGTACCCCAACGATTCTCAGTCTGTGCTGACTCGCTGAAGTGAAAGTGCGCAACCTCTTCTACCGTTGGGTGAGGTCACAAGAACGGACCTCTTAGGGTCCCTGTTCACTCGGACCACTCGATGGCAGATACCCCAGCGTGTCTCAGCCTATGCTGACTTCACTGAATCGCCGTCGTCGTCGTCGTCCGTACGTAATTTTGTATTTCGACAGTGGTTTTCAAAATGAAATTTTTCTTTAGTTATCGTCCGTTATATATCATTGTTTAGTTAGACATGAACTTTTAATAATTATTTAATAACGTTTATTGACGATGCTAGTATTGACAGAACCTACGAATATATAAAAATTAAGTCCTTAAAATGGTTTTCTTCGGTTCTATGTATGACTTTACTGTTTTTAGTGTGCATTTACCTTTTTGACTGATGATGAATGTTGATTTACGTGTAAAACACGTCACGACTTTGAATGTTTTAGAAGGATAGACACATGTAGAAATGTTATAAAATAAGGGTGTTAAACTAGACACTTTAATAGGATTTTGATCTTAATTGTTTCAAACATGGTACCAAAGATCATATGTTCCATTAAAGTAATTTTAGTGATTAAGTATGTGAATAGCATCCCTAATATTTCACTGAATTTTAGTTTTCAGGTTGATTACAGATTATCGATCTTCTAGTTAGGTCAGAAAAGATTTGGAGTGAAGTAGGAAAAAAAGAAAAGATTTGTCGACTCCATCCTTAGTTTTTTTCGGACTATGTCACAAGTCTCTTCTTTCTTTTATTCTCGGTGATAACAAGGTTCATCCATTTTGGTATTTATGCCTCCCCCTTTTTTTTTTCTGGTTTCCGTATATACATCAATATATATATATATCAATAATTTTCCATTATTATCAAGTATTTTCTACATTATCCTTCTATCCGAATTATTAACTAAAAGAAGAAAATAGAGTAAAGATTTAAAGGATATTACAATACCAAATATTGAATTCCTCTACCTAGAAAATTTTAAGAAACTTTAATCAAAAAATATTATAATCCTAAAAACCTTTAAAAGTTCGTAATTTTGTAAGACGTGTACTATAGAGTTTCTCTTCCCAATTTCATAGTTTCTGAGTTAATCACTTTTGTCAAATTTCCTGTTTTCGTAACTCTCAAGTGGGAGGTGTTATGATACACCCTAAAGAGTACTAGAAAGTTAAATACTTGAAAGTTTTGTAATTTTTTATTCTTTTTTAAAAGTTTCCCAGTGACGAAAGAACAAACCCACTGTTATTCTTTATATTATTAATGTGAAATGTATGTCTTCGTCCGATATGGAAATAATACCATAATGTAAAAAAACATGATAATACCATGATGTAAAAAAACATGGATGTAACATCTATGATATGTGAAACGGATATAAAACATAAATTATTTCTGATCTTCTATGAGTACTACATGAGACGTATCTTCAATTTATTCGTCCCACTGTTACATGTCGGAACTGCATGAGGAAAAGGATAAACCTTTGTCAGACAACAAGGTATAGATCAAGATTGACAACGAAGGACTGGACGTATGTCTAAAGAGTTCTCCGTCCAGTCCACCAGACCATAAGGGTAGAGAAAGTCTTAACAGGTGTCAAATAACACTAGGTGTGTCAGTTTCCGAAACCGTATCAGTTATTTCGTCTTTATCTATAAAAGGACCTTGAGAGAACGAAAAAGCTACTAGGTCGTCTACAACCGTTAAACTAGAGACCCAGGAGACGGAAAAGATTTTGGTCGAAATCTTCAAGTGCCAAGTGCATAACGACTTCGGACCGAACCTCTTAAAACTCGTAATGAAATGACCGTACACTCTGCTCACGTTAACACACCATCAAACTCGTAAGGAACCATAACGGAAAGAAACCCTAACCTTACTTTTGACTGGAAAAGGACAGGATACTGGTGACGACTCAAAACACGACCCGACCTTCTCTGTGTTCGACCTTAGTTCTAACGGTCCTCTTTATAGTTATTGGAGTCTATACGTCTACTGTGGTGGGAAGACTGTTTCACTTCTCCTCGATTTCTCGGGGAACTACTTTCACTTTCTTCTCTCACTTTTCGGACCGAATTTCGAGTTGTAAGTCTTTTACTTCTAGTACCGTAGACCAGGGTAGTGAAGTACCTTCATCTACCCCTTTGTCACCTTCGTCACAGTCTCAAATAAAACCCCCGAGGTTTTAGTGACGTCTACCACTAACGTCGGTACTTTAATTTTCTGCGAATGAAGAACCTTCCTTTCAATACTAGTTGGATCTATCGTATAAGTTTTCGTCTCTGTAATGAACCGGTTGTTTCCAGGTAGATCAGTTCCGATACCAAAAAGGTCACCAGTACACACCTACACTCTTGACCTGACACTTCTTTCGAATCGTGGTTTCTTAACTACGAAAACTTGACACCACAACCTCTTCTGAGAACTCTTAGGGAACCTGACGTTCCTCTAGGTTGGTCAGGTAAGATTTCCTCTGGTCAGGACCCACAAGTGACCTCCCTGACTACGATTTCGACTTTGAGGTTATGAAACCGGTGGAGTACGCTTCTCAACTGAGTAACCTTTTCTGAGACTACGACCCTCCATAATCCCCGTCGTCCTCTTCCCCTGCTGTCTCCTACTCTACCGACCTACCGTAGTGACTGAGCTACCTGTACTCAAACTCACTTGAGGCCCTCAACCAGTACCTGTCCCTCCGGACCGCACGACGCTAAGTACCCCAGTGTTTCTCAGTATGCGTGTAAAGATAGAGATAAATCATATCATGTGTACACATTCTCATACAAAACATAAATTTTCGACTCGTGTTTTCTTAACTACGAAAACTTGACACCACAACCTCTTCTGAGAACTCTTAGGGTACCTGACGTTCCTCTAGGTTGGTCAGGTAAGACTTCCTCTAGTCGGGACCCTAAAGAAACCTTCCTTACTACGACTTCGACGTTGAGTTCATGAAACCGGTGGAGTACGCTTCTCAACTGAGTAACCTTTTCTGAGACTACGACCCTCCCTAACCCCCGTCCTGCTAATCCCCTACTGTCTCCTACTCTACCGACCTACCGTAGTGACTGGGCTACCTGTGCTCAGACTCACTTGAGACCCTCAACCACTACCTGTCCCTCCGGACCGTACGACGCTAAGTACCCCAGCGTTTCTCAGCCTGTGCTGACTCGTTGACTTGACTTGACTTATTTGTACTAGGTTCCTAGTAGACGTACCTCTAGGTTGGTCAGGTAGGATTTCCTTTAGTCAGGACTTATGAGTGACCTTCCTGACTACGACTTCGACTTTGAGGTTATCAAACCAGTGGACTATACTTCTTGACTGAGTGAGTAAGGGGACTACGACCCTTTCTGACTTCCATCCTCTTCTTCCCCTTCTGTCTCCTACTCTACCAACCTACCGTAGTGGTTGACCTACGTGTACTCAAACTCGTTCGAGGCCCTTGACCACTACCTGTCCCTTCGGACCGTACGACGTAAGTTACCCCAGCGTTTCTTAGTCTGTACTGACTCACTGACTTTACTTGACCCCTCTCTCCAATCTGTCCATCGTCTCCTCCTCCTTACAAGTGACATTACAGGGAAAAGTAAAGACTTAAGTCTTATATAAAATATAAAAAAATTTTTTCCATTCTAAATTTCGTATTGTTTATCTTGGTTTCGTTATGAAAAGGTACGTCACTTAGTTGGATCCAAGATCACTAAACCTCCCTCTGTAGACAATCGGGGTACTTTAAAATAAGTCTTACAAAGAAATATACACGTCAGAAGAGTCTTCTCTCGGATATCAAAGGTAGTCTAAGAGTTCTCCGATTACCTGTTGATTATTTCTGCCTGAAGAGATTTTGGTTACGAGTCTTTATTGGAGTCTTCAACCATAAATACCGTGCAGTACGAAGACCTAATTATTATTTCTTCCATTAAATTTTTTAAACTTGAATTTTTACATAATTGTTTATCAAATATACATCAGAACAAACATAGTGAAGAGGAGGGTCGAAAGATATTTAATTCCTCGTGTGACAACGAATTAAATGTCGGCTACTACTATACCGGGTTTCCCAGAATCACTCAATTTTGTGTCTTAAGTGTTCGTGTCTCCTTATCAATAACATCAGGAATGTTTAACCGAAACTTATATACAGGTGTACATTAGATCAATAACTATCATAGAAAACTCTCAAGTCAAGAAAGTGACAGTCAGTACCTACACATAATCGAGAGACAAGTATTATATTTGACAACTATCGTTCAATCATATTATTTCTCCAATCATCTTTTTCGATGGTCAGGATGTACTACAACTCATTTAAGATGAAAGAAATTCAGAGTCAAAGGAATTAACATTTTATCTCTATTTTTATGAAGAATCTTGACAATAATATTGTTACATGGACTGATTCCTTTCATAAACTATGTACAATCGATAATCGAGATGATCAGGTTATGTCGTCGAATTTTTATTTATTAACGATTTAAGACTCTCTCGTAAATTAAACATAAAATTAGTAAAATGTAAAATTAGACATTTAAAAATTTTATTAACGGTTTCTAAAGTATAGAGGAGAACCTAAGGGAAAAATAGAGTGTCACCGAATAATTGTCCCAGAATGTTATAAAGGCATGTCAACATGATGAAGATCTTAGTTCTCCTTTTTATGGGGTTGGTAAAATAAATTTTTCCGTTATTTTGTGTTGATTTGTGAATAAATGACATGGTCGACTTTATTGTCAAAGTTTCAAGATTCGCAGACTCCTGGACCAAAGTTTAAATGGGATGTGACTGATAGTGGAGACAGTAAAGTGGAGAGTCTCGGTATCTTAGGAGTAGGTATTTTGTTCTTACTATAGGTGTAGTGTGTCATCATTCTATTCGGAATTTTTACCCAATCATTTTATCCTTTTACCACGACCTTACTGTACTATAGGTTTACGTTTTTTTTTTTTCTGTCTAGGTATAGATAGTAATAAAATTCTTTCATTGAGGTACACCTAGTATCTGGATTTACATTTTGGATTCTGATATTTTGAAGTCTTCTTTTGTATTCTTTAGAAACCCAATCCCTTTCTCATACCGTGGTTTTGGGTTTTAGACATTTTCCTGTTTAGTTATTTAACCTAAAGTAGTTTTAAATTTTATAGACAAGAAGTTTTCTGTTACACTTCTCTTATTTTTCTGTACGGTGTCCGACCCTCTTTCATGACTACTTTGTCTTTCTGTATGTTAAGGTTTTTTTTCCTTTTTCTGTGATTGTTGATGACCGTTCCTGCTCCTTTGAAAACCTTTTCAAAGAATTTTACCATTAGTCAGTAAAGGGAGTATTGGGTCTTTAAGGTACGGATCCGTAGATGGATGAGTTCTCTTTACTTTGTGTACAAGTGTGTTTGTAAACATCGACTTGTGAGTCTTCATAATAAATATTATCGAGGTTTCACCTATGTTTGGTTTACCGGTAGTTGTCTATGTGATTAACACTATATAAGTATGTTATCTTATGACAAGTCGTTACTTTTCCTTACTGGATAACTATAAACAACTCACTTTCTTCGGTCTAGGCGCGGGGGGGTGGTTAGTATCACATACTAAAGTACACATACTTTGAGATCTTTTACGGTTGATCGATACTACGGTCTTTCGTTTTCTCTCTGACGGACACCTACCTCTCGGTCTTCATTTCTAAATTTTCCCTGTGCTCTTACACGAGTGAAGAGGTGTCTCCCTTGACACCCCACTGCCTGCAACCAAAGTGTTCATGTGCACAGTTTTGAAACTTATTTACGTAACATAACCCTTAGTCAATATGGTTTTATTTCGACAAATCGTTTTTACCAATCGTCTTAGACTTAAGTTGAGGAACTTGGTAGTGTTTCATAAGACACCTTTTTATACTCTAATTTTATTGGGTTTCTCGTACCTCCTCACTCCGGGTGGATATGGAACTTTCTATGTTCTCAAGCGGATCTCGGATGTCTTGGACCACCTTAGATCTTTTACGCCGAAGTAGGAAAAGTCTTTAGACCAGACGTTTTGTAGTGGAAGTGTAGAACCCCTGTCTGTGAAATAGCCCCTTGTGAACACTTACATTTACCCCCGCTGGGGTATGAGCACCTAACGGGTCCCGGCGGCGTAGCTGCGGCTCCCTGGGGTCCATTGTTAATTTGGTCGACGAGGAAGGGAGAGTCTTCGGGGAGCGAAAGAGGTTCGTGCGGGGCCTCGCCCCGGGCGGGAGGAAGGGTGGACGTACAAGGAGTCCTCGACCTTCTAGAGGTACCACGCCATGTGCTACAGAACCTGGCAGAGGACGGGCTAAGCCGTCTCGCTACGTCACAATTGGAGAGCCCGGCGGACGACCCGGACCCCGGGCCGCTTCCCGGGCCCGCGGTAGGGGCTGCGGCGGTTGCCTCCCCACCTGTACCGCACCGTCGCCGCAGTCCAGTCGTCCCGACCTCCTATCCACAGCCCCTACAGGGGGCTGCGACGAGCTGGAGTCCGGAGCCGAATTCATCCTCGAACACTCTGAGCCCGCCAGACTAAAGTTTTGTCGCCGGCGGTGAAGGCGGTGCCACTGCACCGCGCGGCAGTCTGCAGTGTCCCGGGCGGGTGAGCCGACCAGGGACCCTTGGACACCAAGTTCCTGCTGACCCTAACCTGACCTGCGCGCCCGCCCAGCCCAGCCTGCACAACTCGTCGGTTAGTGGCCCACGTGAGGTCTGTCTCCCCCGCCACACGTGCCACCTTCCGTCCACCCGAAAGGGTGTCAAGCAAAGGGTCAGACTCGGTCACCAATTTTAAGAATTATCTTGAGACTTAAGCGCAATTAAAGGAACGACTAATAACGGAACAGTGCTCGGATGCTTCAAACATCATAATGAAAGGAAAGTGTTGATCTTCCGTCTGAGTCTCCCCCATCAAGCTGCACAAAGCAGTGTTTGTTGAACGTTGACTTCTGGACTTTAAACTCAAAAACTATAAGGTTCGAAGTGACACTGTACTATGATTAAAGGGTGGACAACAACAAAGGACGATTTTTCAGGCAAATAAACTGTTCCAAAGGACTAGTGCCTTTCATATTTCAATTGTGAAGACAGAGAGTACCGTGTGTTAAGGAGGTGAAGGAAGGGAAAAGAGTGAAACCGTGATACAATATATATTAAAAGTCAGACAAAAGAAAGACTGAAGAGGAACAAAATAAGTGTGTGTGGTCTATAGGACCTGATTATAAGTTTCAATCGTGACGGGTTGACACCTGTTTAGTGCAGTCGTAGGTACATTTCAGACCTCATTGGTAGTCAAGTCAACAGAGAGTCAGCACAGGTTGAGAAACTCTGGGGTACCTGACACCGGTCTGAAAGGACAGGTAGTGGTTGAAGACCTCGAACGAGTCTGAGTACAGGTAGGTCAGCCACTGTAGGTTGGTAGAGTAGGAGACAGCAGAGGAAGAGGAGGACGGAAGTTGGAAAGGGTCGTAGTCCCAGAAAAGGTCACTCAGTCAAGAAACGCAATCCACCGGTGTCATAACCTCGAAGTCGAGTCCGTAGTCAGGAAGGTTATTTATAAGTCCCTACTAAAGGAAATCCTGTCTTACCAACCTAGAGGAACGTCAGGTTCTCTGAGAAGTTCTCAGAAGAGGTCGTGGTATCAAGTTTTCGTAGTCAAGAAACCACGAGTCGAAAGAAATATCAGGTCGAGAGTGTAGGTATGTATTGATGACCTTTTTGGTATCGAAACTGATCTACCTGGAAACAACCGTTTCATTACAGAGACGAAAAATTATATGACAGATTCAACAAATACCCGAAGGGATCATCGAGCCTACCATTTCGTAGGTGGACATTACGTCCTCTGGTCCCAAGTTAGGGACCCAACCCTTCTAGAGGACCTCTTCCTTTACCGTTGGGTTAGGTCATAAGAACGGACCTCTTGGGGTGCCTGTCTCCTCGGACTACCCGATGTTAGATATCCCAGCGTTTCTCAGCCTGTGTTGACTCGCTGATTGTGTGTGTGTATGTGTGTGTTCAACAAGTATCGAAAAGAAGGTTCCTGGTTCACAGAAAATAAATAAATAAATTAATTAATTAAATAAATAAAATGGTTCACAGATTAAAGTACCGACGTCAGTGGTAGACTTCACTAAAACCTCGGGTTCTTTTATTTCAGACAGTGACAAAGGTAACAAAGGGGTAGATAAACGTACTTCACTACCCTGGTCTACGGTACTAGAAGGAAAACAACTACAACTCAAAATTCGGTTGAAAAAGTGAAAGGAAAAAGTGAAAGTTATTTCAAAAAATCAAGAAAGTCAGTCAAGTCAGCGAGTCAACACAGGCTGAGAAACGCTGGGGTACTTAACGTCGTGCGGTCCGGAGGGACAGGTAGTGGTCGAGGACCACAAGGGAGTTTGAGTACAGGTAACTCAGTCACTACGGTAGGTCGGTAGAGTAGGAGACAGTAGGGGATTAGGAGGACGGGGGTTAGGGAGGGTCGTAGTGTCAGAAAAGGTTACTCAGTTGAGAAGGGTACCCCACCGGTTTCATGACCTCGTAGTAAGTCGAAATCGTAGTAAGGGAGGTTTCTTGTGGGTCCTGACTAGAGGAAATCTTACCTGACCAACCTAGAGGAACGTCTTCCCTGAGAGTTCTCAGAAGAGGTTGTGGTGTCAAGTTTTCGTGGTTAAGAAGTCACGAGTCGAAAGAAGTGTCAGGTTAAGAGTGTGGGTATGTACTGATGACCTTTTTGGTATCGGAACTGATCTGCCTGGAAAAAACCGTTTCATTACAGAGACGAAAAGGTATACGATAGATCCAACCAGTATTGAAAGGAAGGTTCCTCATTCGCAGAAAATTAAAGTACCGACGTTAGTGGTAGACGTCACTAAAACCTCGGGGTTTTGATTTCAGACTGTGACAAAGGTGATAAAGGGGTAGATGAAGGGTACTTCACTACCCTGGTCTACGGTACTAGAAACAAAAGACTTACAACTCGAAATTCGGTTGAAAAAGTGAGAGGAGAAAGTGAAAGTAGTTCTCCGGAAAATCAAGGAGAAGTGAAAGACGGTATTCGTACAACAGTAGACGTATAGACTCCAATAACTATAAAGAGGGTCGTTAGAACTAAGGTCGAACACGAAGAAGGTCGGGTCGCAAAGAGTACTATATGAGACGTATCTTCAATTTATTCGTTCCACTTTTATATTCCTACCACAGTAGACGTATAGACTCTAATAACTATAAAGAGGACCGTTAGAACTAAGGTCGAACACGAAGTAGGTCGGGCCGTAAAGTGTACTACCCTTTGAAAACCCTAACAACTATCATAATTCACTCTAAGACTTATATTTCATGAATATCAAGTTTCGTATTCATAAGTTATTTACACAAGTGTACACATTGTCACTCTTCTTTATCCATTTCACTCTTCATTCCTTATTTCAACAGGGTCCTGTCTCCGTTATCCTTATAGCTCCCTGTATTTGTCCTTTTCTTCCGGTATTATTGTTTCAACTGTTATCAGACTCTCTAACTTCCTTTTAGTTCCATTATAGTATGGTACCTTCGGTGTCCTTCGTGTCCAATAAAGTCTTTCCTCGAGAACCACTTGTCACACTCTAGGACGACATTTTCCTCCATAGAATTAAATTTCTTACCCTTATAATTCACCTTTTAAGAACGGACTGTAGTACATCTTTTTTACCACTTCACTCTATCGTTGATACACAAGTTAGGTCCTCGATACGACGGAAAAAGGAGACGTTGTCTTATAGGCTAAAATTATCTGTCGTCCCACTTATACACAGAGTCAGAAGTAATGTACAACCGTTCCGACAAAATGGCCCAGTATCGGTCACCCAATCTTCGTACCCACTGTGCACTCCGATAACCGTCAATACAGATTTTCTTCCCTCGGTAGACTTGTCGTACTATTGGTTACTTTGTTTGTCCGTTGGACACCTTAACCTCTTTTATAAAGTGTTTGGTATTATAAGTGTATTCCCCGATTATAGGTTTTATATATCCGTGAATATGGAGATTCATCGTTTTCCTGTTTATTAATTAAATTTTTAAACTGTCTCCGAGAGTTATCTATAAAAAGATTTCTTCTGCATTTTTACCGGTTTCTCAGGTACCTTTTTTAGTTTAGTTTTAGTAGTCCCTTTACGTTTAGTTTTAGTGTTCCTCTATAGTGGAGTGTGGATAATTTTACCGATAATAGTTTCTATTCTCTATTCTCAACCGATGTTACACCTCTTTGCCCTTGGAAACACGTGACCACCATCTTTACACTTAACCTTGTCGGTGACACCTTTTCTCATACCTCCAAGGAGTTTTTGAAATTTTTATTTTGATGATATAATACATCGTTAGTGTGAAGACTCATATATAGGTCTTCTGAAATTTACTCCTAAAGTTTCTCTATAGATGTAAAGGTACAAGTAACGTCGTAATAAGTGTCATCGTCCCTACATCTTTACTGGGTTTATCAGTAGTTGTCTACTTACCTATTTATTTTACACCACGCACGTACATAAAGTTGGAAATTTTTCTTCGTTTAAGGTAGGAAACACTATTGTTCCTATCTGGATGTTCTACAATACTATTCAATTAATTCAGTCAGTGTCTTCTAGTTTACGTCGGCACTAAATAGAATATACTCTCCAGATTTTATCAGTTTACATATCTTCATCTGTTATCTTACAACCAATGGTCCTTTACCTCTGTCTCCAAATACCCCTCAAATATCCCCAAAGATTACCTATTTCTTTCCAATCAATACGTTCTAATCTTTCAAGGTCTCTACACTACATGTTATATTAGTCATATCAATTATTCTATAACATATGAAATTTTACACAATTCTCCCAATTAGAGTATAACATAGGAATTGTGTGTGTGTGTGTTGGTGTTTCCCTGTGTTCCTTTAACGACCTCCACTACTTATGTAAATAATGGAACTAACACTACTACCATTTTACTCGTATACGTATACAGGTTTGAGTGCTTTAACACACGTAATTAACACACGTTAAGAAACATATGGTCAATAAGAAGTTATTTCGAACTCCCCACCTGTATTTCTTCTCTCGGAGGTTAACGAGGAAGGTTGACCTTAAGTTTACTTGAGAATAAACCCCTGTAAAAAACAGTACACGTCGACATAGATTAAGATCGATGACTTCACCGTTGAAACCTTAAACTGGACTCGAGGTAAATCAAGAACTAAGGTTGTATCAAAGAGGATTATGTTACTAAATGGCAGAGAGGAAATTTACTAGGTTTTTTTGTCTGGTCTCGGGGAAAACTGGACCAGGTGGTAGGGGTCACCACGGTGTTCGAGAACACATTAAAGTTCTCACCTCAAACAAAACGAAGACAAGGGTGTCTTTCACGAGTGGAGACGTGAAAGATCATGGACCCGTACGAGTCAACAAGTCAGTACAGGTTGAGAAACTCTGGGGTACCTGATATCAAACGGTCCGAGAAGACACGTACCTTAAAAGGTCCGTTCGTAGGATCTTGCCCAACGGTAAAGGAGGGGATCCCCTAGAAGAACTGACTTCCTAACTCGAGGACAGAGGTAGAGGAGGTAACCGTCCACTTAAGAAACGGTAACTCGGTGGACCCTTTGGATCGTGGATCCTCTACTTGTTAAGACCCTACAAAACACCTCAATCCTGTGACGATCAACTTAGTTTCCAATGTCCAGTGACAACAATCAGACTTGGATTTTCTGTTATAAACTCTCATGTGACTGACCTTTCGCCACCTGTGAGTCCCATCCCTTCTCTCTTTATGTCTAATACCTTTCTATATTACTTTCCTTTTGGGGATAGTTCAGTCGTGTTTCCTTTGGTCTAAACGAAACAGAAATGTATCAAACCACCCGAATTCGACCAGATAACCTCTTCCGTTACCGTGGGGTGAGGTCATGAGAACGGATATTTTAGGGTACCTGCCTCCTCGGACCATCCGACGTCAGGTATCCCAGCGATTCTCAGTCTGTGCTGACTCACTGAAGTGAAAGTGAAAAGTGAAAGTACCTAACCTCTTCCTTTACCGTTGGGTAAGGTCACAAGAACGGACCTCTTAGGGCCCCTGTCCCCTCGGACCACCCGACGACAAATACCCCAACGTGTCTCAGCCTGTGGTGACTTCTTTGAATCGTCGTCGTCGTCGTTCGACCAGATATTGGACAAAGTGAGGATTTGAGAATGTGAAAAGTACTTGAGTGTGCACGGTATCTTTTCGAAGTTTCATTGGATCCCTGTAAACCTTTAAAATGGTGTATCCTGGATTGTTGCGTTTCCTAACCCACATTTGGTAGTAACTGTATTAGAACCGGACGGTCATCACTACAACTTTACGGGTAAACACGTTTAAATAAGTACTGACTATCTGATATAAAAAGTGAAGTCGGTGAGTACAGTTCTTATAAGGGAGACCTATGTCTTAATAACTTAAATTTGTTTGTGAATAACCCGTGGATATTAACCAGGTTGATTGTTCGTAAATCCAACTAAATCTGATAACGGATGTGGATTAATCATAAGGTTAAATTGTTTGATACGATTGACCAGGGACTTCTAAGTAATCATTTCCAAAAGAAACGGAGTGTTTACGAGTCAATCTTAAGGTATGAATTCTTTACGTACTCAATTTAGTGGTGAAGTGTGACTTCTTACCAAGGAGGGTGTTCAAATCTCTTGAACACACGGGACCAGTTGACAAAACCCATAAATTAGTGAATTATAGAGAAAAGAGGGATCCACAGTGTATATAACGGTAGGTTTCAGACGATAAGTCTGTGTAATCGTCCCTAGTTCTCTACAAACATTTATAGTCATTACTCTCGTACTCCGAAATTTATTCGTTTGTACCAAACCCTACGTTTCCGAGTTCAACATATACTTAAACGGATAACAAACACCACACAACGGAGTGTTAATGTATTCGACTATTACTAACTACCAATAAGAAAACAACACGAACTTCAGTTATAAGATGAGGAAGAAAAACTCAACTTACCGGTAGTTTGTTTGATCTTTTTTGAACAATATTCCCGAAACACTAGTAACTATGAAGTTCCACTGGACATTCACTCTTTCTTATTTCACTTATTAAGTGGACAGTCTTAAAAGTCATGGGAATAGAAGATGCTGAAGAAGATTTCAAACAAAGTTTGAAAAAGTACCTCATGACCTACCTTTCGGAAGACGTAATGACAATTACCAGATTTCGCACTAGAAGTCTAAGGAATCCTATCATCTTACTAACCCACACTAGTGAGTGGATCTCGGTCTGTAGGACCTTTCACTTCAGTTCACCCGGAATCTTTCGTAGTGATACTTGTTTCGATCACCTCCACTACCTTAACGTCACCTCGATAAAGTTTAGGACTTTTTACTACGACACTTTCACGACGTGAGTTATACGGTCGTTTAAACCTTTTGAGTTGTCACCGGTGTCCTGACCTTTTCTAGTCAAAAGTAAGGTTAGGGTTTCTTTCCGTTACACTTTCTTACGAGTTTGATGGCGTGTCAACGTGAGTAGAGTGTACGATCATTTCATTACGAGTTTTAAGAGGTTCGGTCCGAAGTCGTTATGTCCTTGGTACCTGAAGGTCTATAAGTTCGACCAAAATCTTTTCCGTCTCCTGGGTCTCTAGTTTAACGGTTGTAGGCGACCTAGTACCTTTTTCGTTCTCTCAAGGTCTTTTTGTAGATAAAGACGAAATAACTGATACGATTTCGGAGACTGACACACCTAGTGTTATTTGACCTTTTAAGACTTTCTCTACCCTTATGGTCTGGTGGACTGGACGAAGAACTCTTTGGATATACGTCCAGTCCTTCGTTGTCAATCTTGACCTGTACCTTGTTGTGTGACCAAGGTTTATCCTTTCCCTCATGCAGGACCGACATATAACAGTGGNGGATCCACAGTGTATATAACGGTAGGTTTCAGACGATAAGTCTGTGTAATCGTCCCTAGTTCTCTACAAACATTTATAGTCATTACTCTCGTACTCCGAAATTTATTCGTTTGTACCAAACCCTACGTTTCCGAGTTCAACATATACTTAAACGGATAACAAACACCACACAACGGAGTGTTAATGTATTCGACTATTACTAACTACCAATAAGAAAACAACACGAACTTCAGTTATAAGATGAGGAAGAAAAACTCAACTTACCGGTAGTTTGTTTGATCTTTTTTGAACAATATTCCCGAAACACTAGTAACTATGAAGTTCCACTGGACATTCACTCTTTCTTATTTCACTTATTAAGTGGACAGTCTTAAAAGTCATGGGAATAGAAGATGCTGAAGAAGATTTCAAACAAAGTTTGAAAAAGTACCTCATGACCTACCTTTCGGAAGACGTAATGACAATTACCAGATTTCGCACTAGAAGTCTAAGGAATCCTATCATCTTACTAACCGACACTAGTGAGTGGATCTCGGTCTGTAGGACCTTTCACTTCAGTTCACCCGGAATCTTTCGTAGTGATACTTGTTTCCATCACCTCCACTACCTTAAGGTCACCTCGATAAAGTTTAGGCCTTTTTACTACGACACTTTCACGACGTGAGTTATACGGTCGTTTAAACCTTTTGAGTTGTCACCGGTGTCCTGACCTTTTCTAGTCAAAAGTAAGGTTAGGGTTTCTTTCCGTTACACTTTCTTACGAGTTTGATGGTGTGTCAACGTGAGTAGAGTGTACGATCATTTCATTACGAGTTTTAAGAGGTTCGGTCCGAAGTCGTTATGTCCTTGGTACTTAAAGGTCTACAAGTTCGACCAAAATCTTTTCCGTCTCCTGGGTCTCTAGTTTAACGGTTGTAGGCGACCTAGTACCTTTTTCGTTCTCTCAAGGTCTTTTTGTAGATAAAGACGAAATAACTGATACGGTTTCGGAGACTGACACACCTAGTGTTATTTGACCTTTTAAGACTTTCTCTACCCTTATGGTCTGGTGGACTGGACGAAGAACTCTTTGGATATACGTCCAGTCCTTCGTTGTCAATCTTGACCTGTACCTTGTTGTGTGACCAAGGTTTATCCTTTCCCTCATGCAGGACCGACATATAACAGTGGCACGAATAAATTGAAGATACGTCTCATGTAGTACTCTTTGCGACCCGACCTACTTCGTGTTCGACCTTAGTCCTAACGGCCCTCTTTATAGTTATTGGAGTCTATACGTCTACTATGGTGGGAATACCGTCTTTCACTTCTCCTCGATTTTTTGGAGAACTACTTTCACTTTCTCCTCTCATCTTTCAAACCGAATTTCGAGTTGTAAGTCTTTTACTTCTAGTATCGTAGACCAGGGTAGTGAAGTACCCTTTATCTACCCCTTTCTCACCTTTGTCACAGTCTGAAATAAAAAAACCCGAGGTTTTAGTGACGTCTACCACTAACGTCGGTACTTTAATTTTCTACGAATGAGGAACTTTCCTTTCAATACTGGTTGGATCTATCGTACACCTTTTCGTCTCTGTAATAAAACGGTTGTTTCCAGACAGATCAGTTCCGACACCAAAAAGGACACCAGTACATACCTACACTCTCAACCTGACACTTCTTTCGACTCACGGTTTCTTAACGACGAAAACTTGACACCACAACCTCTTCTGAGAACTCTCAGGGAACCTGAAGTTCCTCTAGGTTGGTCAGGTAAGACTTCCTCTAGTCAGCACACACAAGTAACCTTCCTTACTACGATTTCGACTTTGAGGTCATGAAACCGGTGGAGTACGCTTTTCAACTGAGTAACCTTTTCTGACACTACGACCCTCCCTAACCCCCGTCGTCCTCTTCCCCTGTTATCTCCTACTCTACCGACCTACCGTAGTGGTTGAGATACCTATACTCAAACTCACTTGAGACCCTCAACCATTACCTGTCCCTCCGGACCACACGACGTTAAGTAACCCAGCGTTTCTCAGCCTGTGTTGACTCGTTGACTTGACTTGACAAATTTTTATAGTCAAAACCGACGTAAGTGTGACGGGGTTAGATGACGAAGTCATAGATTCCTCTACGGACCCTTTGAGAAAGTTTAATGTGGAAAAAAACAGAGAGAAAGAATGGGATCAGGGAGTTAAGGTAAACATAAAACTATATTAAATAAAGGGGTGGAGAGTGGAATGGAATAACTTTTGAAGTCCAGATTTTTTGTCCCAGGAAGTAGCTAACGAAATCTCTCTTAGTAGAATGTTGGTTAAAACAAATCAATCCCATTACTACATTTCACTTTTATGGACATAAAATTTTACAATTGTGTATAAGACTCTCCATTTTGATAATTCCATACCGTTCGGTTACGTAAAGCGAATCCTCTTGTAGTACATGTCTAACTTAAAACTCGTCTAAAAACTCTCTCGTCATTGTCTATTACCACACCGGCTCCTCGCTCTTTCGTAGAGTACAAAACCGTTTCCTACTTTGTCTGTTTAGTCCCCACTCCTTAGTTTTTACAAGTCCTCTCGTTATTACAACCCTCTTTCATGACTGAACAGTGACCGGTTCAAAAGCCTTTCCTGGTCAATACTGTTTGTCGAGGATGAAAGTGAGTGAAAAAGAATTCCAGTCTCTCCACTTACTCCCTACTCTCTGACCTAGATCCCAGTTAATTAGTTAGAGGGCAGGGGGGTAGAAGAAAGAGAAGGAAGCCGATCGGAGGTGTCACGTCATAGGAGTGGAGGAGAGGGAGTCCGCGACAGGGATGGGACGGACCCTGACCAACCGTTAAGTTCTCTTTCCGTTTCCTTTTGGTACAAGATATTGGATCGACTATAAGATCCCATTCCGACTATAAAATGGAAATAGGGAAACTTAAAAGACATGGGTAAGCGTAGCATAAACAAGACGACCCAATTTTCTTTCCGCTATAATACAGGAAATTTAGAGTTGCGTACCAGATTAACGTTTCCTTCATCTCTTAATTCTATTTGGATGAATAGAAGGACTTTGAGGTGAAAGTGGTACAGTCAGAGACAAATAGAGGAAGTACACTAAAGTTAGTAGAGGTATTTTTCAGCGTCAAAGAGACTAAAGAGTTCCGGAGGGTAAAAAATGAAGATGAAATGAATTCGTTAGAATAAAGAGTGACACACCTCGCCTAGTTAGTACTAGGAACCGGTAGGAGTCCCGGGAAAGATTCCCCTTGACAAGAAGGATGAATCCGCGTTAGAATCCATAGGTAAAGGTATGGTGTACTGAGGACCAGGGTCGACGACTAATACCTACCCGTACACTGGGTTCCCGTTGGTCACACATGAGACTGATCGTCATATAGTGGACTGAAACATGTTTTTCGAGACGAGTTTGTTCCTACTTTCATTATTTGACCCTACTAGTCTTTCACAAAGAGTCCTCAAACTTCCCCTTTCTTTCTCACTTAGTCCGCCATTAGATTCCCTTGTCCCATCAACCCTCGACCTGTTCTTTACTTGAGTTTCTCTTCGTCTCTGACTGTCTCCGACCATCACAACCTTTCCTACTGACTTTCTTCGAACGTAAAGTCCTGGTACTTTGGAGTACGTGGTAGAAAGATGGTATTAAATAAACTGGAGTCTCCTACACGAAAAGGTGTGTTCAACGAGTGTTTAAACGTGTATTCGAGACCTGGGGACTTGTGCGGACTACCCCAGGACGTACGAGACAAGTACAGGACGGAAAAGAATCGAGAACGGAGAGACCGTGGGTACGTGACTCGTAACAGTGTAACAGGAACTTCGAAAAGTTTCTACGGTCCAAGAAAGGTTGGAGCCTCAAAAGGATGTCCAAGAAGAACTTGGGACACTTAATGAAATGGGGTGGAGTGAGTAAGGGTTGTGAAAATAAAGGGACGACCGAAGGAGAAGTAAATTTAAGGTTCACTTTACAATCAGGGAACCTGGAGGGGTTCACTTTACACTAGAGACAGAATAAGACTTGTGAAGGACAAGGTGGCAAAGTATCGCGATCAGTAGGAAACGTTACTATAGAAATGAACGTGTAAATAAATAAACTACTGATGAGGAAGGTAATCAGATCTTCGGTGTACACCTTATTCCTCTTCCACGTATAAAGAAGTGATGACACAAGAATCGTAAGTCGAGTTATGGATCCTGTAACATCTAAAAATTATCGGTAATTTACTTACTTACTTACTTTATATAATTTACTAAAGGGGTGAAACCGAGTTAGGATTGTGGAAAGAATTTGGGTCTACAGTATAGGAAGTGAGGAAAGAGATAGAGTCACGAAGAAAAAAAGAGGGTAGAAAATTAATGTAAATATCAAGTTAGTGATTTTCACGAAAACTGTATATAATAATAGCAAGTAATAAGGGATTAGCAAAATACGTACCAAGCGATTAAATAGGTGACTACTTTCGTCCCTGAAACTGTGTACGGTACCAGGGGGAGGAAAGAATTTCACGGATTGTGTCATGATCTGTACAATACTTTTAAATTATTTATGAACCGTCGGACTTAGTTAAGGGAAAGACACTGACGTGGTTTTCTCTCTATACTCTACGATACGTTAAGATCTCTGAACGTAACTTCAGAGTGTACAATCCTTTTTTCAAGTAGTCCTATTCCTTGACACGAAAGACAGTAGGAAAAGAGTTGCTGACCCTTTATTTCCGGGTGTCAGCTTCTAGACCTTATTCGGGACCCCTCCAAAATTTCAGGTAGATTTTTGTATCAGGATTACACAAAGAGTTAATTTTGAATCTGTTGATTCTGGGTGAAACACGAAACTTATGATTATTAATCTAAGTAACCAAGGGAAACGTACTTGTTTCAGCATTCACCCCTCTTTCGGGACAGATAAGTAGAGTTTAATCTGAAATTGTAAAGGATCGTATTTTAAGTTTTCATAACGAAAATCAAGATGAAAAACCTGCATCGATGGAATGAAATTTTTTAGAAATAGAGTGGAGGTATGGATCTAATATTTTTAGAAACTTTCGTCCGTGGTATAGAAGAAAGAAAAGTTTCTTTATCAAAAATAATTAAATCAAAATGAATAAATTTATTTTAAATGTACGTTATTTCGACGTATATAAAGTTCACCTGTCAAACTCAAAACTGTATACAAATGTGGGTTATTGATGGTGTCAGTTCTACGACTTGAAAGAATTTTAAATAAATAAATAAAGACCGACACGACCGAGAAACAATGACGAGTCCGAAAAGAGATCAACACCACTCGTCCCCGAGGAAAGGTCGACGTGACGTGTTCGAAGAATAACGTCACCGAATAGAACGACGTCTCGGGACCGAGATCCCATGCACCCGAGGTCGTCAACCGTTGAGTGTCCGAATCGACGAGACCCCGGATTCCCTAGGAGGATCTAGTCCCTAGCCTTGACACAGACGATGTAACCGTCCACCTAACAATTGGTGACCCGGTCGTCCCTTGGGGTTCTGTGACTTGTAAAGATTGTGGAGGTTTGAAAGATACACTAGAACTTGGAACACGGAGTGACACACAGGGAATACAATACTTTAGTGAATGGATATAGATAATAATATCTATTTTAAAGTAAAATATCTGAAAATATTTTCACATTTGTAGTCATATACGAGAAATAACGGACCTAAAAAAAAAGTAAATCATATTATTAAAACAACTGACATATCTCGAAGAGGTAGAAACCGACGTTTCTTATAGTCAGACTAAAGTCACAACTGGTAGACCACTACAGGTACACATCTCAGAAGAGAACACAACAACCTTCTCCCACAAACGATACTGGTCACGTAAAAGAACAGTTTCGAGATAATCAGAAACGGGACGAAGTAAGACGTAAGGTTCTGGTTTAAACGGACAATGAGGTCCACAAAGAACTGAAGGATGAAAAGGTAAGGTCAGGGGATATTACTTTTCCTGTAGAAAAAACCCACAAGATTTTTCAGAACATCCAGAATTATTTTGGCAAGTTGAAGCCGAAGAAGTCACAATGACCAACCCCGTATCTGAACCTATTGACACTATAACTTACCAAACGGAACCTCTGCTTGTCTCTAGTAAGACTGAAAAAACTCTAACGTGGGTTCATGACGTAAAACCTGAGAAAACAACTGGTACTACCGATGAGGTAAAGAAGACTCCCTAAGGACGAGTGTCATTATCTATATTACCAGTAGACTCAATTTAAGTGGGTAAGGTCAGGTAAAATCAAACGACTAAGGATCTTACAGCTACATGTGAGAACGGTAGAGAACAAACTGGTGAAGGTTTAACGGAACTAAGTACCTGGACTGTAAGGTCCAAGGACACGTTATAACGAGAAATGTCGTAGCCTAGAACGAAGACAGTGGTCAGTGTAGGTGTTGACCCATAACAAAAACGAAACCGAGATAGGGAAGTAAGAAAGACCTCAATAAAGAGGTGACTAGAGACCATCGTATAACCCGTGGATTACTGGACCCCTCAAGGAGAAAACCATAGGATAGTAAAACGATAAAGTATGACAAGCCCCAAGAGTTCCGTTCTTATGACTTCACCAAACGGTAAGTTAAGAGGTCACCTGGTGTAAGACAGTCTGGAGAGGTGGTACTGGGAGGACAGAACCAACGGGACGTCCGTACCGAACCAAAGTAACTCAATCTGTTCCGACACCAGGATTACACTAATCTAACTAATCAAAAGACACTCATACCAAAGTCACACAGACGGGAGACTACGGGAGAACGTTATGGATGGTAGAATGAACCCAAAGAGAATGGAACCTGCTCCCCATAGAGGAATGGTGGCGGTAAGGACTGGAAGTTGCACCCTATCGAGGAGATCCGGGAGGAGACGGACGTATCGGTGACGAGGACCCAACGAGGAGGGCCGGCGGCCGGGACCGGAGCCCACAGTTTAAGTCTGAGTTTAACTTCTTTCATCCCTTTTGGCGATCTGGTAAGTCCATACTGGAGTTAGTTTAGGAAATACCAATATGTCACCTTCACTCTTTATCTAAATTCCAGGATCTAGACTATCTATCTCACGGACTACTTGATACCTTACTCCAAGTACTGTAACATGTCCTCTGTCCCTAGTTCTGGTAGGGGTACCTTTTCTTTACGTTTTTTCGTTTTACCGACAGACCCCTCCGGAATGTTTATCGACACTTTTCTTCTCTCCACTTTTCGTTTCCTCTTTTCCTTTCTATATTCGTAGACTTACGTCTCTAGGTTTCTTATCGTTCTTCTGTACTCTTTCGGAAGGAATCTCTAGTTACGTTTCTTTATCTCCTTTTGTTGTCTTACCCTTTCTGATCTCTAGAGAGGTTCTTTTAATCTCTATGGTTCCCTTGTAAAGTACGTTTCTACCCGAACTATTTCCTGTCTTTACCATACCTGGATTGTCTTCGTCTTCTATAATTCTTCTCCACCGTTCTTATGTACCTTCTTGACATGTTTTTTCTAGAAGTGTTCAGTATATTAGTACTACCACACTAGTGAGTAGATCTCGGTCTGTAGAACCTTATACTTCAGTTGACCCGGAATCTTTCGTAGTGATACTTGTTTCGATCACCTCCACTATCTTAAGGTCAACTCGACAAAGTCTAGGTCTTTCTACAACGACACTTTCACGACGTGAGTTATACGGTCGTTTAAACCTTTTGAGTCGTCACCGGTGTCCTGACCTTTTCCAGGCAAAAGTAAGGTTAGGGTTTCTTTTCGTTACGGTTTCTTACGAGTTTGATGGTGCGTTAACGTAAGTAGAGTGTACGATCATTTCATTACGAGTTTTAAGAGGTTCGGTCCAAAGTCGTTATGTACTTGGCGCTTGAGGGACTATAAGTTCGACCAAAGTCTTTTCCGTCTCCTGGGTCTCCTGGGTTTAACGGTTGTAGACGACCTAGTACCTTTTTCGTTCTCTCAAGGTCTTTTTGTAGATAAAGACGAAATAACTGATACGGTATCGGAAACTGACACACCTAGTGTTATTTGACACCTTTTAAGACTTTCTCTACCCTTATGGTCTGGTGGATTGGACGGAGAACTCTTTAGATATACGTCCAGTCCTTGGTTGTCAATCTTGACGTGTACCTTGTTGTCTGACCAAGGTTTATCCTTTTCCTCACGTAGTTCCGACATATAACAGTGGGACGATTAAATTGAATATACGTCTCATGTAGTACTCTTTGCGACCTGACCTTCTTTGTTCGACCTTAGTTCTAACGGCCCTCTGTATGGTTATTGGAGTCTATACGTCTACTGTGGTGGGAATACCGTCTTTCACTTCTCCTCGATTTTTTGGAGAACTACTTTCATTTTCTCCTCTCACTTTTTCAACCGAATTTTGATTTGTAAGTCTTTTGCTTCTAGTACCGTAGACCAGGGTAGTGAAGTACCCTTTATCTACCCCTTTCTCACCTTTGTCACAGTCTGAAATAAAAAAACCCGAGGGTTTAGTGACGTCTACCACTGACGTCGGTACTTTCATTTTCTGCGAATGAGGAACCTTCTTTTCAATACTGGTTGGATCTATCATATAAGTTTTCGTCTCTGTAATGAAACGACTGATTCCAGGTAGATTAGTTCCGATACCAATAAGGACACCAGTACATACCTACACTCTCAACCTGACACTTCTTCCGACTCGTGGCTTCTTAACTACGAAAACTTCACACCACAACCTCTTCTGAGAACTCTCAGGGAACCTGAAGTTCCTCTAGGTTGGTCAGGTAAGACTTCCTCTAGTCGGGACCCTAAAGAAACCTTCCTTACTACGATTTCAAATTCGAGGTCATGAAACGGGTGGAGTACGCTTTTCAACTGAGTAACCTTTTGTGAGACTACGACCCTCCCTAACCCCCGTCCTCCTAATCCACTACTGTCTCCTACTCTACCGACNGGCCAGGGTAGTGAAGTACCCTTTATCTACCCCTTTCTCACCTTTGTCACAGTCTGAAATAAAAAAACCCGAGGGTTTAGTGACGTCTACCACTGACGTCGGTACTTTCATTTTCTGCGAATGAGGAACCTTCTTTTCAATACTGGTTGGATCTATCATATAAGTTTTCGTCTCTGTAATGAAACGACTGATTCCAGGCAGATTAGTTCCGATACCAATAAGGACACCAGTACATACCTACACTCTCAACCTGACACTTCTTCCGACTCGTGGCTTCTTAACTACGAAAACTTCACACCACAACCTCTTCTGAGAACTCTCAGGGAACCTGAAGTTCCTCTAGGTTGGTCAGGTAAGACTTCCTCTAGTCGGGACCCTAAAGAAACCTTCCTTACTACGATTTCAAATTCGAGGTCATGAAACGGGTGGAGTACGCTTTTCAACTGAGTAACCTTTTGTGAGACTACGACCCTCCCTAACCCCCGTCCTCCTAATCCACTACTGTCTCCTACTCTACCGACCTACCGTAGTGCCTGAGCTACCTGCACTCAGACTCACTTGAGACCCTCTACCACTACCTGTCCCTCCGGACCGTACGACGCTAAGTACCCCAGCGTTTCTCAGTCTGTGCTGACTCGCTGACTTGACTTAACTTGACTTGACTATTATTAAAACTCAGTAATGGACAACTACGTTTATAATCATCCACAATGGAAAACTGACGACTCATGATAAGGTGACATACCAAGACGGTATAAAACAAATAGAGAAGTGAGGACTACCCATAAACCCAATACAGGTGAAAATCTTATAATATTTACTTCGACGATACTTGTAGACATGTGTACAAAAGCATATCTTAGTCCAATATCTATCACCTCAGTGACCGAATATCTATCACAAACAAATTTAAAATTGTTTAGGCGATTTGAAAAAAGGTTTCGTAAACATGTTAAACTGTAAGGGTGGTTGTCAAAGACTCCACTCTAGTGGGTGTCGTGAGACATAACGGTCACAAAAATTAAAATTAAGAATACTTTTCATAAATTAAATACATATAGTAACAAATAAAAAAAGAGTATGACTCCTTGTGAAAAAAGGTACACGAATAATAGGTGCACACATAGAAAATACTGTACAGACGGTTTAGAAAACGTGTAAACATTTGACCGTGCAACAATGTCAAGAAAAATTTGAGACCTAAGTTCAATAAACTATATTGAAAGTTTAAAATCGGAGAACACCTTAAAATACAGTAACTCTTAAACAACATAAAAAGACGAAGAAACACAAAACCCCATAAAACTTAAGATGGTACCCGTAAGACTTTCAAAACAACACATCTGAGACCCAAGACAATATAAGGAGACTCTTTGAAACAACTACAAAGGAAAAAATGGTAGTTCATTAAACCATGTTGTATTCGATATTGAGAAAAGAATGAAAGACACCCGTCAGTAGATTTAAAATCAAGTTAAGAAATCCGGAAACGACATAACAAAATTTAGACAGGGTGTATACAAATCACTTTCACAGTTGGACTTGGAAAATTTTTTCAAAAGTACGTATCCTAATCCCTAAATGGAGAGACCCTAAGAGAAAGGTGGTAGGTCACAACCGACAACGCGTCCGAGAAAGGAACCAAGAAGAAAGTTCTTTCTACCACCCGAAGAGAATATCAAAATCGTAGAACTCAAAATTATTTGAGACAATGACGTCGGGTTCAGACCCCCTTTTGGTATCCTTTTACGTCCTGAATGGGTACGAACAACGACGAGGTGTAAAGACAGGAAGGGAGGTATTAGACGGACGTAAACAAATGAGAAGTCTTAGAAGTCCAAATAAAAAAAAAGGTCTCAGACATTAACAATCTTCCCCCTTCTGACCAGACTTTCCCCCAATACGGGGGTGTTGACTTCCCTTGAGGCAGTATAAGACAATAGAATAGGGAACGAGGTAGAGACATTTCGATCTCGTCCTCGAATCTTTAGTCCAGAGGTAAAAAGAAAGACGAAGAAGTACTTACGTGTATCGGTTCTGTTAACTTTTCTGTATGTCCTAAGTTTGTCTTCAACCCTCCAACCCCTACACCAATTCCCTCTCTCGTCTTCACAGTTTAAAAGGATTCGTAACGTCTTATCTATAAAACCAAGAATTTCAGAGTTAATCACCTGATATAGGTGAAAAAAAGGACGAACAAATATTATGGATGGTGACAACTTGAAGATGACACACGGTCTATAACACGAAATGTGTACAATAGAAATTAGGCATACAGCTGTTGTTGATTTCTAAAAAAAAAGTTGAGACAGACGAGTGTAATCCCTTATCCAGAGTCCTTTCAATTTGTGTGACACGTCATCAAGGAACACGAATCAGTGAGTCAGCACAGGCTGAGAAACATTAGGATGCCTGACATCGGGCGGTCCGAGGAGACAGGTACCCCTAAGAAGTCCGTTCTTATGACCTCACCTAACGGTACGAGAGGAAGTCCCCTGGAAGGGTTGGGTCCCTAGTTTGGGTCCAGAGGGAGAACGTCCGTCTAAGAAGCGTTAGACTCGGTAGTCCCTTTGGGTTCTTATGACCTCCCCATTGGATAGGGAAAAGGTCCCCTTGAAGGACTAGGTCCTTAACTTGGCCCCAGAGAACGTAACGTCCACCTAAGAAATGGTCGACTCAATGGGAACTTCGTGTTTAGGAGAAGAAAGATAATACTTCGGGATAGGGTAAGGGGAGTGGTGAGATGAAAAGTTCGAACTTAAGTCACACAATCACAGAAACGGAGCGGTATTATAAAACTGTGCTCGTAGTAAAGAAAACAACTGAATCTCCCGACAACTAAAGAGGGTCTCCTCAATGGTAGAGATGTTGTATACGAGTCTAGATTTGTTTTTAACCCTTGACTTTTTTCCAGACATAAACGTAATGTTTCCCTTCCGGTCAGAGTAAAGGGAAAAAATAGTTTTTCACGCGAGGTCCATAAACGAGTGAGTTCGGAAGTTATTTACGAACAACTTTACTTAACTCAGGAACCCTTTCTCAAATCCTTCTAATTCGTTTAGTGACTTTATTGGTACTGTCAAGTTTTAGTGTATGTTAAATTCTAGATAATCGCGAAAGTTAACATGGAATTGTGTATGTAACATCGTTGAACTTTGAGTAATCGTCGAACAAAAGACTGAACATATTAGTTACAAACGAAAGGTGAATATTGTAAAAAGAGGAACGATATGAAGTGTTTTCTTCTCTACTCTCGATTACCTATTCAAGTCAAGTCAAGTCAGCCAGTCAGCACAGGTTGAGAAACGTTGGGGTACTTAACGTCGTACGGTCCGGAGGGACAGGTAGTGGTTGAGGGCCTCAAGTGAGTTTAAGTGTAGGTAACTCAGTCACTACGATAGGTCTGTAGAGTAGGAGACAGCAGGGGAAGAGGAGGACGGGGGTTTAGGGAGGGTCGTAGTCAGAAAAGGTTACTCAGTTAAGAAACGTACTCCACCGGTTTCATAACCTCAAAGTCGAAATAGTAGTCAGGAAGGTTTCTTGTGGGTCCTGACTAGAGGAAATCTTTCCTGACAACCTAGAGGAACATCAGGTTCCCTGAGAGTTCTCAGAAGAGGTTGTGGTGTCAAGTTTTCGTAGGTAAGAAGCCGTGAGTCGAAAGAAGTGTCAGGTTGAGAGTGTAGGTATGTACTGGTGACCTTTTTAGTATCGGAACTGATCTGCCTAGAAACAGCCGTTTCAATACAGAGACGAAAACTTATATTTGTATGGGTTTAGTCCCTTCAAAATACGTAAGAATTCTTCGAAGAATTGTAAAAAATTGTAAAAAGTCTCAATTTTTGTATCCCCGAATTCAGGTACTCAAGAAAAGAAATGTATTATAATAGTAAGACCAATAAAGACTTTTTCGATGTCTAAAAAGAGATACTGAGTAAGTCACAAATAAATTGTTTGAAAATAACTCGTGGACTGAACACGGACTGTGACAAGATTCGGGACCTCGATTACGTTACTTCTTTTATTTCTTTTTAGGACCGGGTGGACTTGAATGAAAGATCAACGTCCTTCTCGGTTATTTGACAACAACAACAAGTCAACGATTCAGTACAGGTCGAGAAACACTGGGGTACCTGACGTTGTGTAGTCCGAGGAGACAGGAACTGACAGAGGACCTCAAACGAGTCTAAGTACAGGTAACATTTACCTCGATAGGTTGGTAGAGTAGGAGACGACGGGTGAAGAGGAAACCGGAAATCAGAAAGGGTTGTAGTCCCAGAAAAGGTTACTCAGTCGAGAAACGTAGTCCACCGGTTCCATATCCTCGAAGTCGAAGTCGTAGTCAGGAAGGTTACTTATAAGTACCAACTAAAGGACTTATGTAATTCTGTAATTATTTTACTGTCTGTTTTTTTCACTTTATATATGATACAGTTACCACCATTCCCGATACCTCTTTTGGTTTAGTCTCTTTCCTCTATCTGTTACAACAAATTAATTTGATTAGTCTCTTCTGTAGTGTATCATCTATTAGAAACTTACCACTAGACTTCCTCTATTCCTCAGTCCGAGACTACATAACTTATCATTGAAAAGACAAACTCTCACTGTCGAACAGTAGAGAGAATGAACTGGTTTCCAAACTCCCGGAACTCGTCCCTCCATGGCTCTTCCCTCGACGGACCGTACAAGTTCTGGGTCGTTCATCCAGACACCCCGGTCGTGTAACGTTCGTAACCGTCCACCTTTCTCCAACCGTATAGTAAGTCAAGTCAAGTCAGCGATTCGGCACAGGTTGAGTAACTCTGCGCTACCTGACATCGTACGGTCCTATGGGACAGGTAATGGTTGAAGACTTCGAACGCGTTTGAGAACACGTAACTCAGTCACTATGATAGGTTGGTAGAGTAGGAGACAGTAGGGGAAGAGGAGGACGGAAGTTAGAAAGGGTCGTAGTCCCAGAAAAGGTTACTCAGTCAAGAAGTGTAATCCACCGGTTTCATAACCTCAAAGTCGAAGTCGTAGTCAGGAAGGTTACTTATAAGTCCCGACTAAAGGAAATCCTAACTGACTAAACTAGAGGAATGTCAGGTTCTCTGAGAGTTCTCAGATGAGGTTGTGGTGTCAAGTTTTCGTAGTCAAGAAACCACGAGTCGAAAGAAACATCAGGTTGAGAAAATTTCTTTCATCTCCTTTGGTGATCTAGTAAGTCCATACTGGATTTACTTTAGGGAATGTTAACATGTCACCTTCCCTGTTCATCTAAGGTCCCTAATCTAGACTATCTCACGGACTTCTTGATACCTGTCTCCAAGTACTGTAACATGTCCTCCGTCCCTAGTTCTAGTAGGGGTTCTTTTTCTTTCCGTTTTTCCGTCCTACCAACGGACTCCTCCGGAATGTTTATCGAGTCTTTTCTTATCATCGATTTCCGTTTCCTCTTTTCCTTTCTATATGGGTAAACTTACGTCTCAAGGTTTCTTATCGTTCCTCTCTATTTTGGAAGGAGTCACTAGTCACGTTTCTTTATCTCCTTCTGTTATCTTACCCTTTCTGATCTCTAGAGAAGTTCTTTTAATCTCTATGGTTCCCTTGTAAAGTACGTTTCTACCCGTGTTATTTCCTGTCTTTACCGTACCTGGATTGTCTTCGTCTTCTATAATTCTTCTCCACCGTTCTTATGTGTCTTCTTGCTATGTTTTTTCTAGAAGTACTGGATCTATTACTGCTACCACACTAGAGAGTGGATCTCGGTCTGTAGGACCTTACGCTTCAGTTCACACGGAACCCTTCGTAGTGATACTTGTTTCGATCACCTCCACTACCTTAAGGTCAACCGTATAGTATATTCCGTGAATAAGATCTTTCTGTACCCCACGTCCCGAACAAACTTGTCTTCTCTCTACCAGACTGAAAATAAACTCGTCCTAAAGAGACTTATCTTATCTGATATCCTCTGGGTCTAACCCCTCCCATCCCGTATTGTTTGTTTGTTGTCACCTCTGTCGATTTTATTAAGTCTCCGTCGGGTAGAACTTTTTATAAAGTGTGTCACGTGTAACCCTACTTCCACGTAAGGTGAGAGTAACTGTCAAAAAAATTTTAATTAAAAACAACCTCATATCAACGAAATTTTACAACTCAATCAAAGATGACACGTCGTTTCACTTAGTCTAACTCTAACTGTAGATATGTGATGACATATATTTTATCTACTGATTATTCTTGGATGACATATCGTATCCCTTGAGAAGAGTTATGAGACATTACTGGATATACTCTTTTCTTAATTTCTCACCTCTATATATATATATATATTTTAATAGAAACGACACGTCGTCTTTATATTGTAACATTTAGTTGAATGAGGTTATTTTTAAAAATTTTTTATCAAGTCTCCGTCCTAGGACTCTCCGACCTGGTCCCATCACTATCCCCGTCTCCTCTCCTCACCAGTGTGAGACCTAAACAAAACTTCCCTCTCGGTCTTGTTTGACGACTCACGTTCCTCTCGTTTTCTCTCCAGTCCTTACGTAGGTCTTGACACCGATCTCGTGGTCCTGACTACATCAGTAGTCATTGAGTCTCTCTCTTCCGGAACTCTTCTCATGTAATACCTTTGTATTCTCCTATCAAAATTGGACATTACACACTTTACAGGTAGTCTGTAGGTTTATCAATCTGTGTTCCTACGTCTCCAATCCTCTCTCCAACCGGATTTCAATACCACCACTCCCAAAAGTCTTATATCCACTACAAATTATGGTATTCCTACTAATTCTAACGACGACTAAAGACCTCACGATATTTTAATTCTCTAGGTCCTCTACTCCTTACTATTCCTGTTATCCGACTCTTCCGTTCCTGTCACTATGTCCACCGTTTGTTCCTCTCACAGGACTTTAGGTTTAACTCTCTCATAAAGTTCGTTCACTCGTTAGGTGTTCAGTCTACGAGGAGTGCCCAGTTTATTCCACTCCTTGTTGTAGTGGTTCCAGTAGTCTCTAGTACTAGTGTAATTTTGTCAAATTAATCTCACTTCTGACCAACGTTTTATAACATCTCTATTAACTTTCTCTCTTTGACAACGACAACTTATATCTCTTACAAAAGGTCCTTAAAAGGAGATTTTCTTTCCGTCTCTTTATCTCCCATGGACCTCCTTCGACCTCCCAGTTCTCCAAAAAAAAAAATTAAATTATTCTACCCTCTTTAATATTATACCAATAAACGGGGATCTTTACTAGTTTGTTTCTCTTTCTTTACAACCACGTCGTCTTTCACCCTCTTTAACGACTGTTTAAGATCCTCAAATACGAATATCTTCACTGTCTTATTTCTCTTTCTTTACTACCACGTCGTCGTTCACCCCTTTCTTTCCCCTACCTCAGATCGCGTGTTCATTTTCTCAACCGGAACCTACTCTCAAGTAGGTTCTCATCCTCCTCTCTCCTCCCTTCTGACTCGGAGAACCGTCTCTATGTCCACGTACACCTTAAAAGTAAGATTAATGGTTTTGAAAATCAACTGTTCTCCTTCTAATTTTTTAAATTTTAACACAACCGTACATTGTATTTCCGTATCATTTATAATTATTAAAAATTAACCCTTTTTAGTTTCAACCTTCTCCAGTCGAAGAGTCCAGAAAGTAAAAAGTTCTACTATTTGGTTCTGGTTCTGTAATTGTTCGATCAACAACGAACCTAACTAAAGTAGAGTATTAGGTCACGAATCGAGCTACTACACAATGAAACGATGAATTTTTACATGGATGGTAGACAAACACTTTTTTTTAAATGTAGTTATTTGTTATGTATGTGGTTCATTCATATATCATAAGTCAAGTCAAGTCAGTGAGTCAGCACAGACTGAGGAACGCTGGGGTACTTAGCGTCGTACGGTCCGGAGGGACAGGTAGTGGTTGAGGGCCTCAAGTGAGTCTGAGTGCAGGTAGCTCAGTCACTACGGTAGGTCGGTAGAGTAGGAGACAGTAGGGGAAGAGGAGGACGGGGGTTAGGCAGGGTCGTAGTCTCAGAAAAGGTTACTCAGTTGAGAAGGGTACTCCACCGGTTTCATGACCTCAAAGTCGAAGTCGTAGTAAGGAAGGTTTCTTTAGGGTCCCGACTAGAGGAAGTCTTACCTGACCAACCTAGAGGAACGTCAGGTTCCCTGAGAGTTCTCTGAAGAGGTTGTAGTGTCAAGTTTTCGTAGTTAAGAAGCCGTGAGTCGGAAGAAGTGTCAGGTTGAGGGTGTAGGTATGTACTGGTGACCTTTTGGTATCGGAACTGATCTACCTGGAAACAACCGTTTCATTACAGAGACGAAAAGTTATACGGTAGATCCAACCAGTATTGAAAAGAAGGTTCCTCATTCGTAGAAAGTTAAGGATTTAATGTCAGAAAATATAAGAAAGTGGATCGGTAGTTTTGGTGGTACTCAATACGTAATAACAATGGTTAAAAAGTCTATTTTAATCGTAGAGTTTCGTCAATCGATTGAACCGATTCTTAGGTGTCGGTGTCCATCGTCTTAGTCTAGACTTTAGGTCCAAAAGACTGAGTTTCGGATATATAAGAGATTATATAAAACAATAAAGATCATTACTCTAGAGTTCAGTATAAGAACTCAATAGGTTTTCAAAGATAATAGAAATTCAGAAGATAATTCTATCCTTTTATTTATTCAGTTTACCTCAATTTTATTTACACGATTGTGAACTCCCTCAACAAAGTCAACAGACTTCTATGTCGAACAGGTCTTGAGGGGAAAAGAGGCACTATTTACTCTACACCTTTGTGCTTTCTCTTAACTACAGATCTTCCGTTGCTTACTTTTATTTTGAAAACCCCCTACCTAAATTGAATTTTGACTTTGTTTGTGTGAATTTTCAATGACTACGAGACACCATACCTTTGTAAAAATTATAAAGAATCTGGAACTTCAGTGACCACCTTTCTTTTAGACTATAAACTCTCTGTACTATATTCTCTACTAAGGTCACATGCATCGAACGTTGGGTTCTTCGACTTTTTAGGTTTATAAAGTCTTAGTTTCAAAAACGTAATCAAAACAAGGACTATGGGTGTTAGGTTGATTACACTCGTCTTCGATCAAAAGAGTCCTGACGACTTCATCTTTCAACTAGCCTATTGTAACGAGATGAAGGAGAGTAAATTGGAACTCTGTGTACGATAGGTAGGGACCCAGTCAAATAGAGTCAGACCTACGATCTGACAAGGAGACCTAGAAAACATCTTAAAAACACCAGAAAACCCGGTCAGTCAATAGAGACACTAACTTTGACTCCAAAACGGTAGAATAACCATCCTTACATAGAGGATAGTTGAAAGAGTAGAATTTCAAAACCATCGAGAAATGACACCACTTTACAAAAACAGTTCTTCATTATTGTTATTACTGTTAAATACCCCATAAATGGCCTACCATCAGTAAAATGTCTTGTGAAATTTTTTACACAACTTCACATTTTTACCAAGTAAAATAAGATGGTCACTAGAATACATTCATGATAAAAATAGGAAGAATAAGATGTGTACTCATTACACTTCAAATCTCTTCAATGCACTGAACAGGTCCCAGGATGCCGATCATTTGTAACGAATAAATTGAGACCCATAAGAAAGTACTTCCCTCCTGAAACCCCTCTCCGAAGGTTGACGAAACGAAAAGACTCTCTCCGGACCCCTCTTTCCACCTTTCTGTATTGTTCGACTGTTATGCCAGAAAGATCATCAAATACCAGAGGAAGAACGACCTTTAGAGACATCAGGAGTCTTTCCGTCAATACTACCCTGGTAGTCGACCCTCTCCGTGGTTCTTTCCAAGTTGAAAGGGAACATATGGGGTTAGACGTTCCACTCTTAGGGACAAGATTAATTCACGCCTGAAGTTTGAGTTCAACCATAATATCAGTCACGAAATTACCTTTACTTCTGATCTGTTTTCTCCAATCTTCAGTTGACTCTCTCATGGCAACTGTATATATGTGATGGTAAAAATTCCATCGATCGTAAAACCCTGCCTTATGTGTTTGAACGGTGGTTTTCATTTGTCGACATCGTGTATAAAAAAGTTCTTGTCTAACTACTCCTTTTTTCAGAATTTATGACATAACATTTTTAATCACGTATGCGGGTTCGTGCGCGCGCGTGTGGTGGGGGGGGGGGTTTTAGGGTCTCGATGAAACCATTTATTATTAAACTAAAAATTTTCTAGGGGTCAGTACCGTAACACGGTAATGTTAAAATTATTTATTGATGTTTGAAATTAATTGATCGACACTTTACGTTTGACAGGTTCGATGTATCCGTAACACACAATTTGTACTGAAGTCTTACTTTGTTCGATTAAATTAAGATCATTAGTTCAATTATGTATTCTCTAAGTAACTCATAACGGAAAAGGATGTAAGATAATTACCAAACACATTTTGAGTCGGTGTATTTTACGTTTTAACGGAGTTTTAACGTCCGATGTATAGATTAACTTGGTTCTCTTTTATTTGTAGTTATTTTCCGACTGAACACCTTCGTTATAGGTCATAAGTCTATACCAACGAACCATACACAAAACCAGTACGTAAAAGAAAAAGTACAAGTGACGATAGACGTAAAAAGAACCTTCAGGTCTTAAATATAGAACCCCTATTATATACTTGTCACCTCTTCGACTTAAATTACTGAATGATGTAGTCTTTTAGAAAAAAAGAAAATCTTACAGTATGCGTGGATGTATGTGTGTGTATGGGTACATACACGATACACACGTCGAGTCGAGTCAAGTCAAGTCAACAAGTCAGCACAGGCTGAGAAACACTGGGGTACTTAGTGTCGTGTGGTCCGGAGGGATAGGTAGTGGTTGAGGGTCTCAAGTGGGTCTGAGTACAGGTAGCTCAGAAAAGGTTACTCAGTTGAGAAGCGTACTCCACCGGTTTCATGACCTCAAAGTCGAAATCGTAGTACGAGTCAATACGGGTTAAGAAACACTGGGGTGCCTAACGTCGAGTAGTTCGAGGAGACTGGTACCTTAAAGGGTCCGTTCTTATGATCTCACCCAACAGGAAAGAAAGAAGTCCCCTAGAAGGTTTGGGTTCCTAGTTTGGACACAGAGGATGAAACCGTCCGCCTAAGAAATGGTGACGAGGTGATATATTTATGAAATCACATTGAGTAACACTATTGGTCTAAATAATTATAAGTTATTTATAACACTTTGACTTGAACTAGAACGTACAGAGGTAGGTTTACTATTAACACGATGCAAAGGATGGGGAAAGTAACAGATACTTCGTTTCGGACAGGTATGACATAGATGGCTCAGAATATCCGATGACTTTTGAGTTGTATAGGTTCTCTTTAGGTAGGAGAAAGCTTGGTATCTACCAAGTACAGTAGTTGTAGACGGATTGGTACGTTCGGTCCTTAACATTTCAGTAGAAAGGAAACGAGAGACAGTTATTAGGGACAGGTAGGTAAAGACAGACGAAACAGTGATGGGGTATGCGTACTGGAGACGGAATAAAATCCCGTGGTATACAAATAGGTCCGAAGGTGTCGTACGAGGATTTACCGGAGGTACTAAAGAAAAAGGGGGATAGTAAGATGTGGGACAATCATCTCAATAAAAAAAGATTCTATGTCAAAAGTAGGAAAGGGAAAACCTTTAAAACAGCTCATTTTACATCAGCACAGACTGAGAAACGTTGGGGTACCTGACATCGGACGGTCCGAGGAGACAGGTACCTTAAGAGGTCCGTTCTTATGAACTCACCCATCGGTAAGGGAAGAGGTCCCCTAGAAGGACTACGTCCCTAACTTAAACGTAGAGGACGTAACGTCTGTTTAAGAAATGACAGACTCGTCGGTCCTTTCGGGTTTTCTTTCACAATTAGTGAGAGAGCTCATATTCTACCTCAGATTTAAGAAGTCGTGTTGTCAAGTCTTCAGACAGAGAAAGTCAGAGTAGATACCGGAGAAAGAGGTCGTGAAGGAAGTTCGAGTGACTTTAAGAATTCAAGGTCTTTGTACGATATTTGTAGAGACGTAGATAAGAAAATGAGTATGACAAAAGAGACCGACCATTTAAAGAAAAAAGGTCAGAACCAAATTTGTAATAAACAACAAGTGAGTGAGTCAGTACAGGTCGAGAGACACTGGGGTACCTGACATCGTGTGGCCAAAAGAGACAGGAAGTGGTAAAGGGTCTCAAACGTGTTTGAGTACAGGTAACTTAGTCACTACGGTAGGTTGGTAGAGTAGAAGACACCAAGGTAAAAGGAGGACGGGAGTCAGAAAGGGTTATAGTCCCAGAAAAGGTTAATCAGTCGAGAAGGGTAGTCCACCGATTTAATAACCTCAGAGTTGTAGTCAGGAAGGTTACTTATAAGTCCCGACTAAAGGAAATCCTAGCCGACCAAACTAGAGGAACGTCAGGTTCCCAGAGAGTTCTCAGAAAAGGTTATGACGTCAAATTTTCGTAGTCAAAAAGCCACGAGTGGGAAGAAGTGCCAGGTTGAGAGTGTATGCATGTGCTGATGACCTTTTTGGTTTCGAAACTGGTATGACTGGAAACGACCGTTTCATTACAGAGACGAAAAATTATACGACAGATCCAAACAATATCGAGAGGAAGGTTCCTTGTTCGGAGAAAATTAAAGTACCGACGTCAGTGACAGACGTCACTAAAACCTCGGGTTCCTATATTTCAGTTGTAATAAATGAAGATTACTTATTTCACACCGTGTTCATTACCTAATGGAAGGTTCTGAACCACTATGTTTTGAAACCGACAACAGAACCACGAGTCGGAGAGAACGAGAGAGCGAACGAAAGAAACTCCCTTCGGTCGACAGTCCAACACTCAACGGGTACATTGAGCCTTAACTCGTACCGAAGACAGACCTTCCTTCACTCCGGAACCCAGGTTCTCGGACACTCCTCGGTTTAGGATAGTTGTTCATACACTCCCTCGAACCTTCTTCTATAAAAGGGTCGTCATCTTTTTGTTATATAAGAGAAACTATAGTACCATAGTGATATAGTGTAACAGGAAACTCTTTCTAAATAAACTCCAGAGGAAGGCACCCGATGCGTCCGTGATGTACTCCGTCATTAAGTTTTTAGTTCCTGTCCAGAGAAGAAGGAGAAGAGAGGTTTCGACGAAGGACAGACGGACGTCCGTTCGAGTCCAGAAGGGACAGGATATGTTCACTTTTACTTTTGGGACTTTTGAGAACGGAGTTGCGAGTAGAGAGAAGTAGATGAATAGTTGACGTACTACTCAGGAATCTTGTTTTTCTGACGGTCACACTACACCTGTGTCAATATTTCCCTTATTATATACTCCACCCCGGTCTCCTCTTCCAATAATTCTGAGTGTATCTCGTTATATCCAGTACTACGTTTTGAACCAAAATGTGATTATGACACTCTTCTATCGTAGTAATCACCATTGGTTTACCGTCAAAATAGATAATCCGTAATATTGGAATCACCGATCTGATCATATATTCGAACAGTTATCGAAAAATTCTAGACCTTTTTTTAAGTCTTCCAAAGATTTATAAAGTCTTTGGAGAGTTTTTTTAAAATCTCCTCGACATAAATTGTTCACTGTACCTACACTAAAATATACAAACTTTACTATAACCCACCCTCGGAGATTTGAAATCTTTGATTCCTCCAGAGAATTATCGACACCTAGTCGAAAGTTTATGGATTTTTCTCGTCTCATAGAGTCCCCTGTTTTTACTTAGGTTTTCACTTATTATATAGACATATATTCTAAGACATTTATTATAGGATATCAAGAGACTCTATCATTGTTACATACGTATATGTATTATAACCTATAATTTATAGTCTATAATTTATATATAAAGTCCGTCGACAGTAAAAAAATAAACATACATTCTACGTACCTTAGTTCTGAAGTCGATGTTATATATGTAGCGATTATATATTAGGACGGGTAACTCATTCCTAGCTCAAATAAAAGTTACAGTATTGTTCTATATAGACCGTCAAGAATTTTGATCTGGTTATTTATAAATGAACTATAAAAGGAACTGGTCATAGACTCTTAAATAAAAGATCGACCGATCGTCTGACCCGATGAAAAAGGGAAACAATTAAAAACGTAGTATAAATAATCTATGTATGTTTTTGTACAAGAATACGTGTTTATGTGTGTTTGTATGTATATTTGTGTATTAATATTACTAGTCCGTAGAGTGTAGCGGTTTCTTTTAACTTCACTCAAAAACGAAAAAGAAATACAAGGTTATATTGGACCTTGGGACGGTCGGTGTAGTCTTAACCTATGGTAGACACTTTAATTAAACTTTAAGTGATCCAAATTAAACGAACGGAGATTTAGTCGGTACCGTAGGAAGGTTTAAATAAAAAGGTTCAAATCTGCAATTAAAATAAGACTCTAGGAAGAGGACTCACATAAAACCAGGGAAAGTGATCTCTTGAGAGGTAAAATAGGAATTGGTAAATATGAAGACAGAAGGGTCATCAACTCAATCATCAAACACAGAGCTTGATTCGGAATCATTTCAAATTTTCCTTGTTACAAGAAACCAAGTTATTAAGGGTTCAGTAATTTTTAAAATCAAAAAAATCAACGACCAAAGATGTTTACAAGTCCGAAGGGGTCACCGAGTCACCATTTCTTAGACGGACGTTGCGTCCGTTACACCCAAACTAGGGACCCAGTCCTTCTACGGGACCTCTTTCTTTACCGTTGGGTGAGGTTATAGTAACGGACCTTTTAGGATATCGCTCTCCTCGGACCACCCGATGTCGGATATCGCAGTGTTTCTCAGCATGTGTTGCCTTCGCTGACTCGTACACGGGCGAGATGTTTACAAGTCGAACTAAACCTTCAACATGTACCGTCCCTTCTACTACTTCCTACTTTTTTTTTTAATTGTGTCGGTAAAGATTGGAAAAATCGGGTCCTTTAGGAAACCGTATTAAAAGTCCAGAGTCCCTTAAGGACATATTTTAATAATAATATAGATATCGACAGTCATTTAATCAACCCAGTCACTCAACATATATATCGTTTGGTAAGTATTAGGAGTTGTCAAAAAACTCGTATCTTTACACAAAAAGAGGTCCAGTCAAATAAACTGGTTGCAAACTCCATAAGAAAAACTTGTCAAGAGGGAAGAGTGTAAGATTATGATCAGTCATCACTTCCACGTCATTTGTAGTCAAGAAAACCGAAAATTTAAGAACGAACTAAAAAAAAAGTTTGAAGTAGGTTCATCCGAACTGATTAAAGATGGCGACTCAACGACTCCTAGATAACATATTCCGTCTACTGTACATCTCTCATCAGAATGAGGGATGAATTTTGACTTTTATAGAAACAACGGTTTGAAAGAATTTTTGGAGGTCATCCATTCGAAAAAACTTTAATAAAAAAGAAAGAAAAATTGTAATTTTTTTAAGTATTCCGTTTCTATTATTTAAAGACAATTTATTAACTGAACTCGGTCTTCTTCTCAAATTAAACAACTTTCCATCCGAACCATCTAAGTTATTTTTGGGTTTATCTAAAAAACTGTACAGTAAGTATATACTTTTAACAGCTGTTCATAATAATTATGTAACTGAATAATACGATTGTCACTTTGGAAATGTCGAAGACTGCGATGTACACAGGAGTGTAAAATGGGTGAACTTGTATTGTAGGACCGTAATAATCCAAGAATTGAAAATACCCGTCATGTAAGATGGTGACTTATTGAACCGAGGACGAGGAAAAGTGACCCTTTTTAATATAGAGATATAAAGACATCTGTAACTAAAAGAAATTGTTTTCGTAACCGTAAGGTAACATCACGGTTTGAAATACATACACACACATAGAGACAAAGTGAACACGTCACTTTACTGAGTGTTCTAATATTTAGAAGTAGTCATCTGTATCTGACAAATGTTTGGTTTCTGATCTTAGGAAGAGGAAGTGGAATATGGATGGAATCTTTGAATTGGTGTAATATAGTAGTCTGTACAAAAATTTGGGATTGTAATTATTATACATTTTATATTTCCATATGTTTCGGTTTACTCTTTTAGTGGGTTTCACATTTTTGAAATATTGCTTTAACTTAATCTTCAATGTGTTAAGTAAAAGACGTTGTAAGTGTTATCGTTTCACCGTCCCCCACCGATCCGGTATTCTATATTTTTAACGAAGAAATTCTATCTCTAAAGAGTATTCAACCAACCACTGTGTTCTACCCTCCAATCCCCTTTACTCGACTGTGGTAGTCAGAGGATAGAAGAAGCGTGAAAACACGTCACTTCACAAGTGGTTAATAGTCGTTGGAGGAAATACGGTGTAGTTTTGGACTTTTTAACTGAGTTCGTCTACTTGAGCACTAGGATGACTTGAGAGAGAAAGTCCTAACTGTCTGGCAGATAGTTTTATGGATTGCCCCGGTAAGTCAGTGATGAATAGAGACGTTCGTGAGTGTGACTTACCGAGTTATTCAAATTTTCTATGTCACCAAAAAAAAAAAAGAAAGGTTAATTTCAGAGACAACATCTTGGGAATTGATGTACCTTAGGAAGACTCTTTATGACAAAATGTTAACTTGTTAGGGTGGAGAGGGAGGAAGGCATGAAACTGATTCTTCAGTTTCTAAGAAAACACGTAGATGACTTCTTTGTGTATAAAAGGACCACTAGATCTCGAACTGGATACTGGGTTACGTAAAGACACTCACCTATGTTCACACCGGTTACACCTCTACGTAATGAGTCAAGAAGAAAGTTCTATGTTAAGGGTGACTGTCAGACGTCACGGTACGAAGGAGGAGTGCGTGACATCATAAACTCGGTCTCAGAACAATAAGAGTCCAGTCAGGGACCGGTCACTGGTTCGTCCCACTACCTTACTCCACGATCGGTAAAGGTGGGTCACTGTCCAAGGAGGTTTCTTGTCAGAAACAAGGTCTCAAGAGGAAACCTGATCGTCTCTGAACACTGTAGATATACTGTCAGATTACGGTTGACGGGGGTAGATTGGGTCGAAGGAAGGAAAAGGAAAATATCCTCAATCAGAGATTTTCTAACGATTGTAAGGTTTCAGGTAGAGTCGGAAAGGGAGGTTGTGTCGTGTCAACCATGGTACTCACCGACTTTTTGGTCCACACATTTTACCACGAAACTTTTACCTGGTAAGTGACTGACCGACCATTACTCCTAGAATAGGAAGTCTATCGGTGATCATGTTCCATCACCGGATTAACAATTTTACAAATGGGTACCCCTCGTCCTACAACTCGATCCTACCCTGTTCATGACTGGTCCCGTTATCCAGTCTCAAACTGTACATGGTCCTTTATTATTTCTAGTTCTGTTACCTTAACCTACCAACAATGATACAACGTAACTTATAGAAACGATTGAATATTTCTTCGGAAGTAGAATACGTTTCTTTCGACTACCAACTCAAGTTCTAAACTATGTCACCGACTTGAGGTTTCTACTCACTTCCAAACTTACTCCGTCTGGACAACACAGTTTCGGTTCTGTTCAACCCTTTAGGATCCTGGCACCAACCTGAAAACCGGATTTCTAAACTAAAGGGTCTGACTAGACCAGAAGACCGGAGCTTCTTCAGTGGGTGAGGAAGGGACTTCTTGATCGTTCAGGAGGGGGTTGAGGGTGGTTTGATCTTCTGATCTGTTATCCAAAAGGTGTTATCTTCGCCGAAGGTGACGAAAGGACTAAAGTCCAGGAATTGGTCCCAATTCATCGTCGTATTGAGTCGGTCCCTACTTTACGTAGATTATTTCTTTTTATCTCGATATGTGGGTTCCTCGGGATTCTGGTCGGTAGTACCTGTTCTACCCCGACCCCACCTGGAAAAGTAAGAAAAAAATTTTTTTCATTTTGATTCTTGTGAATTTTCTTCTTAATACTTGAATTAATATTTATTACAATTATTGTTCTTGTGAGTTCCTGTTTTCCATCCTTTTCTATTTTTAAATTTTTTTTGAAATTTTTAATAAGTGTAATGTTTGGGTTCCACAAACACCGTTACCTAGGTGGGTGAGGGTGAATTTTTCATGATATTAGACTTTATGTTTATATTAACAAGGACAGGGAAAGTTTCTTTTAAAAAAAAGGGCTACAGGGTAAGTCAGTATCGGGACTCACACAAGACTTCCGATTCCCACGAACTTGTTTCGTCAAGTTTGTATTCTAACCATTAACCTCTCAAATAACTGAACCCCTGGGAACAAACCCCATATCCTAAATTGAAACATTGTTGTCGGGGTCTCCTACCACGTTTGACACCGATCCTACCGACGATGTCGAATCTATTCCGTTACTGAGTATAACTCACTCCAACTTTACGAATTGTAACGGATCATTTTATATCATCTCTTTCCTTAATTTTCCGACTCACTTCATCTGTTCGACCTTACCCATATAATACACTCCGTTCTTCTTAGTCGTCTCCTGATACCAGGTACCTGTCCAGGGGTTTAGTTTGAAAGTGGATCCACCGGTCCTTAAGTGACCACTCTTCTGATAATTGTAGTGATACCTCAGGTCACAACCGACAGAAGACATTTGGTCTCGACTTCCGTCTTCTGTGACAGTAACTTTAACCGAGTGATTATCGTTACGTCTATAAACTCTAGGTTATATTACCACAGGTCAGAATATAAATTCAAAAATTAGGTAAATCTCAAATCAAAATACATACCATAATCCCTCACAAGATTAAAGTACGAAAATGTACATCGACAGGTCAAAGAGGCCATAGTCAATAACTTCTCTTTCAGAAAAGAGGTAACATATAAGAACGGAGAAAACAGTATCTAATCCACTGATACACTTTTCACTTTTACTTTCAACGAGTCAGTACAGATTGAGAAACCATGAGGTACCTGATGTGTTCAGGTACCTTAAGAGGTCCGGTCTTAGGACCTCATCCGTCGGAAAGAGAAGAGATCCCTTAGAAGGGTTGGGTGTCTAACTTGGGTCACACTTAAATAGAGACCCGAAAGATAGGATCAGGTAACTAGATATCAAGACAAAAACACAGTCATGTTATGACGGAACTAGTGACATCAAAACATCATATCAGACTTCAGTCCTTCGGACTAAGGAGGTCGAGGTCAAAAGAAATTCTTTTGACGAAACCAATAAACCCCAGAAACACGAAGGTAGGTTAGATCACAGACAGTAGGTCACACTTCATTTAATCTTTCTCTGTTTTTCTATAGTATACAATTGTGCATATACACCTTAGATCTTTTTACCATGTCTACTTGGATAAACATCCTGTCCTTATTTCTACGTCTCCATCTCTTGTCTACACACCTGTACTCCCGGTCCCCTGCCCCTCCACCCTACTTGACCCTCTAATCCTAACTGTATATATGTAATGGTACACGTTTTGTCTATTTGATCGCCTTTGGACGACATATCGTGTCCCTGGAGTCGAGACACGAGACACCACTGGATCTACCCACCCTACCCGCTACCCTTACACTTCTTCCAGGTTCTCTCTTCGTTATATACATATGTATATCACTAAGCGAAACTACATGTCGTCTTTGGTTGCGTTGTAACATTTTGTTGGTATGGGGGTAATTTTTTTTTCCTTATATAAGTAAAATAACACCCGTCATCCCTCAATAATTAAAAATCACAAAAAAAAAAAAAATCTTCTGATCGAACCGTTAGTCTCTTCCGCTACCGTGGGGTGAGGTCATGAGAACGGACCGTTTAGGGTACCTACCTCCTCGGACCATCCGACGTCAGGTACCCCAGCGACTCCCAGTCTGTACCGACTCGCTGAAGTGAAAGTGAAAAGTGAAAGTACGTAACCTCTTCCTTTACCGTTGGGTGAGGTCACAAGAACGGACCTCTTAGGGTCCCTACCCCCTCGGACCACCCGACGGTAGATACCCCAGTGTGTCTCAGTCTGTACTGACTTCACTGAATCGTCGTCGTCGTCGTCATCGAACCGTTATCAAAGATATCTTTTAAACTATTTCAGGGTACATGTATTACCTGATTCGTACAACCCACGAAAATCTATCAGATCGGAAAATTTTAAACAATAAGGAGGGGGTAGAGTGGAGTTTATATGAGTAGGTTTTGTAAACAACTCTTAAAGGGGTCACCAAGTCACTAACTGAGGTGCGAAGATGACGTCTCCCGTAGCCAAATTAGGGACCAGACGTTTCAAGACGAACGGTGTACCACACTGGTTTTTCTTTTTTCTTTTTCTTTTTTTTTTTCTTTCGTTTTCGTTTGGTACACAGTTTGACTCCCGAACCTTCTTCTCCCCACTCCTACCCTAACACACGTACTGGAGAAGGTAAAACAGGGACGAACTAAGTCTCGATTAAAAAAGAATGAATATTAAACGTCACCTCATCGACAAAGTAGGGGACAAGGTTTTCTGACCCTTTCAGTAAAGGTAGTCACGGAAACAATGACGAGTCTAGGTGATGTTGGTTTAACGTACAGAACCCCTTAAGTAATTGTCACTCGAAAATGGGCATATAACATTCATGACGTAACGGACGTTTCTTTAGAACTCAAGGAACCTCTTAGTATAATGATAAATAAATAACGTCGAGAAAATCTTGGAGAAGTTTCACAATCTGAAAGTTGTCTGACCTTTATAAAGGATTGTCCTTTTCATCACGTCAACAATAATCTGTCTTGTCACCTTGTAAACATCATTAGTTCTATTAGTTTCGTTTACTCCAGAAAGTTATGTTTTAAAACGAAGGTACTAGTCCTATTACCTCAATTAGGACAAACGAACGTTATTATTTACAAACACCTTAATTATATAATCAGTATATTAAACATAATCTTTTGTCATTGTGTGAAACGGTTCATACGGAATTAACTCCGGCTCTCTCTCTCTTTCTCTTTAATGTGAAACGAGAGGTTTGAGAGAAAACAGAAAATCACTTTAGAACAATAGTTTGTTACATATTTATATCCGGATCTCCACTGAAGTATCCAACCATAATGAACGAAAAAAGGATTTACATCCATTAATTCTCAGTCCTTAACAGAAGGTCAAAGGTCACACAAAGAGGACCCTCATTCCGGTTCAATGATGAACGGATTCTCGAGGGAGGTGACCTCCGACTCTAAATTTTAAGAAAGACGGATCACAAACGGAAGGAAGTTCTGTCAAGGGAAGGACGTATGGTGGATCATGACCGTCTAATTTCGTTGTGTCGTGACTCATTACAGTGAGTCCTCTCGCCGTGCATTCGGGTAAATAGTTAGGTTCCTCCGACTTGACCTCTCTTGTTCTTTTCGAGAATGTCGAGAAGGACAGTAAGAGTTCAGTGTACCGACGTGTCTTATACAAGAACCTTCGGATCTCGTATTTGACTGCCATTAGTGTATGGAAGTTCCAGAACCGGGCCAAAAAGTAGTTTACGTGAAAAAGTACTTAATAACGAAAGTTCCTTTCAATCTCCAAATGTAGGGGTTTCGAGATGGAGTCCCAGTGTGACAAAAGAAATTCTTTCAACTGTCTAAACCGACATAAAGACTTTTTTACTTTTGAATGATATAAATTGTAACAAAATCCCGTAAACCCAATTAGTTTATCAGATCAATTAGGACTCACTGACGAAAACAGTATGAACCTAACGAATAAAAGTTACCTAACCTTATTTTATACTGGTCCATTAATTGTGTTTGATATATCCAGTACAAGTTGGTAAGAATCCTCCAGATCCCAAGTGGTAATACTTATAAGTAATGATCGACATATTGGAGACAACTGAATGTATTCGTAAAACTTTTACAAAGAAACAGATTTTTACCTCGATAAATTGTACAATGAATGGAGAACATGGTTTGTTAATTAATTTATTTCTTACACTTCACGAAACATTTGGTACTTTGGAAAATATCCTCCATGCTGATACTCCAGTTACAAAAGTCTCACTGACCGACTTGAAACATTATTTTACGCACTTACTCATAGTACACATCTTAATTATAGGAAAGATATCTTTGTGTGAGGTACGGCATCTTACATGTTCTCGACCAATTATTTCTGTCAACCAATCGGTTTATTGTAAACCGGGTTATCTTCCATAATAAAAAAGTGTCTTATCTTTGTGTAATTACTAAAAAAAAAAGTTGACTACGAGAAAAAGACTTGAGTCAAGAAAAGGTAAACTTTCTTTTCTCTTTTCCACTTTAAGGTGGAACGTCTCAAACAACACCAAACGAGAAAATTAACTCGTTTACAAAGATTGGATAGTATCAAAGTATCCCAGACACTTTAAACTCACAGAAACGTATTTAATGTGACAGTCTCAGTTGTTTGGTTGACTGCGTATGTCGGGAGGTTTTTATTTAACCTAACATATTAGGGTCATGACGTACATATACACATGTATGAGTAAATTTAATAGAGGAAGGATTGTGTAAAGAGGAAGGGGGTACAGTGTTTAGGTTAGTGTAGTCATCCTCGAGTTATTTAGAACCAACTTCCATCAGTAATACGAATGTATAGTATCTTTATAGTCCGAGGGACCTTCTTCTAATGTTAATTTATAATCTCAAAAAGTATGTGACTTTTTTGGTCTCCGTGGATCGTACACTCGATGATTTCATATGAAGTCTATAAAAAAGACACCTCACTTATGAAGAATAATTGACCTTTAGTAACATATTAAACGAGTTATTTACAAACGACTACTGAGGCTATAACATATTAAAGTCTTAAATAAAGTAAAGGATACTGGTTTATTCCACTCTTGGTTTGCCAGAAAGAAATCTCCAAGTTTAAAGTAATATAAATACATAAAAACTCTCAACGTAGAGCAATGGAAGTAGAAAAGGAAGAAAGGAACAGAAAGGACCATCTCACTACCCGAAGGGAGAGTCACAACTTTATTAAGAAACATTTAAGGTGTTGTGTAGTTTAGAAAGAAAAAAGTGAAGAAAAAGTTCCTCTGAGACTGAGGAACCTCCATAAAAAATAAAAAAATGATGGATACAGGCTGATGCCTGACGTCGTGAGGTCCGAAGGGACAGGAAGTGGTAGAAGACCTCGAACGAGTTTGTGTACACGTATTTCGTAGAGTTATATGGTAACGACATATTACTCTCGCATTGTTTTCTTATACGAAACTAAGAGTGTGACAGAACAATTTTAGGAACTTTACACTGTCCCATCATAGGAACTCTTTTATAAGAATTCGTATCCTCGTTGGTGAGTGAACTAAATTATTAAACGGATATTTTAGATTGATCTTTTTAGACATGAAGGGCCCCCTATTTTCATTTGTTATTAAACCAACAACAACAAATCCCGACCTTGTAAACTTCACTCGTCGACCCTACTATTGGAGGAACGTGAAACAAGTATGTATTCCTTTTCACTTTTAAGACTTTTCTGTAGACATAACATTTAGTTTTATGTGACGATTTTAGTTACATCTCAACTGTAAGACGAACGTTTATAAGAAAACTCTAACCAAGAACATTTAGAGAAAAGGTAGACCAAAAATACAGACGAGACCCTGAACATACGTGTATCAACAGATCCTAGACGAGTCTTACAACTTTATTTCATACACCAAAAATTATTTTTCAATCGGCCCTCCCCTTCTGCGACAGAACCAGTACAGATTTGATGAACATATAGAACACCAAGCCGAATTGAAAATCTTTGAAACCCTGTAGAAAAGAATCGTTTTATTTTGAATAAACTTCAGTACTTTATTAGGATGGGATGTTGAATACAGAAATATTTCTTGTAAACGGTCTTCCTATTAATGATAAAAATTTGTGTCCTTCTCCCTCGTCGTCTCTTCTCAACCACTAACGTTAAAGGAGAGAATGGTATTAGTGTGATAAAGGTAATTTAATTACTACCTCTTCTTGTTAACAAGTATATTTTCAAAGAAAACAATGACTTTCAATCGATTAGACCCTTACAGATGATGAAGGATTTTCTGTTTACGTTACTACTGTTTCCTTTTGTTTAGTTAGACTATACACAGTATTAAAAATTTTCGGGTATTAATATTTCATTGTAGACCTTAATTATAAGGAGGAACTCAAAATACTTCCTTACCGTAACGTTTACCTGAGAAGGTACACTCTTGTATTAGTGGTAACAGTAGTGTCTTACAAATGAGTTGAGGTCAGAAGTTAACGTCCAACTACCAATTAGAAATACGTCTTTGGGTAGATCCTAAGTATGTTTCTTTTCCTCTGTAGTAGGATGAGGAGTCTTCATACTTCAGTATACACACAGTCGCGTAGGGTCTCCAGTGGGTTTAGATTATCGTTGTCGTTCTGACAGTACATAGTTCCGAAATCTAAATAAAAAGTTGGTTTTACCCATTTGGTAAACGTTTTACCTTATAATTAAGAGATGACTAGGAAGTAAATGGTAATCACTAAAGTGTTACCAGAATTTTTGTCTCATCGAAAGTACGGAACTGTAGACTTAAATCCCAAGAGAAAAGAAAGAAATCACATCTAGTCAACAAACGTTTGAAAGTATAGTTATTCTTTCTCTAGTAACAAAAACAACACGCACAGGATGAGAAACTCTGGTGTACCTGACATCGGACGGTCCGAGGACAGGTTCCCTAAAGGATTCGTTCTTATGACCTCACCCAACGGTAAATGAGGAGGTCCCCTAGAAGGGACGGGTTCCTACCTTGGGTGCAGAGGACGTAACCGTCTACCTAAGAAATGGTGACTCGGTGGTCCCTTCGTTCTTTCTCTAATAAGTTACCGTTGAAACAGATGTATAGGAAAAAATGAACAACTGAATTCTAAGAGTGACATTGAGGGGTATAATGCGAAAGGGTACTCAGATATAAGATGTTCGTCAAATTGTCCTATGGACGAGACACAACCAGAAAGCCTCCCTAAAATACCGACCATAGTGGAGTGTTAGGTGACACGCACTGTTTATAATCGAAGAGGACTCGAGTCCTCATTCGGGTCGGACGTCGCCCGTGAAGGAAGGATTCGGATTTCTGTTGTCACAGTGGTGTGTGTAGAATAAGGAATGTTATTCTGACGTTTTCACTGTCAATAAGACTCTGGGATGTTTCGTATGGACAATCTAATGTTTACGAATGTTAATCCTGAGAGGTTGTAGTGTGTCACAATTTCACTTACTGTTCCACCCCGAAAGTGAGGGTGAAAAATTAGTGAAATAGGTCTATAGAACACTTCATTTATATAGAGGAACTCCAATGACAACATAATAAAAAAATTGACAAAAAATTAAAAATTTAAAAAAAACAACCTCAAAACGTTACAAAACAATCAAAGACGACATGGTGTTTCACTTAGTCGACATATATATGTATGTAGGGGAGTGAGAACCCGGAGCGAGGGTGGAGTGACGGGTAGGGTGAGGAGAGCCAGTGGTGTCTCGTGTCTCAACTCGAAGGACACGATATGTCGTCGAAGGGTAATCGATAGATAAAATTTGTTCCATCACATAAATACAGGTTGGATTAGAGGGTTAAGTAGGGTGGGAGTAGGGGGGAGATGGTACGGTGTCTAGGTAAAACAGACAGACGTAGAGATAAGAACGGGACGTTTGTCTGAGTAGACATGGTAGAAACATCTGAGGTATGTATACACAATTATATGTTATAAACAAAAAAAGAAAGACTGACTAAAGTGAGTCACACTACCAGACACCCAGGTAGGTGTAGAGATGTTTACCGTGCCAAAGTAAGTAAAAATACCGACTCATTATAACATATACGTATGGTGTAGGAGAAATCGGTAAGGAGACAACTACCTACAAATCCAACGAAGGTACAGAACCGACAACATTTACCACGACGTTACTTGTGACCCTATGTACAAAAAAACTTAATACTAAAGAGCTCCATATACAGGTCGTTAATCCAACGACCCAGTACACCGTCAAGACAAGATGACGTAAGATTAAGGAGGAATAAGTAAACAATCAGACAGAAATGGAAACCTGAAATGAGTGGAACGGCAGCAGATACTAAGGTAGGTGATAAAGTGCACCGTGAAAGAAATTAAAAGAGAATAGACAGTAATCTCGGTGGACGAGTAACGGGTCATTAGAGATTTGCACCACTTGGACGAGACTTTATCTCTGCGACGAACAATCAGTGTAGTGGTAACGGACTATGTCACTCCAACGGGCACTTAGACAGGACATTAACCCTCTACTGACTTTCCAACATACCCGTATACACACCACAGACACGTCATACACCATCACACAGAGATAAGAGAATTAATTACTACAGCACCTTGTCTGAGACACGGACAAACAGAGTCCTCAACAAACCCTACCTCAAACGTGTTTGTCCAGTGAAATTACGGTCTGTGAAAGAGAAAGATAATACGGTACTGTATCGGGGTAAAGCTACCGACATTTCCGTTATTTTCGATTGAATTATATCTAGTTCAGTGAAGACTTCACCAGGGACAGGTTTCATTAACTTTGGAGAGTCGGGTAACCCTCAAGAAGAAGATGGCAGTCTATTATATTTACCACAGTCACCAAATGGTGAGAAGTCTTTGACTAAGTAAATTTACGTACAATATCTTGTCTTTATATAGGAGTTTCATTCAACTATAATTCTGGACAAACATTTGAACTAGGAAGAAACAAGGAGGCGTGAACTTATTTATCCATTTGTAAAACGGGATGACTCGGAGTTTATAGACCCGTTTACACGTCTAACCACTCTCCGTGATTTTCCATTCGTTATCCCATCAAGAAGACAAGTTGTGAGTCGAAGTTTCCTACCTCTATTCGGAGGTCACTTTCCAGGTCGATAGTGTTATAAATAAAACCCGGTTTGTCTTATTACCACATCTTTCCTCACTTTCCTTCTTAAATACACACAGAGAAGTCTGTATGTCTGTTTGTTCTTTTTGGTGTGTCCATGCCTCGTGTAAAAAAATGTGTTTGAACAAAGTCGTTTACAGTGACGAAGATAGTTTTAAGATAACCACTTCTACGTTTCCTGTAAAAAAGAGGATCTAACTAGACATATAGTTTTTCATCTCGGGTCTGTTAGAGACCTCTCCGAGTAAACAGAGTACAGTACCTCGTACCAAAGACACTCTCTTTATCTCCACTCCTTTCCTCTCCTCTTCTTTAGGACACTACAAGAGGTCGTAGTGTGGGATAACCCTACGAAATCCTGAAAGAAAGACACACTTCCGAAAATTCGGGAATCACTTTATGTACAATTCACGATTCCTGCCTGTGAGCTTTATAATTTTTAACCTTAAGACTCTTCAGACTTAGGTTCGACACTACACAGAGGTACGTACACACGTATACTTACTGTCACACACATGTATATCAATGACAGGATACCTAAAATTTCAAGAATTATAATTTTCATTTATTAAAAATAAGTGTTTAAATAAATATTTTAAATGTAAATTTTATATGAAACATACAAATCATTTACGTTACAATCGAAAAAATCCCGAAATTCTTAGTATAACTCTTAAAAACAGAAGTATTCTCTGTGTTATATGTAATTTGTAACTGTAATAATTTGTAACTGTAAGTCATATAGAAGTAACCAGAACCGAGAGACACAGAAGAGAGAGTAAGGACTAGTGAAGAACACACACAATCAGTGAGCCTACACAGGCTGAGAAACACTAGGATCCCTGACATCGGGTGGTTTGAGGAGACAGGTACCCTAAGAAGTCCGTTCTTATGATCTTACCCAACAGTATTCTGTATGTTATAGAAAGTTCACAATTCATTCCGACATTTTATTAGTCAATAAATAAAATTACGGTATTGGACCGACGAATCATCTTTTGTCTAACCTTTTCCTATTTACACACTTCATCTTCACACTCCTTCGAAAAACCACCCACCGAACGAACTGGAACCGGTCATCTCAACCGTTAAAACTCTGCACTTCTAAGCACTCTACATCAACTCTCCGCCTTACATACCCTGAAACCAAAACCCCCATCCTCTATCCTTCCACGGTTCGCGTCAAGGACGTAAAGTCGTATTCGCTGACCTACTTACCACAACTTATAACCTCTTTTTCATGTAAACTTTAAACCCACTACAAATCCTTCTTTCCAAGACTAACCGCGTGTAAATTAAATATTATGACCACTCTACCAGTTCACTTCTAAATTTTCTTCAACCAACATAAACAGATCTTCTTCCAGAAAGTTCCTTTGTGTTTCAAATTTACCATAAACTTCAGTACTCTTACCTGTTATATTAGTTACTTTCACTTCATTCTTCACTAGTTCCCGAAGGGTCCACCGGGTCACCATTTCTTAGTCAGACGTTTACGTCCTCTGTGTCCTCTACACCCAAATTAGGGACCCAGTCCTTCTAGAGGACCTCCTCCTTTACCATTGGACGAGGTCATAAAGGACGGACCTTCTAGGGTACCTGTCTCCTCAAACCACTCGACGTCAGGTATCCCAACGTGTCTTATTGACTCGTATGTGCATTCTTCACTAACGCGAAGGGACCACCGAGTCTACTATTTCTTAGACGGACTTTATGACCTTTGTACCCAAGCTAGGGACCCAACCCTTCTAGGGGACCTCTTCCCTTACTGTTGGGTAAGATCATAAGAACGGACCTCTTAGGGTACCTGTCTCCTCGAACCACCCGATGTCAGGTATCCTAGTGTTTCTCAGCCTGTGTAGGCTCACTGATTGTGTGTGTTCTTCACTAGTCCTTACTCTTTCTTCTGTGTCTCTCGGTTCTGGTTACTTCTATATGACTTACAGTTACAAATTTTCTATCTAGTTCACACTCTTCAAAGGTTTTCTTTGACTGTACCTCACCGACCTTTCCGTCCTCCTTTTAGTCTTCCTGACTATTAACACCTTAGCTTTCCTCTTTTTATAAAGATCGTCCTTCTTCGACTACTATTTACCGGACTCTATTCCTGACCTCTTGCACACAAGCCGTATCCTTGTGTCTCCTTTCAGTAAATACTCGATTATTCGTTCTCGTTCACATCGACTTACCACCCTTGTCTACGGTCCTACCTTGGTGGACTGTCCTTTATACTTCACACCTGTACTTCTGACGAACGTTTCTGTAAGAAATCTATTTTCAACAATCTTCCTTTCTCCCAAGTCGTCGAATTCTCCGGGTCTACTGAGTTCCTCGGAAAATGATAAACGACACGACAAATAACGAACAAACGAAAATTGCCCTCTCTACCATTGTGTAGACTCACGAATCTCGTTCACAGATCCTTCGTTACTCTTAAACTCCTTTAATAGTTTCTCACCTCTTTCAGATCTTTGTCGACCCGTTTCCGTCCTGTTTTTCAAGGTTCCGTTGTGTGTGTGTGTGTGTGTGTGTTAAAGATTGTCTTAAAGACTCTTTTCTCATGGACCACTCTTCACTTCCTGTGTGGCAAGTATCGGTATCAATGGTTTACACGGTCCCGGTGTGATTAAATGAATAAATTTAGTCGAGTTGGGCACGTGGTGTAATCTTACCTTCAAGACAAACCGGTCCTAAAAAAGATGTGAGACAAGAAACAACACAAAGACCACGGATCTTGACACGAACCGTGTATCATGCAGGAGGTACTTATAAACAACTTATTGACTTTCTCAATCCAAACCAACAACGTTGACACATCCGCTTCTCTGTCTTATGACTTCTCCAATTGATTGAACGGGTCGGTGTTTCCGCTGCTCATTCTTGTAGACATAAACATGGGTTAGATCCTAAAACTGATTGTACACTTCAACAGAGAGAAAATTTTAGTATGATCTACTTCGTCTAAAAAAAAATCTTAAGAAAACAAAAGTTGTAATGAAGATATTACATTTTTCTGAAAGTCTATAATCTTAGTCTAAATAGTCTCAGAATTCTTTCATAACTGAAATTACAGACAGGTTGTAATCAAACTAATAGATACTTCCCTTCCACAATGGTTCGGTAGGTCCGGGAATAAGGTTTTCGTTGGTCGTTCATATTTGGGTCGGAGAAAAGGGAAGTTCGGTACCTGATACGATGCAAGTCCGTAGGGTACACGAATCGACACCTACATGAAAGAGGAGAAAGTCAGGTCCGGAAGATCTATGGAAACGGATGTAGACAAATGAACATGGGTATTATTAGTAACAGAAATAAAAAGGAAAAGAGAAAGATGGAGAAGAGGTTGATGATATAGGGTCTAATGTAGGTTAAAAAGTTTCTTCGATTGTAGAATATTTTAACATTTGGTCTTTCGGTCCCTAAGATAGTGTGACTCGTTGTCTGAACTAGTAAGGGATGTGAATTTTATACTCGAAACTCTCCGTCTTAGTTTCGTCAGGAACTATGTACGTCTATCGGTACAGTCGTCTCCTGTTTTTTCTCTCCTTTCATCAAGTTTCATGTTTTCTGCCAGTTACTCTACACTCGGGAGGACTATTTTCTTCTTCTTTTTATAAAGGAAATTTGTACGACCCGAATAAAAATGACTCCTTTCAAACCTTAAGATTTATAATAAATGTCAAATATACTAATACACTTCTAATTAAGATGTCGTTTGACATAATTAAGAGTAAGAGCTTACCCTCAAGTCAAGAGTTTGTCAACAAAAAGTAAAACTATTTCCATGTAATCTCTGAAGAAGTTCCATAATGTGCGTCTTTATGGAAACCGTCCGAAGAGAGGTTGACTGAGGACTTCAGTTCCATGAATGCCATCAGAGTACCTGGGACATTTGTCATTGGAATGTTTTAAGACGTACTGTCTCAGAATAAAGATGGACCTGCATGTTACCCGGAGACATCTGAAAGAATTAGGAGACAAAGACTCCATCATTTTCACCTGAGACGAATAAAGAGGGACAACAGAATTGAGACACAAAAATTCTGGAGAATATTACCGGTATGGAGGGTGAGGATCCTTAATGATAACACTACGAGTACACTATTTCAAAATGTTTACTTTCCAGAGTCTCTTAGACCTTTCCTCTTTTTTGACGAAGGAAGGAGGGTAGAATCGAAATGACTTTATATTTACTGTTCATTTTCAATGTATATAAATTCCGTATGTTACACTACTATACATTATGTATGTCTAACACTTGATTAATGGTGTCAGTTCAATTAATTGTGTAGATAGTGGAGTAGCAATGAGAAAAAGAGGGGTCACCACTCTTTGAGTTCTCGATGAGAAGGTCGTGTAAAATTCATATGTCATTTCATGACAATTTCATCAATGGTACGACATATAATCTAGGAGGCTTTAATAAGTAGAGTATTAACTTTCAAAAATAGAAAAGTGGTTTTCTACGAATGAGAATTTTTTCATTAAAGAAGTATCAAAGGTCTGATCTGGAAATGTCAAAATCACGAGGACACGAAGTCAGAAACTAGTGGTTTAATAGACTTTCTCCTAAGTCAACGTAAAGATTAAGTCTCTAAAGTTCAACCAATTTAGGGATCTCGACATACTTTAAGATAATATGTCGAAGAAGAGGGATCAAAGGTTATAATAGATTACCGAGACACACACACACACACACACACACACACAACTAACACTTCATCTAGTAGAAATTCTCCTTTGGGTTCCGATGACCAAAAATACTGTATAAACGTATTCGACCATATTTGAGTGGGGACTTATTAAACCGACTACTCTCTTCTTTTTGTTGTGTAAAGAAGTTCACTTGTCTGTAGGTACGTATCTATGGAACAACTCCGTTCCAGCACCATCCTACATTATACGTATGGAGACATCCCTTTATATGGATAAAGTGGTACTTTTAAGTCACATACTTTAGGGGATTCTGTATCCTGTGGTCCCTCTTTGTCTTCCCTTAGTCCTCTAACTACAGTCTCGGAACCTCTATAATCCTGATATGAAGATTTTATCACCTAATATATTAAAAGTCCTTTTCAAAACATTAATACTGTCTGAGTTTATATTTTAAAACCTCTACCCGTTATGACGGAGGATACCCCATATACCTGTGTCAACCTCTTACAAAAGACGGACAGTCTCTTTTTAATATAGAAGTAAAGTTCAGCTTTCTTGTGGATCCAAGGATGGACTGATCTAAGATCTCTCCAGTCAAGTTTATAGTTTTGTTGTGTATAAAGGGAACGAAAGTTTAAAAGCGTTGTATTAGCCATCGGTCTGTTTTATAATCAAGACAAAATCGGTCCTGTCATCGTATTTTTTCTCTATACCCACAAAGACAATATTATGGTTACAAACGTGATAACCTTTTGGAAGGTAAGACGTTTTAACTTGTGATTTTTATTGTTCCGGGCACTCCTTTTACTTTGTTCCCCTCTGGTGAGTTTTGAACCTTAAACTTCTCGTCTCGTGATTTTTTTATTTCAATGGTAGGATTTGTGTGTGGGTGTGTGGGTGGGACCATAGTAATTGTGTGATTATCGTAAACGTGGGCGGAAGCTTCATTCAACCAATAACAATCAGGATTCAGGACCTCGAGGATGAACAAGGAAACTCTACAGCCAAAAGGTTTTACTTAGTAAAATGAGTTTTGATTTTTAGACTAGATGACAAATCTGAAAAAGTAATTAGGTGACAAAATTATGTCCCTAACTACAGAAACGTCAAAGAATTAAATCTAACTGTCGAAGGGTTCACTCCAATCGTATCAACGTGTGGATCTCTACCAGACAAAGAGAAGAAAAAAATTTTTTTTTAAAAAAAAATTAAAACCCCTTTAACGAAATATTACAACACAACAGAAGACGGTATGTTGTACTTAGTCGGTATTAATATTTATATAAAGGAGGGAGAACTCCGAGGGAGGGGAGGAGGTAGGGTGGAGAGAACCAGTAGTGGTACCTCAACAGGAACTTAGTGGTTTCTTCTTCCGAAGACATCGAAAATTTTTTCGAAAATTCGAAAAAAAAAAAGGATTTCTAGAAGAATACAACGACACTAAAAAGAAATTAACACTGTTATGAACGAACCCTATTGAAATTTTGTAATTCGATGACCGTTGGATGTATTCTTGGTTCTAATGAAGACTACAAAATTCTTGTAGAAAGAGAAATGGTCAGTAGGTACCTTATTAAATGTAGTTTCTTAACCGGTAAAATGTTTTTGTTTAGGAGGATTAAGTACACGACACATTCCAAGGATGTAGTACAACACTTACGGTCTAATCAGAGATATTTGGAGACGGAGGAACCGAGACAAGGTTTGAACTAAGTAGTAATTAGGTACGGTCTCAAAATGTTATTATCATGCTATTTGTTCTAAAACGTACAACTGATCGTCACATCTCAACGATACGGACCACCTCCTCCTGAAATTCCTTCCTGCTCCATTATAGAACCTTTTCTTCTTTCTTTGTTTTGGTGGAGACATTCATCAAGATTGTGTCAAAATTGACACTACCATATAAACTGTGGTTTATTGTCGTGACAAAGGAAAGGTCGATTTACAAAGTAGGAAAGAAGAAAGGGAGAAAGAAAGGAACGAAAGAGCGGAAGTGAAAAATTAGATTACAAAAGAAAATAGACACAGTAAAAAAAGAGATACATGATGTGTAGTTCATAGATGGTACACCCTCCTTGTGACGACTTTATTGCCGTTTTTGTCTCAAATCTCACAACACCGTTCTACATGTAATTTGTGCATTGGTGTGTTCGTTTGATTGTCCACTATTCATGATGGTTCTTCTCTGAGATGTTCACTGACAGTCTCCTCCTTATGCAGAATCTATACAGTAGATCCGAAGGGACTCCTTTAGTTGAGTCTTTTTACTCACCTCAATTACTCCGATTTCCCGAAGGGTCCACCGCGATCACCATTTCTTGGGTAGACGGTTATGTCCTCTGTCCTTTCTGTGTCCAAACTAGGGAGCCAACCTTTCTACGGGACCCTCGCCCCTACCGTTGGGTGAGGTCACAAGAACGGACCCCCTAGGGTACCTGTCTCCTCGGACCACCCGATGACAGGTATCCCAGCGTTTCTTATCTTGAACTGTCTTCGCTGAATCGTACGTGTGTTACTCCGATTTTGTCCTTTCTTCCTGAAGGATGGTCTCCCTTGAACACACGTTACTGGAGCGTCGGGACCACTCCTGTCACGAATACTCCTTGACTTACTCCCGATCACCCCAACCTACTGTCTCGCGTACCTCTCCTGAGTCCCATTTCTACTTATGACACCCCGGAGAGATCGAACCCACTCTATTTCTAGAAGTTGAGGTCTCTTTGTCCTTAGTAACTTTACAAAGTTTGGTACTTTACATACTACACTAGTCTAAAAGTAAAACTTTTATACAGAGACTAATATTGTATTGGTCTGGTTATATAGTAAAAACACGAACGACATTAAAACGTAGAAATTTTATAGAGACATTCCTTTCTCGTTGGGACTACAACTGTAGGAATTAAGGTAAAACGTCTATCTGTCTGACTCCGTGTTTCTTCCTTGGTAGGAAACGGAGTAATCCGGACGAAACGAGAAGTGTAAAAAAGACAGTACACCTCACTGTCCTCTCGACACTTCGTTTCGTATGTGTATATTAGTAAACTGTAAAGAAACTTGTCTCCGGGGACTCAGGGAGTAAAAGAGATGAAGGTTAAGTCATTTGTCGAAAATGAGGACGGACTCGAGAGTAAATGTTTGATGAAGACAAAGACAAAATGACCTCCACAAATATCCAAAAAGACAGTGTAATTTGGGTGTAGAAATCCCTAGATAGTGGTTTTTCCCTTAAAACTTTTCTGGTGATCTTAATCGTTTTCACTGTTTCTTCAACCTCAAAACCGTCATTTAATAGATGGACTCCGGTGTAACCAAGTAAGGGAACCGTCGGTTCGAATAATACTTTTCAAAAGTATTTATTAAGTTCGGAGGGTGAATATGAGAGGCATTAAGGAGCATCCCTCTGTTGTGTCACAAAAAACAAAAAAGTAAAACAAAACAAACGGTGTGGTGAGATGGACACTCTAGAATCAAGAGACTGGTCCCTATCTTGGGTCCGAACACCTTCACCTTTGTACCTCGGGATTGGTGACCCGGAGGTCCCTGAAGGGATGTCACACGAAGAAATAACTTCCCAAAGACCGAGCCGTTCAGTACGAGGGTGGGGAGGTGTAAACGAGTTTGGTAATTCCGTATCATAATTCTCGAGGTCGTTATACGATCTATAACACACTTGTGATTTCTTTATGACCTATGAAGGGTTATTTAAAATGTACGTTAAACGGGGGACTCAAAGACGGGACTTGGAGGAAAATACTATGCAAGAAAGAGAATCTTTCGTCTCAACGAGACTCTCCCGCGGTAGAATTGTTGATCGCCAAAGACATGTTTGTCGCCAATTGTCAGGTGAACCGTACGTCACTGACGTCGTTTTGACGAACTCCATTTTCACACTCTCGACTTAGGGTCGGTCTTCGTTCTTTGCCTTCCTCTTCCATGGTCAACACTCGAAAGGTGAACAGATCGTCTGACATAAAATCGCAGTTCTCCGTCACCGATCACTCTTCCTTAACGTAAAAATGTTTTGCCAACTGCGCTATCAAGAGAAGTCAGAAAGTCAAGTTAAGTCAAGTCAGTGTGTCAGCACAGGCTGAGAAACGTTGGGGTACCTGATGTCGTGCGATCCGAAGGGACAGGTAGTGGTTGACGGTCTCGAACGAGTTTGAGTACAGGTAACTCAGTCACTACGGTAGGTAGGTAGAGTAGGAGACAGTACGGGAGTCAGAAATCAATACTAGTTTAGAAGTTTTGAGGGTCTTATTATTTACCCGTAGTATATTTGAATGGACCCCAATTAGTGAAACTTATACTTTACACTAGTATCAGACTACTACACTTTTGTGTTTGGTTTTGGTGTCAAATAGTCCAGTCCCGAGTCGCTCCAGAAGTAACGTGTGTTTGTGTAAGGACCGTTGCTACAGGTCTGTGACTTTACGAATCATCCGTTACTCATTACCTGTCTGGACCCACCTCTTACTCGTCCAAACCCTTGTAAATGTTGAAACTTTTAATGAGAAAGAGGAGACTCCGTGAGTTACTGAACCTGTAACCGCACCTCTGTCTTCCTTCTATCTTATCTCCATTTCCTTAACTTCTTTCCTCTTGTCCTTCTCTTTCAGGTTTTTGTCTTTCCTAATTTCCCTTTCCTTTGATTAGTTTCCCTACGAAGGATTTCGTCCATTCTTATACTCCCTGACTCTGGTACCTTCTGTGGTGTTATCAAAACTGACCCTGTTTGGTTCTCACAAATAACCAGACTTGTACGATAAATGTAAATGTCACAGGACGAACATTAGACAAAGATTTATATTTGATAAATTAGGAATTTTACTCCATGTCATCTACATTGATTTTGTACGGATTTTACTAATCTTACAATTCGATATGGTTTTTTTCCCCCCGTTTCTTTTTATTTTCTAAGTTCTTTACTTTACTCTTCTCCGAAGCCACTTACAGGATAACGTATTGATGTATGAATCGAAACCTAAGACAAAATATTCCGTTTCCCTCTTCACTATATCATGACAACTCAATTTTGACGTTCTTGTAGTTGTGTTGTTTTGTCAGATTTTAAAATCGTCTTGTAATTACGAAAAAAAAGACCAGGACTTTTTTAATACGTCGTCTATTTTATTTCCCGTTACAAAAGTAATACAAAAAAATTTTTTCTTTCTTTCCTTCCTTCCTTTTCCTTAGAATACTTTGACAAAATATACATATATAGTAGAATATTAAATACGTAAACAACAACAAGTCAGTGATTCAGCACAGGCTGAGAAACGTTGGGGTACCTGACGTCGTGTGGTCAGAAGGAACAGGAAGTGATAGAGGGTCTCAAACGAGTTTAGTCAGTGATAACTCAACCACTACGAGGAAATGGAAGTTATCAAAGATCGTAGTCCCAGAAAAGGTCACTCAGTCGAGAAGGATAGTCCTTTGGTTTCATAACCTCGAAGTCGTAGTCAGGAAGGTCATTTATAAGTCCAAACTAAAGGAAATCCTAACTGACCAAACTAGAGGAACGACAGGTTCCCTGAGAGTTCTCAGAAGAGGTTGTGGTGTCAAGTTTTCGTAGTAAAGAAGTGACGAGTCAGAAAAAATACCAGGTCGACAGTGTAGACATGTACTGATGATCTTTTTGGTATCGAAACTGATATATGTGGAAACAGCCGTTTCACGAGAGAGACGAAAATTATGTTACAGATCCACACAGTATTGAAAGGAAGGTTCCTCATTCGTTGAAGAGTAAAGTACCGACGTTAGTGACAGACGTCACTAAAACCTCGGGTACTCTTATTTTAGACAGTGAAAAATACGAAAAAGTGGAAGATAAACGATACTTCACTACCCTGGTCTATAGTACTAGAATCAAAAAACTTACGACTCAAAATTCGGTCGTAAAAATGAGAGGAGAAATTGGGAGTAATCCTCCGAAAAATCAAGGAAAAGTGAAAAACGGTAATCTCACCATAGTAGATGTATAGACTCCAACAACTATTAAGAGGACCGTTAGAACTAAGGCAGAACACTAAATAGGTCGGACCGCAAAACGTACTACATGAGACGTATAGTATATTCAATTTATTTACCCCACTGTTATATGTCGGACCTGTATGAGGAAAGGGTTAAAACTTGGTCAGACAACAAGGTACAGGTCTAGATTGACAACGAAGAACTGGGAGTATGTCTAAAGAGTCCTCTGTCCATTCCATCAGACCACAAGGGTAGAGAAATCTTAAAAGGTGTCAAATAACACTAGGTGTGATAGTTTCCCAAAGTACATCAGTCACCTTGTCTTCATCTACAAAAAGACCTTAAGGGAACGAAAGAGATACTAGGTTACTTACAATCGATAAACTAGAGACCAAGGAGACGGAAAAGATTTAGGTTGAACATGTAGACCTTCGAGAGCCAAGTGCATGACACCTTCGGATGGAACTTCCTAAAACTCGTATTGGAATGATCGTACTCTTTATGTGTGTTAACCTACCATCAAACTTGTAAGAAACCGTAAGGGGAAGAAACCCTAATCTTACTTTTAACTGGAAAAAGTCAGGACAAGGTGACGACTCAAAAGGTTTAAACACGTACATAACTCACGTCGTGAAATTATCGTAGTAGAAAATCCTAAACTTTGTCGAGTCAATCTTAAGGTAGTGGAGGTGATCGAAACAAACGTCATACGAAGGTGAACTGAAGTGTGTGGTCCTACAGACCGAGATCGACTCACTGGTGTGATACTACAGAAAGGACCAGTAATTCTGAAAAATTCGTATCAAGACACATAATAACGATGGAGAAGAATTAGTTAAGACAGACAATCTCAGAATGGTAAAGTCAGGAAATAGTACGAGTAGGAATGTACTTCACGAGGGAACTCTAGAGGTCAAAAGAACTCCTCTGGAGATCAGAAAGGGTAATATAACAAAAGGAGATGAAGAAACGTAAAAAGTAAATTCTTCTGAAAGAATAGAGAGAAATGATAAGAGACATTGAGACGGAAGTCAATCCATATAGAAAGGGAAAGAGGGAACGAAAATCGAAGAGAAGAAAGGAGTCGATAAACATTTCGGAAGAGTCTGTTAAGTCAAATTTAGGATATATTCAGGATACTGAATATATCCTTTGTATTTTACTAACAAAATGTCTGTTTTAAACGTTTATATCGTGAAAAAAATTTTAACTACCTGAGTTCAAAAGACTGAGGATCAAGTCAAGACAAAGAAACTTTTTTAAAACCCAACTTCCATTTGATAATTTGATCATTAAGATGAACAACTTAACGGAGTTTTAATTGACTGTAAAAAGTATTTATACCTCTTTTGGTATTAAACTTTTCTATATCCGTGAGGTCAGAAGTAAAGTTGTAATAAATGTTATCGATTCTGTGACTTTGTTAGATTTACAGGACAGGTAACTACCTATTTACCTATTTCTTCTACACCACGTATATATTACCTTATAATGAGTCGGTGTCTTCTCATACTTCATTACGGTAACCGTCGTTGTACCTACCGGATCACTAACAGTATCAACTCACTTCATTCAGTCCGTCTCTTTCTACTTGTAGTATACCATAGTGAATATACACTATAGAATTTCTTACCATTTTTATTCGAATAAATGTTTTGTCTCAGTGTCTACATATTTTGTTTGTACCAACGGTTCCCCCCTTCCCCCTTTCCTGTTTCACCCTCTCACTCCTAACTGTACACGTGTGACGACGACGACGACGACGACGACGACGACGACGACGACGACGGTTCAACGAAGTCAGCACAGGTTGAGACACGCTAGGGTATCTACCGTCAGGTGGTCCGAGGCGGTAGGGACCCTAAGAGGTCCGTTCTGGTGACCTCACCCAACGGTAAAGGAAGAGGTTAGGTACTTTCACTTTTCACTTTCACTTCAGCGAGTCAGTACAGACTGAGAATCGTTCGGGTACCTGACGTCGGATGGTCCGAGGAGGTAGGTACCCTAAAAGGTCCGTTCTCATGACCTCACCCCACGGTAACGGAAGAGGTACACGTGTGATGACTTATATTTTATCTATTGAATGTCCCTGTATGACATATATCGTGTCCCTTGAGATGAGTCATGAGACATTACTGATGTACCCTTCTTTTAAGATTTTTTATCACATAGATACATATACATATTGACTAAGTGAAACGATATGTCTTCTTTGATTGTGTTGTATCATTTAGTTGATGCATTTAGTTATTTTTAATTAAAATTTTATATATTCTTTTCTTTTAAAGTCAAAAGGATAAAACTTCTTGGTCTCGTATCTTAAATTCCGTCAGTACTGGTGACCTTTCGTTCTATCCTTAAAGTGTTTCTCTTTTGCCCGTCTCTCCATCCCGTCTTCGATAAGTTTAAGAGATATATTTGATAAAACTTTAGAGACCGATGGGTACTTGGTACACATACCTCTTCGGTCTGAAGTTAGTCGGGTCGATTCTTTTTATTCTTTGACTCTAAATTTAATGACGGGTTTTCCATCTCAAGTACAAACTTAGATTAGTTCGATCAAAGGACGATTTCATTTTTATAGTTGTCATAAACATCCTTTCATACCTTAGGTCTCTTAGGAGTTGTATTATAAGTAATACAGGTCCCATGTTTATTTGTATAAACACTACATTTTACTTATTCCTTTTATACAAGACAAGAATTCTCTTTTCTGTTAGTTACCTACTGGATCTATAACCTCAATCGTCTGGTCATGAGATTTCTCCGACAATAATGATATGAATATGACTTCCCTTTCTAACTTTTAGAGTCCTCTTTTCAAAATTTTTCTTTGACTTAAGTTCAATGTTTTTACTTTTGATATAATAGAGTGTATTTTTAAGTGCCCTATCGTATTGACGTCTCAATTCTACTGTCTCCTTTCTCAGTGATTTGTTCAGATCCCTCTTTTCTCCAGATTTACTTTCAGTTATCTATTTAATTTTACTTTTACACTTTTTATAAATTTGTTCGGTTTTACACGTCCGTTTCTTCTTGTTTCCTTTTTCTTTTCCTCCCACACCGTTTCTGTTTTGAGGTTTTCTATCTACCTTCAGGTTGTGGTAGTTTTTAATGTAATTTATGGTCATTGGATTGTAAGGTTAAATTTTCCGTCTATTTTATCTAAATTTTTTCGTTCCGGGTTGTAATACGAAAGATTCCCTGTGAAATTTCTGTATTTATTAAGTTCATTTTCCTCTAGTCTTATGAAATGATTATAATCTACTTAATATGAAAGTCAAGTCAAGTCAGCGAGTCAGTACAGGCTGAGAAACGCTGGGGTACTTAGCGTCGTGCGGTCCGGAGGGACGGGTAGTGGTAGAGGGTCTCAAGTGAGTCTGAGTGCAGGTAGCTCAGTCACTACGGTAGGTCGGTAGAGTAGGAGACACCAGGAGAAGAGGAGGACGGGGGTTAGGCAGGGTCGTAGTCTCAGAAAAGGTTACTCAGTTGAGAAACGTACTCCACCGGCTTCATGACCTCAAAGTCGAATTCTGGTTATTATAATGGTTTCTATTTTTACCTCTATATTAATACTTAGTGAAGTGATCCTTCTTTATTTTTAGTATTTGTCTTGAAGTTTTGTGAAATTCGTTTTAATTGTTTTAAAATTCCCGTGTTATCTGTCAATGGGTGTGATCTGATTCCTCTATGATGGTAGGAAGAGACTTGTTAACCATCTTCTTTATTTGTTGTTTCTGTGTCTACAGGACTTGTTGTGACAATGGTATAACTGAATTTATGATGGAGGTTTGACTTTTTATACGTAAGAAAAGTTCAGATGTACGACACATATTTCTCTAGATAAACTCAGTATTTTATATAAAGTTTAATTTTTTTAAAAATGAAATATAACTTCATATCATCCTTTCACTAAGTCAATATGTATATGTAGATAGATAAGAAAAAGTTTAAGAAATTTATAAGTATATTTACTTTAGTATATTACACACGAGAGATTTATATTACCTTAATTTTGGTTTTGATCTTGGTTATTTTATACATCCTTTTAGTGTGTATAACCCCTTAATTAATTGTACGAAAATTCGTTAAACACCTTTTATTAAAATTGACTAACTGACACTTTCATAGTGTATACTTTTAAACACCCTACATCGATTCATTCACAAATCTCATCTTAAATATTAAAAAAGTCGAAATATATACACACATATACACACACATATATACATATATATATACAAAAAGAAAAGGCTAATAAAAGATAATATCCAATGACTCTCTATCGTTCATATCAAGGGACACGATGTGTCATTTAAAAACAACGAATACGATAAAATATGTTTAACAAAGACAAATGGGGATTAAATCTTTAATCTTCTTCTTTTCGATACTGGTTGGATCTGTCGTATAATTTTTCGTCTCTGTAATGAAACGGTATCAGTTTCGATACCAAAAAGGTCATCAGTACATACCTACACTCTCAACCTGACACTTCTTTCGACTCGCGGTTTCTTAACTACGGAAAATTGACACCACAACCTCTTCTGAGAACTCTCAGGGGACCTGACGTCCCTTTAGTTTGGTCAGTTAGGATATCCTTTAGTCAGGACTTATAAGTGACCTTCCTGTACGACCTCGACTTTGAGGTTATGAAACCGGTGAACTACACTTCTTACGTCAGTAATCTCTTCTGAGACTTTAACACTTTCTAACTTCCGTCCTCCTCTTCCCCTTTTATCTCCTACTCTACCAATCTACCGTAGTGGCTGACCTATCTGTACTCAAACTCGTTCGAGGTCCTCACCCACTACCTGTTCCTTCGTCAGGTACCCCAACGCTTCTCAGTCTGTACTGACTTGTTGACTTGACTTGGGGATTAAATAAAAGGGGGGACGGAAATGGTAAACTATTGGTATCCAAACAAAAGACACAGACACTCAGTCACAGACAAAACATATGTATAATTAAACACAATAAAAAAATCTAAAGTATGCATAGTGTATTAAAACGGAAAGAGACGGACTGAATGAAGTGAATCATACCATAAGAGATCCAGGTAAATACGACGACGTTTACCGTTATAAAGTAAGAAAAAATACGACTCATTACAAAGAAACACATATATATAGTGTTGAAAAATTTAGTCAGCAGACAACGACCCGTGAACAAAAGTACTATCGATAAAATTTATCTAGAAGGACCATCGAGTCTACCATTTCTTAGACGGACGTCACACCCTCTATACCCAAGCTAGAGACCCAGTCCTTCTAAGGGACCTCTTACCTTACCGTTGGGTGAGATCATAAGAACGGACCCTTTAGGGTACCTGTCTCCTCCGACTACCCGATGTCAGGTACCCAAACGTTTCTCAGTCTGTGTTGACTCGCTGATTGTGATCACATTTATCACGACGACTGCGCAACACCACGAACACAGAAAGTTTGACCCCGAAGGGACCACCGAGTCACCATTTCTTAGACGAACAGTTACGTCCTCTGAATCCAAGTTAGGATCTCAGCCTTTCTCGGGGACCTCTTCCTTTACCGTTGGGTGTGGTCATAAGAACGAACCCTTTAGGGTACCTGTCTTCTCGGACCACCCGATGTCAGGTATCCCAGCGTTTTCTCAGACTGCACTAAATAGTTGATTTGTTGTTTAGAAAGTGTAGTCTCAAAAGTGGAAAAGACCTATATACGGATACTCAACCTAACGACCTATCATACCAAAGAGATAAAAATCAAAAATTTCCTGGGAGGTACGACAAAAGGTACCATCGACGTGGCTAAATGTAAGGGTGGTTGTCACTTCTCTCAAGGGAAGAGAGATGTAGGAGATGTCGTAAATAACAAACATCTGAAGAACTACTATCGGTATCTTAAATAGCAAAATTATAAACATAGATTTTAATAAAAAAAAATTTAAAAGTGGTATTCTTCGATCTAATTTTTTTCTCGTCTCAATTCGTTTATTTCTTGAACCCCCGTTTCATTGGAATTTCGATGTCATTAGTCTCTGACGTCATATCCGGAATTCTAGATGTCTATTAGTCGTCTTGTCTTGTCTATCAAGTCCTTACCTGGGGATGGACATATCAACATACTAAAAATACACAAAAAAAGGGAAATAACACTATTATTGTGAATTGTACTCTAATGTGAGAATTGTTTCAAAATTCATGAATGATGTTATAATAATGGATATACATGTTACCGTATATGTAAAACTCTTTCAACGACTATCATAAGTCACCTCTTCCTTTTCAGTAAAGTTTTTACCATGATCTTACTTATCTTTCGATTTAACCTTTTTTTACTTGATATTAAGAACGACGTACAGTATATGTTTTTATTTAATCTTTATCGGGATTTATAATTTCGATTTAGGTCTCTTGAGTATCTCCTTTTTTATCTTCTTATATAATTACTAAATCCGTATATATTTCCGTAATATAAGTTATTGTCTTTATTGGTATTCTTTTTATAGTTATTTAATTTGACGTAGTTTTAATTTTATGAATAGTTTTCTGTAATAATTATTATACTTATCCATTTACTGTCCGAACCTCTTTATTTACTCTTTTATAGAGAAACTAGTATATTACGTTGTAGTTTTTTGTTTGTTGGTTTAAATTTTTAACCGTCTTCTACACTCATCTGTAAAAAGGTTTCTTCTGTATGTCTACCGGTTGTCCGTGTACTTTTTCAAGAGTTGTATCGATTAGTAGTCTCTTTACTTTTAATTTGGTGTTACTTTATAGCAGACTGCAGATAGTCTTACTGATAGTAATTTTCCTTATGTTTATTGTTTAAAACCGTTCCTACATCTCTTTTCCGTCGAGAGTATACGACAATCACCCTTACATTTCATCACGTTCGATGATACCTTTTGTCATACCTCTAAAGAGTTTTGTGAATTTTATCTTGATGGCATGCTGGGTCTTTAAAGTGAGGAACCATATGTAGACCTTTTTTACTTTGTACTTTTGTGATTAAGTTTTTCTATGTACGTGGGGTCATACATATTCACAAACGTATATATATACAAACCTTATGATGAGTTGGTCCGTTTTATTACTCTAAAACGATAAACGTTGGTGTATCTACCTTCCATAATACGATTTACTTTATTCAGTATGACATACTATAGTGAATATTTTAGATTTGTTTATTTGATCACTTATATTGTTTTTTCTTTGTCTGAGTGTCTATATCTCTCATGTGATTACCAATGATCACCCCCCTGGACTAGCCCCATCCTCTAATTCTGTGTTTTTGTAATACATATTTTATTTGATGATCCTATATAACATATCGTGTCCCTTATGTCGGTAATAAAATATTATTGTTTTTACCTTATATTGGAAATTTTTCCACTTAGTGACATATGGACACCCCGAAGGTACCATTGAGTCCGGTTTTTCTTAGACGGACGTTACCCCCTTTGGGTCCAAGCTAGGGATCCAACCCTTCTAGGGGACCTCTTCCCTTACTGTTGGGTCATAAGAAGAGACCTCTTAGAGTACCTGTCTCTTCGGACCGTCCGATGTCAGGTACCCCAGAGTTATTATTCTATTTGTTGTTATTCTATTTATTTTGAATTTCTATTTTAAATATGACTCACTATATTCGGAATGTAAGATAGTTTGTCTGGTGTATTACAGATATATGACGTACTACAGTATAAATAATTTTGACTTTTTCAGATTGAATACCATCTCAACTATACGTACGATAAGTTACCACCTTACAATTATTAAATTTTTCTTTTTAGTTGGATGGACGAGAAAATGAACGACACGATCTTCCTCATAACTATAGGAATGTACCTGGAAACTAACTCACCTTTGTGAACACTAAGGCAAACACCTACCCGAGTTCTCCACCAAACCTCGACGTGTTTGGGAACGTAATCCTGGTGTTGGGTCTGAAGCACCGAGGAGTCGTTGTAAACTCTCCTTTACAATGGTTGACAAGTAGGTGACATCTTAAACTCGGATATAACCTCACACTAAAACTTATCGTGTAAACCTAACCGGAGAATCCTACACCCTACAACAAGTCGGCGATTAAGACTGAGAAACACTGGAGCACCTATCGTCATACGGTCCGAAGGGACAGGTAGTCGTAGAGGGTCTGAAACGAGTTTGATACAGGTAACTCAACCACTACGGTAGGTTAGTAGAGTAAGAGACAGCGGGGGAAGAGGAGGACGAGAGTCAGAAAGGGTCGTAGTTCCACTCAAACGGTGTCTTACACAGTGGATAAACTTATACAGTTCAACCATTTGCCTTATATAGTCAAAACAAGTGATTCTACATTCACAGATAGACGACTTTTAATGTTAAAATTAAAATTTATATGAATCAAATAGTTATTATATGGATACAGGAATCATTTACAAAAAGAAGGAGACGTAGACAAAGAATCGTATCAGGATCTAAACACATTTTTAGTCAAGTCAGTCAAGTCAAGTCAGTGAATCATCCCAGACTGAGACGCTGGGGTACTTAGCGTCGTACGGTCCGGAGGGACAGGTAGTGGTTGGGGGCCTCAAGTGAGTCTGAGTGTAGGTAACTCAGGCACTACGGTTGGTCGGTAGAGTAGGAGACAGCAGGGGAAGAGGACGACGGGGGTTAGGGAGGGTCGTAGTCTCAGAAAAGGTTACTCAGTTGAGAAGCGTACTCCACCGGTTTCATGACCTCAAAGTCGAAATCGTAGTAAAGAAGGTTTCTTTAGGATCCCGACTAGAGGAAGTCTTACCTGACCAACCTAGAGGAACGTCAGGTTCCCCGAGAGTTCTCAGAAGAGGTTGTGGTGTCAAGTTTTCGTAGTTAAGAAGCCGCGGGTCGGAAGAAGTGTCAGGTTGAGAGTGTAGGTATGTACTGGTGTTCTTTTTGGTATCGTAACTGATCTGCCTTGAATCAGCCGTTTCATTACAGAGACGAAAAGTTATACGATAGATCCAACAAGTATTGAAAGGAAGGTTCCTCATTCGTAGAAAATTAAAGTACCGACGTCAGTGGTAGACGTCACTAAAACCTCGGGGGGTTTTATTTCAGACTGTGACAAAGGTGACAAAGGGGTAGATAAAGGGTACTTCACTACCCTGGCCTACGGTACTAGAAGCAAAAGACTTACAACTCGAAATTCGGTTGAAAAAGTGAGAGGCGAAAGTGAAAGTAGTTCTCCTAAAAATCAAGGAGAAGTGAAAGACGGTATTCCCACCACAGTAGACGTATAGAGTCCAATAACTATAAAGAGGACCGTCAGAACTAAGGTCGAACACAAAGAAGGTCAGGTCGTAAAGAGTACTACATGAGACGTATAATCAATTTATTCGTCCCACTGTTATATGTCGGAACTGTGTGAGGAAAAGGATAAACCTTGGTCAGACAACAAGGTACAGGTCAAGATTGACAACGAAGGACCGGACGTATGTCTAAAGAGTGCTCCGTCCAGTCCACCAGACCATAAGGGTAGGGAAAGTCTTAACAGGTGTCAAATAACACTAGGTGTGTCTGTTTCCGAAACCGTATCAGTTATTTCGTCTTTATCTACAAAAAGACCTTGAGAGAACGAAAAAGGTACTAGGTCGCCTACAACCGTTAAACTAGAGACCAAGGAGACGAAAAAGATTTTGGTCGAACTTGTAGTCCTACAAGTGTCAAGTGTATAACAACTTCGGACCGAACCTCTTAAAACCCGTACTGAAATGATCACACACTCTATCCACGTTAACAAGCCATCAAACTCGTAAGAAACCGTAACGAAAAGAAACCCTAACCTTACTTTTAACTGGAAAAGGTTAGGACACCGGTGACGACTCAAAAGGTTTAAACGACCGTATAACTTCCGTCGTGAAACTGTCGTAGTAGAAAGTCCTAAACTTTATCGAAGTGACCTTAAGGTAGTGGAGGTGATCGAAACCAGCATCACTACGAAAGATTCCGGGTGAACTGAAGTGTAAGGTCCTACAGACCGAGATCTACTCACTAGTGTGGTAGTACTAATAGGCCCAGTATTTCTAGAAAAAACATGTCAACAAGACACATAAGAACGGTGGAGAAGAATTATAGAAGACGAAGACAATCCAGGTATGGTAAAGATAGGAAATAGTTCGGGTAGAAACGTACTTTACGAGGGAACCATAGAGATTAAAAGAACTTCTCTAGAGATCAGAAAGGGTAAGACAACAAAAGGAGATAAAGAAACGTAACTAGTGACTTCCTTCTTCAGAAAGAATAGAGAAGAACGATAAGAAACCTTGAGACGTAAGTCTACGAATATAGAAAGGAAAAGAGGAAACGAAAAGCGAAGAGNGAAAAGAGGAAACGAAAAACGAAGAGAAGAAAAGTGTCGATAAACATTCCGGAGGGGTCTGTCGGTAAAACGAAAAAACGCAAAGAAAAGGTATCCCTACCAGAACTAGGGACAGAGGACATGTTACAGTACTTGGAGTAAGGTATCAAGTAGTCCGTGAGATAGATAGTCTAGATCCGGGAATTTAGATAAAGAGTGAAGGTGACATATTAGTATTCCCTAAACTAAATCCAGTATGGACTTACCAGATCGCCAAAAGGGATGAAAGAAGTTAAATTCAGACTTAAACCATTATTCCTCAAGTACTAGACTCGGTGTCAGTCGAGGGTCAGAACAAAAACGACTGACATATCTCGAACAGGTAGAAACCGACGTTTCTTATATCAGTTAGACTAAAACCACAACTGGTAGACCACTACAGGTACACATCTCAGAAGAGAACACAACAACCTTCTCCCACAAACGATACTGGTCACGTAAAAGAACCGTTTTGAGATAATCAGAAACGGGACGAAGTAAGGCGTAAGGTTCCGGTTTAAACGGACAATGAGGTCCACAAAGAACTGAAGGATGAAAACGTAAGGTCAGGGGATATTACTTTTCCTGTAGAAAAAACCCACAATCAAGATTTTCCAGAACATCCAGAAGTATCTTGGCAAGTTGAAGTCGAAGAAGTCGTAATGACCAACCCCGTATCTGAACCTAATGCCACTATAACTTACCAAACGGAACCTCTGGTTGTCTCTAGTAACACAGCAAAAACTCTAACGTGGGTTCATGACGTAAAACCTGAGAAAACGACTGGTACTACCGATGAGGTAAAGAAGACTCCCTAAGGACGAGCGTCATTATCTATATTACCAGTAGACTCAATTTAAGTGGGTAAGGTCAGGTAAAATCAAGCGACTAAGGATCTTACAGCTGCAAGTGAGAACGGTAGAGAACAAACTGGTGAAGGTTAAACGGAACTAAGTACCTGGACTGTAAGGTCCAAGGATACGTTATAACGAGAAATATCGTAGCCCGGAACAAAGAGAGTGGTCAGTGTAGGTGTCGACCCATAACAAAAACAAAACCGAGGTAGGGAAGTAAGAAAGACCTCAATAAAGAGGTAACTAGAGGTCATCGTATAACCTGTGGATGACTGGACCCCTCAAGGAGTAAGTCATAGGATAATAAAACGTAAAAGTATGACAAGTACCCCAAGAGTTCCGTCCTTATGACTTCACCAAACGGTAAGGGAAGAGGTCACCTGGTGTAAGACAGTCTGGACAGGTGGTACTGGGAGGACAGAACCCAACGGGGCGTCCGTACCGAACCAAAGTAACTCAATCTGTTCCGACACCAGGATCACACTAATCTAACTAATCAAAAGACACTCATACCAAAGTCACACAGACGAGAGACTACGGGAGAACGTTGTGGATGGTACAATGAACCCACAGAGAATGGAACCCACACCCCATAGAGAAGTGCCGACGAGGTCGTTTCGAGTCGGTGACGAGGAATGGAACCTGCTTCCCATAGAGGACTGACGGCGGGAAGGACTGGAAGTTGCACCCTATCGAGGAGATCCGGGAGGACCCGGTCACGTCGGTGGCGAGGAACCTGCACCCAACTAGAAGGACTGGCGACGGGGACCGGAGCCTACACCCCACCGAGGAAGGCCGGGGACTGGGACCGGAGTATGTGCCCCACCGAGGAGGTCTGGTAACGGGACTGGAGCCTGTACCCCACCGAGGAGAGCCGGCGCGACCCACACGGTCGGCAGTGTCCCGAACGGGACTTATAAGACTATATTTATTTTATCTATTGGTAGTTCTTGGATAATATATCGTGTCCCTCGAGACGAGTTACAATCCACTGTCGGAGGTACTATCCCCACAAACCCCCTCTTATGTACGTACCGACTCAGGGAAGTGACAAGTGGACTTTGATAGTTTTGTAATAATTAACCGATATGGGGTTATGTTTTATTTATTTTTCATTTTTTTTTATCGAATGAATCGAGAATAGACAAAATTATAACCCAACCACTTTTTTAAGAAAACTCAAACAGGTATCGAACCGTTTCTTTTTGGGCTTACTTGAAAAACCGGTTGGGTTATAAATCAATGTATCCAACAAAAAAAAAAAAAAAAAGTCAGTTGAGGAGACACTTGGTTCCGGATATACTGGAAACGGTCTATAAATAACGGGATACTCGACCCTGTAAAAGACCTAACACATAATGATAAAGGAACCACGGATCTTGTTAAGTACCGTATATCAACTAATAATTATTTACGAACAATTTATTCAATTATTATTTTCTAGATAAATTTTTATAATTCAACTACAACAGTCACAAGAGATGGACAAAGAAGATCTCTTCCCACAAAAAAACAAAAAACAAAAAAAATTTTTTTGACACGTCATAAAAATCTAATGTTCAAACCATTTCCGGAGACCGATAGTATCCACATAATCGTAATGATTTTCCGGTTTCCAATCAGGCATTTTTTACAAGAAGGTGAGACCCGGTATCTGCCGTAAATAATGTATTTTTTAGGACACGTCATCTGGTTTATAATAGTCAATTATCAGGCCTTTTCCCGCACGAGATAGTTACAGAAAATATTATCAGTCTATATATTTCTTGTTATGAACTTAATTGGTCCTCAGACAAAAGACATCTAGAATCTGAGTATTTCCATTACTTCAACCACCCGAAGGGGTCACAGAGTCGCCGTTTCTTAGGTCGACGTCACGTCCTCCACCTAAGCTAGGGACCTATCCCTTCCAGGGGACCTCTTCTTTTACCGTTGGGTGAGGTCATAATAAACACACGCACGAGTCAGACACATAGAGATAAAAATATCCTTATAAAACAAAGTAGATCTGATTTTTGTGTTCTCACCCCTTTGTTCATTGGTACTACCACTGATACTAAGTGTCACTTCGTCTTCCATCTCTTAATGAGACATTTTGGGTCTCGGACCTCTGTAAATCATATTCCTGTTGTCTGTGGTTATCCATTTCGACCGGAGTAACTCGTAGTCCCGTGTCATATTACTAATGTTAATTATTACTTCTTCTGGAGTTCGATAGTTTCTTACTGACTCTAACGTCATTTTAGACGTCCACCCAAAGGAAAAGAAAGACCCTAAGGTCGATATGATACAAAGGGTCGGAAGAATACGGGTATCACAATCACTACTTGTTCCGTATCACAATCTACGAACCAACATAGATCGAGAAACGTCGGGGTACTTGGTATCGGAAAGTCCAAGGAGACAGGTACCTTAAGAGGTCCGTTCTTATGACCTCATCCATCGGTAAGGAAAGAGGGTCCCTAGAAGGACTGGGTCCCAAACTTGAACTCAGAGGACGTAAAGTCCGCCTAAGAAAGGACGGACTCGGAGATTGTTTCGGGTATTGTGACTCAACAAAGATCAGTTATTCTACAATTGTCCTCCTTATACGTAAAGGATATCAAGACTGGTATTTTAGAAAATGTTCTCGGAAGTTACCAGAAGGGTTAGATTAGACATGTAACACTGCGAATCATACTAAATCTTTTGACGTAAGACTTCTATCGTCTCTAAGACAGTCGAACCTAAAACTTACTGACACAAGTAGTTTGAAGGTAACGGATAATAGATCTTGAGGACAAAACCAGAAATGAACTCACTTTCTGTTTGAATCCAAAACGGTTCGGTGACTTACACGACAGTTCAGCTGATCGGTGATCGATGTATACAGAATCTCTTATAAAGTCTAAATCGATCACCTCGGTTCCTCCACTTAAAATTTAAAATAATCCAAATTTAAATTTATCGGTATACACCAAATACTGATGGTATAATCGTGTCTAGAACATCCCGAACCGATGTAAATAAAAAAGTAAACTTCTTCTAAACCTGATTCATTACCGTCAAAAACGGTTATTTCGGTCTAGGACATACAATATACACCGTATCTCATAAGAGTCATCACACAGGAGACACCTGAAGGGGTCGTAGGGAAATTGGTACGAAGTAGAGTGTGTACCACGGTGTAAGTGAGGGTTTGATACTTATGACAAACAGATTGGGTATGGGAAGGGGAGATGACGGACTGTACGAAACGAGGAAGTACCGGTGACCGTTTATCGGAGAGTAGAAAGTTTTAAATCTCCAGTACAGTGGGGAGGATACTTGTAAAAAAAATTACGTAAGGTCCTTCTTAACGAGTAAAAGACGTAACACAGTGTGACTTTGGAAGATCTAAAGATAATACAGTGGAAGTTGTGAGTAACGCAAATAAACAATGACGTAAAAAGAGAGAAGTATAATCTCCCCTTCGAAACCTCTTACCTGACACAGATAAATTATAAACAAAAACATCGTGAATCCTGTAGTCAAAGTTACATCTAACAGTTATTCTGTGTACTTATCCTTTAAAACCTTTATCTTAAGATACTATTAGGAGATGACAAAAAGGAGAAACTAAACGTAATAGAGGGTTCTACAATTCTTGACTGATTCCGACCTGGTCACAAAAGACGGGAAATAAATATAAGTTTTCCTAGATAAAGACTCTGAAATGGGAATCACTCGTGTCTTAGTTACCAATACCAAGTGTCTTACTTTGATATTAACGTGTAACGTAAAGAAAGACACAATTAAAGTGTGAGACACACACACGACTCAATGAAGTCAGTATAGACTAAGAAACGTTGGGGATACCTGACATCGGACGGTCCAAGGAGACAGGTACCTTAAGAGGTCCGTTCTTATGACCTCACCTAACGGTAAAGGATGGGGTCCCCTAGAAGAACTGAGTCCCTAGTTTGGACCCAGAGGACGTTTCCTCCGTCTAAGAAATGGTAGACTCGGTGGTCACCTCAGGACTAAAAAAAACTCCTCGGAGTTAAGACCAAAGGTATCGACGAGTGGTTCAATGTAACGATGGTGTCACGTGTTCCTAAGGGAAAAGAGGTGTAGAAGTGGTTGTGACAACATAGAACAGAAAGACTACCATCGTTAAGATTATCCTTCCTCCACTATAGAGTTACGTCAAAACTAAACGTAAAGAGTCTACTAGTCACTACAAGTCGTGGAAAAGTAGATGGATACCCGGTAAACACACAAAAGAAACCTTTTCACAGATAAACCAAGAAGACGGTAAGATTTTGGTCTATCGAAAAGAAACAGACGACACAAAAACAATAACTCAACGTATTCAAGGAATATACAAAACCTATAATTAGGGAAGTCAAGTCAAGTCAACGAGTCAGCACAGACTGAGAAACACTGGGGTACCTGACGTCGTGTGGTCCGAAGGGACGGGTAGTGGTTGAGGACCTCGAACGAGTTTGAGTACAGGTAGGTCAGGCACTACGGTAGGTTAGTAGAGTAGGAGACAACAGGGGAAGAGGAAGACGGACGTTAGAAAGGGTCGTAATCCCAGAAAAGGTCACTCAGTCAAGAAACGTAGTCCACCGGTTTCATAACCTCAAAGTCGAAGTCGTAGTCAGGAAGATTACTTATAAGTCTTGAATAAAGGAAATCTTAACTGACCAACCTAGAGGAACGTCAGGATCCCTGAGAGTTCTCAGAAGAGATTGTGGTGTCAAGTTTTCGTAGTCAAGAAACCACGAGTCGAAAGAAATCCTCTCCCTTTACCTTTGGGTGAGACCATAAGAACGGACCTTTTAGGGTACCTGTCTCTTCGGACCGCTCGATGTTAGGTACCCCAGTGTTTCTCAACTTGTGATGACTTCACTGAATCGATCGTCGAAAGAAATATCAGGTTGAGAGTGTAGGTATGTACTGATGACCCTTTGGTATCGAAACTGAACTTCCTGGAAACAACCGTCTCATTACAGAGACGAAAAATTATACGACAGATCCGATTAGTATCGAAAGGGAGGTTCCTCTTTCACAGAAAATTAAAGTACAGACGTCAGTGGTAGATATCACTAAAACCTCGGGTTTTTTCATTTTAGACAATGACAAAGGTGAAAAAGGGGTAACTAAACGATATTTCACTACTCTGGTCTATGGTACTAGAATTCAAATAACCTACAACTCAAAATTCAGTCGAGAAAGTGAGAGGAGAAAGTGGGAGTTATTCTTCGAGAAATCAAGGAAAGAAGAAAGACGGTAATCTCACCATAGTGGATGTATAGACTCCAACGACTATCCAGAGGACCGTTAGAACTAAGGTCGAACACTAAGTAGGTCGAGACGTAAAATGTACTACATAAGACATGTCTTCAATTCGTCCCACTGTCATATGTCTGAACAGTATGAGGAAAGGGTTAAAATTTGTAACCGTCCGTCGAAGAAATGGTGACTCGAGGGACCCTTCGGGGAGGTTAAAAATATCTCTGATAAAAAGGGGTGACTCATAAGAGCCTAAGGAACAGTTTATAATTAACTGGTATGTATGTACCTAAATAAAGACCCAAAGTCAAGACAAGGAAACCGGGACCACAGATAAAAATACGACCATGTACAATAAAATGATATCGATCATTATATCAAACTTTAGTCGTTACACTACGGAGACCGAAAGAAGAAAGAGTTCTAAAAAAAAAAACTGATAAACCTCAGAAAAACACCAAGGTATATGTAAAATTCTAACAGAAAGGATAAAGACACTTTTTATGGTAACCCAAATGACTTTTCCTTTATGTCTTTTGTTAGAGTAAGTGTTATCTTATTTTTACTTTTAAAACTACACTTAAATGGGTTCCTCCACTTTCTAGACATGTAACTTTTGGAGTTCTGATACAACTTTCTTTAACTTTTTCCGTGTTTATTTACCTTTCTATGTAGGTACGAGTACTTGACCTTCTTACTTATAACGATTTTACAGATGTGATGGGTTTCGACAGATATCTAAGTTACAATAGGGATAGTTTTAAGGTTACTAGCAAAAATCTCATCTGAAATGAGGGACACATACCGGGAATGAGGATGTCGTACCAAGAGGTACCAAAGTCGATCTTCCGACTCTACAAGTGTTTCTAGAGAAACGGGACTAACCTAGACTTTAGGTTAAAAAAGAGTCGTGAGACGTCGGAGTCTTTAGAGACGTCTTGAGGGGTCAGAGGGTCACTTAAAAGGGTCGATTTGAAAAACCTTAGAATGGAACATCGTAAAGTTCTTAATTGGTTCTTAAGATTCCCTTTAAACAGTCCAAAACTACTAAGAATGGAAACGTGGGAAGGATATATTATTGGACAGAAGTTTGGGATCTCATAACCTTCGAGGTTTCAAATGAGACAAATGTGTTGGGTCGTTCTTATGGTGAGAAGTGTCCGAAATAAAAAAGACACGGTATCAAATCCTTCAGAATAGTCCCTCTTTTGGTCCTATTTAAACCATATGAGTGGAAATACGAAAGGAAGAAAGTTTCCGGTCTCGGGACACAATTAACAAAAAAAAAAAAAAAAAAA
>SJYO01049755.1:25320742-25464830 GCA_006410555.1 Capra ibex | reverse complement strand
AAAAAAAAAAAAAAAAAACCTACTTAAGGGAAAAATAAAAAAAAAAAATAAAAAAAATACAAAAAAAAAAAAAAAATTAAAATTGTAGAAATTAAGAATGTACGCAAGGGTTTGTACTTGGGGGGAGGGCGGAGGGAGGGGTGTTGTAGAGAGACCCATTAACAATTTGAGACAGACGTTTATCAATAAATTAAATGAAACAGGTCAACGAATAGTACCCTCCATCTAAATTATGGTCTGTGAGACGGTTTCCCGAAGGGACCACCTAATCTACCATTTCTTAAACAGACGTCACGTCCTCTGGACGGATCCAAGTTAGGACCCACTCCTTCTAGGGGACCTCTTCCCTTACCGATGGGTGAGGTCATAAGAACGGACCTCTTAAGGTACCTGTCTCCTCGGACCGTCCGATGTCAGGTACCCCAACGTTTCTCAGTCTGAGTTAACTCGCTTAGTGTGTGTGTGTGTGTGTGTGTGTGTGTGTGTGTGTGTGTGTGTATGGGCTGTGTGAATGTGTGACGGTTTTGCTTTTATGGGATGGTTATCGAGAATAAAGGTACCAGTAAGGAACAGATACGGTTCCAGAGAATAAAAGAAGGAACGAAGAATTGTAAAAGGAGTAAGAAGTTCTCGTTTTCGTAAGATGGGTGAAAAAGATACTTATTCACTAGAATCTGTTCAAAGAATGAAATAAGTAGATTTTATTAGTACATTATCCGTCACAAAGAGTGTAACACAAGGTACATTTATGTTGGATGTAGTCGTAATAGTTCCCCCCTACCAAATTTAGGGACTCTAGAAAGTTCTAAAAGACTTTGTCTTAGAACCAAATCACTTAGGTCTCATAAACGGAAAAATGGTTGGAAATACCTACCAGGAATATATCTGATTTCAAACTCTTGTGACACTATTCCGGTAATACTTTAAATTTATTGAACATAAAATACTTCATAGACTTTATGTTCATGAGCTATTTATGATCAAAGGTAAATAGAAGGTTGGGTATGTAAAATCTTTCTACAAAATTTGTCTGCACGGTTATATGCTTTATAAACCTTCGATAAGTCTATCATCTCGATATATGTAAGTTTACTAACGACAATAATTGAATTTATAATGTAATAGGTCAAAAAAAACAATAGATAACATGATACGTTATTTTCTTTTCAAGTGGAAATTTAGACTATATTTTATATCTCGACTTTTCAATCATCAGTCTTAGGTAGTTTTATAAAGTTGGAACACTATATATGACTTCTCAATGATAAAGAAGGATAGGGACCTTTTAAACGCCGAAGGGACCATCGAGTCGACCCTTTCTTAAAAGGACGTTACGTCCTCTGGGACCAAGCTAAGGACCCAACCCTTCTAGGGGACCTCTTCCCTATCCGATGGGTGAGGTCATAAGAACCCGAAGGGAACACCGAGTCGACCATTTCTTAGACGTACGGTATACCTTCTGGACCCAAACTAGAGACCTAACCCTTCTAGGGGACCTCTTCCCTTTCCGATGGGTGAGGTCATAAGACCGGACCTCTTAAGGTACTTGACATATCAGGTACCACAGCATCTCAGACTGTGTTGACTCGTTGAAAGTGAAAAAAGCTTTTAGACTTTCCCTTTGATTCTAAGTTGTCCTTACTATGTGTTACACATTTTTTCCCCTCACTTTATGTGTGACAAGACTGAACACCAAATAGTTTCACATAAGAACATTTCCTTCTTTTATAGTCTTTGACCTTCTCACTTCGCTCCAGATTGTAAAGGTGTGTTTCGATTAACAGAATTGACAACATTCACTAAATCTCCAAGAATTACAAGTAATTACATTTTATTTTTACTTATTGGGGGGGTTCATTATAGGAGGAACCGAATTACTGTATCTCTTATTTAACACACGTTGTCAATTGTACGTCAAAAATCTTTTAACCGAAGGAAAAATCTTTACCGTAGGTTGTGTATCGACGCTCCGTTAATGGTAGTTAATGAGTTAATAAAGACAAAATCATTATCGTATTAAGAGCGACCTTTATCTAATGTGACAACCTCAAAATTCCACTATTAATTAGTACGTAAAGGATGGGGATCATGTTCAAACCTTATAAACGACCCCTAGTTTTAAGATCGAAATAAAAATCATTTGTATCTAGTCCTTTTCAAAGAACCCAGACATCGGTGTTGACCCAAAGATGATGGAAAATAGGGTTAACTTTGTTATGTTGACTTCCTCTTAAACCTAGACGGTTCATCCAAGTCGAGTTAAGTCAAGTCAAGTCAGTGAGTCAACATAGACTGACAAACGTTGTGGATCTTAACAACGGAATGTAAACCACTAGAGAGAATCACCGTTGACTCTCCTTCCGGATATCTGAACATAGATCTTCTTTAAAGAACCAGGACTGGATACACACAAATAGACTTCCTACATCCGTGTCTCGTGTTAAACGAAGGGTACCCGTCCCGCTACTTGGGTATCTTACTCCATCGTGTAAACAAAGGAAATGATTTATAATACAATATGTAAAAATGAAATCCCAGTCTACTTCTTCAATCCTACGTTCCCATCATTACATAGTAGTATGTAATAAGTCAAGTCAAGTCAAGTCAGTGAGTCAGTACAGGCTGAGAAACGCTGGGGTATTTAGTGTCGTGTGGTCCGGAGGGACAGGTAGTGGTTGAGGGTCTCAAGTGAGTCTGAGTACGGGTAGCTCAGTCACTACGGTATGTAATAAGAATCCTAATTTATACTTCGAACGAATTTCTTGTCTCGTAATAGGAACGAACAAGTAGAAGGACGAGGGGTATCTAGACAGGTGAGACCACAGATCAGGGAAGACAAGTTCAGGCTGAGAAACACTGGGGGACCCGACATCGGGACGTCCGAAGAGACAGGCACCCTAAGAGGTCCGTTCTTAGACCACACCCAACAGTACGGGAGGAGGTCCCCTTAGAAGGACTGAGTCCCTAGTTTGGGTACAGAGGGCACAGAGGACACAACGTCCCCCTAAGAAATTGGTGACTCGAGGACCCCTTCAGGTGAGATGACGGACCATCTTAAATTTTGTAGATTCTCTTGAATCTCATTTATCGATTTTGGGTTTACCATCGTAGTTTTATGTGTTTATGAGCACGGGTACACGGGTAATGACGTAGGTATAAACCTATCTAAAGTTACATCTATACGTATATGGATGACATAATGATTTCGGGAGAATATACATGATGTCGATATACACATTGGGTGTACACTTGAATAGAAACTTAAAGTTTACTTCAACTGACTTTGGAGTAGGTCACTTGTCGCCGTCTCTGGGACGGACACACATACATACATACATACGTACACATATATAATATATATGTACTTACTAACCCGGGGCTACGACCAGGACCAGTAGAGACCGCGATTCTGGAACGAAGACTAGTTAGTAAAGTCACAGACCTAATCGGACGTGGTGGTCCACACGACAGGTTAAGGTACTACACATGTAACTTACGGTGTAGAAAGAGGGTAAAGGTGGTTTTGATACCTTTACTTTTGAAAGGGTACTCCACAAATTCACCTGAGTCGGAGTCCACGAAATAATTCTTAAACACTTCTACCCCTACCAAATATGTCAGTCATTTTATTCGAGTCTAACTTAGAAACGTAAGGAAGAAATGTCTAGAAAAGTAATAGTTGTGATCGAACTAGAGGTAAGAGGAGAGGAGGAAAGGAAAAAGAGAGAAGGGTCATAGGAAGGGGACTCCTTATTTGAGATGAGGCGGGTTTTAATAAAAGTTCAACAGAATTTAAAAAAAAGGTCGAGGGTAAGACTTTGAGTACGAGTCCGGTAGTTTCAGTTCTGGTACCTGGCGAAGGAATACCAGAATCAAGGGACTCGGAGACGTTCCGATACTCTCGTCTCCCTGGTGTACTTGTAAGTGAAGGGGTCACTATCCCCCTCAATCCTCAATCCTCGAACAAAAAACCTCATCTAAATTGAGAACACGGAAACGAAGACTTTTATCTTTAAAAAGGTTGTATTTAGACCAATATAAAAGTGAGTCATGAAAATTATTTGTGAAAGAAAACAGACGTGTAAAATGTCAAACTAGATTTTAGTCAATAAACCTATGTCTGTATCATTCGGTAGACTCTCCCAAATATTCCTCTAACCGTCTCACTAAAGGGTCTCATGTGTCGTTTACGGGTCTTTTATGAAAGAAACAGACCCTTATGACTACTCTTCTAGGAACAGATTAGGATAGGATGTGTCTTACCCTTTTACAAAGGAGAACTAACCTCTTTTTCCAGTCATTTAACTTTTGTAAGACCCTCGTCAAAAGTAGAAAGGTCAACCAATCAACATAGGACAAAAAAATTATATATCTCTCTAATCTAAAAATTTTTCCAAACCATTGAAAATTGATAGTCACCTTAAGATCTTGCTTTAGATCATACAAGATAGTTTACAACTCTCCATCAATTCTCAGGGTCTGATCGTTGATTCTTTATTCATCGTGTTTACGAATTTTAAGTTCTGATCTAAATTTTCAAAAAGATTTCGAGACAATCGTACTACCCCCGAAGGGTCCACCGAGTCGACATTTCTAATGTAGACGTTACGTTCTCGACGTCCTCTGACGAAAGTCAGGGATCCAGAACTGCTAGGGGACCTCCTCCTCCCGTACTGTTGGGTGAGGTCATAAGAACGGATCTCTTAGGGTACCTGTCTCCTGGGACACCCGATATCAGGTACCCCAACGTTGCTCAACCTGTACTGACTCGCTGATTGTGAAAGTGAAAGTTATCGGACTACGATTCTTAGTGTACCTACAAATAATGTTATTTATGTGTCTAAACACCCGACTGGGGTCTGGAGGACTTAGATTGGAAGTTACTTTCCCAGGTCCTTAAAACACACAAATTATTCGTAAGGTCTGATAAAAATATTCCATTTTAAAATTAAGTGAAATTTTCACTTCCTACGTACTCTCAGAGAACCCACACAGGAGGTTTATTTAATAGGGAGTTTAGTTCTACAACTTTGTATAGGGGGGTACGGATTCGTTTGGTGATAGTAAGTAACCCACACAGCATAGGGAGTCCACGAAACGATCTATTCGGTTCTACAGTCGACGATAACTTATTTTAATTATAATCTTTTTCGAAATCTTTTTTGGTGACCTACCATCCTTCCTTTTAATAGAAGGTATAAAAAATAAAAAGTACTACAAATAAGACTTCATAGTGATAGATTTAAATCGTAGGGAGGAAACGACGAGGGTAATGAACGATTTGAGAAAAAATTCCCACTTCTATCAGGAGATCAGTACAAACATAGAGGTCGGGATTGTTTTACAAACCATGGAAACAATGACTCATTCACTTATCAAATTATTTATGATTTTAACGACCCAATTTATGAAAATTACTTTTTTTTGACCACGCGTTCCTACTCTACAAGAACCGTATGTAAGTATTTATCGTCCATGTAGGGTTCACTTCCGTAATATGTTGACTCCGAGTCTATCGTTTTTCGTTTCAGTGTTCCACTGTCAAAACACTGTCACCAATATGTGTAAACTAAGGTAACGAATCTGTTCACTTATAGAGGGCTCGACCCAGAAATGAAGTTTAATTGGAAGCAGAGATCGTCGTCCTCGTTAATAAACCTGGACTTAAATCTCTGTCCCTTTCCTTTCTCTAAGAAGAAAATACGGAGTAATCCGATGTCTTATTCATTGTGTTATGTTTACAGGGACTTTCCTAATTACTATGTCGAGTTCTATCGATGATAAACACGATTAACCTTTATGCTAGTAGTAAAGGAGACTAGAAGCCTAGACCCCTACTCGTTCCTAGTGTCGACTTGTCATTCATTTCTCCGTTGACCTCTCTCTACTTTAGTGGGACTTCAGTCGATAATGGTCAAGTAGGTCGTGACGAAGGGTTAATGTGTGAAAAGACTTTCGTCCTGAAGACCCACGTCAAGGTTATGACTCACCATTTGACAACAGGATTTCTGATACTCATGAAACCCGTACAATTGTCTTAGAACGTTCCCCGGTAAACCTCTAAAACTCTTGGATTCGTCGACACATCTAAAACCCCACTTTAACAAGAACCGACTACACAAGGTTAAGGATGTTTTATGAGAGACAAATCGTTTTCTTAATTTTCCTTCTTGACCAATAAACTCCGTTAGACGACATAAAGACTATACACATCCTTTTGGGATTTGTACTATGATAATGAATATTTCTCGTATTACTACCCTTTGTAAAAATCAGTATAATTAGTCGACAGGTTAATGAAAGATAGTGTAGTTGGGTAATATCTTATCAGGAATTCTCACACAGACTCCCGACCTAACGGATCCGAATTTCAAATCAAGGAGGTGATGACTTCATATTAAGTCCTGTTCACTGAATTGTAGAGAGACGGAGTCATCCAGAAGGGACCACCGAGTCTAACATTTCTTAGACGGACGTTACGTCCTATGGACCCAAGTTAGGGACCCAACCCTTCTAGAGGGCCTCTTCCGTTACCGTGGGGTGAGGTCAGTAGAACGGACCCCTTAGGTCACCTGTCTCCTCGGACCATCCTATATCAGGCACCCCAGCGCTTCTCAGCCTATGCTGACTCGTTAAAGTGAAAGTGAAAAGTGAAAGTACGTGATCTCTTCCTTTATCGTTGGGTGAGGTCATAAGAACGGACCTCTTAGGGTCCCTGTCCTCGGACCACCCGGCGGCAGATACCCCAGCGTGTCTCAACCTGTGCTGACTGCGCTGAATCGTCGTCGTCGTCGTCGTCGTCGTCGTCGTATATTTCACGACTCAGTAGTAAACAGGACAAACAAATTTAATAAACGAATTAACAACAGTTATACTCCAGGAGGTGACCTTGTGTTGGACGCTCTTTCGTCCCTGACGAACGTAGTAGTGGTGACATAGAGGTCTTAATCCCATTACAGATTACCTCTTCTACTGGTTATTTGTGAAAACTTACTCACACAATTCTTCTTGGTATACCCTATACTTACAAGTTGGTAATGACTTGATGTTTTGTCACCGAAACATACAAAGGTCACGGTCTCCCTTACGGAACCTGAACCCCTGTCAGTCAAGTCCGAGAGCGATATTGATTCGGTGGATTATCGATACACCGGAATTCGTCCAAAAAAAGTAAAAAGATTAAATACCAAATCTCTATCATATATGAATGGAAGTTACCAACAGTAACCCTTATTGTATTTAGTACATAAAGCTTCGTTGGACGTGGGTCATTTGTCAAAAAACCCCTCCCTTTGGTTCACTTAAGATTGGACTTGTGTCGTGGAGTCTTAGTGGCTTTGCGTAAACTTTCAAAATAGAGAAAACAAGGGATTTTGTTATACTTCACCATGTCTATTTTCTCTCAGAATAGTATGTTCCTATTAATAAGTGATGTTCTCTTAGGTAAATTTCGACGTTGTTTTTAAAGTATCATAAATTCTCTTTTTCCAAAGTTAACTCTGAAATAGAACTTTTTTACCTCAATTTCATCACTTTTATCATAGACAGAGTATTTATTTCATTAAATCAATGTTACTGTTGATTCCGATTAATAACTTTTATTGTTCAAAAAAAACAAATAAAAAATTTGGTACTAAGACCCTTTCGACATACTCTTGTGTCACGTTCTAGGAAAGTACAAGTTAATTGAAAGTTTCGCAATAGTTTTTCTTCCAGTGAAAACTCTTTATAAGAACCTGGATAGTCAAAAAAGTTCCTGAAAAAAGAATACAACTACGACCTTAGAAAGAGGATACGACTACACACTAGTTTGAGTGGAAACAAGAGAAGGTCAAAACTCGACGATTTGATCTGGCTCTAGGAATGTACAGTCACTGAAACACACACCAAACGGGACAAAAGGTCGTGACCACAGTAAGTAATGAACTTTAAGACTTTGAAAAGACTCTACACATCAAAACGAACCGTTTCCTAAACGTAATATGAATGTCTGATTACTAGTTTCTGTAACTAAATTACCAATGTCTATATATACATAGAAGTCTCTCTTCCCTACACCTCTTATCTGATTGAATTATTTACTAGTCGTGTAATCTCTTTTACAAGTACAAAACTACCGAAAACGAAAGGATACTTCATAGTAATAACACGTCGAAGTCTATCATTTTAAATCTATTACTCCTTGAAGACATAATAGTGATAGAAGTGAGACATCTACTAATTTCACGTCGAACCTCAAGTCACTGAAATTCCGTTGTGTCGTTCATTTATAAGAGGGGATTAGGTACAAGGAATACGTTTTCTCACCTATTTTACCCCCAATTCTCACTTAGACAAAGGGGAACAACGAGAATCAACGAGTCAGCACAGACTGAGAAACGCTGGGGTACCTGATATCGGGCGGTCCGAAGGGACAGGTACCTCAAGAAGCCCGTTTTTACGACCTAACCCAACGGTAAAGGAGGAGGTCCCCTAGAAGGGTTGAGTCCCTGACTTGGATCCATAGGACGTAACGTCCACCTAAGAAATGGTAGACTCGGTGGTCCCTTCGTGTTCTTATGACCGGATAGGGAAGAGGTCTCCTAGAAGGTCTGGGACCCTAACTTGACCTCAGGGTCCCTTAGGGAACCAACCGACGTCAAACCTAATAACATTATTCTTTCTCAAAGAAAACATCTCTACAATCCTAAAGACTCATCAGATTCCAAGGTCTGAGTACAGAAAAGTAGACGTCAACGAGAACAGGAGGGGTCTTTCACTTACGATTGGGGAACAGACTATTAAGGAAGAACTCTTCTAACTTACCTAATTACTTTTCTCGAAACTTGACTCTTAGTTCTAAATACCTCTAGATTCAAATCGACACTACGACTGCTTGACAGTTTTTAGTTCATACTGGAACCCGTTCTTCGAAAGAGTAAGCTTGAAACCAAAGGATTTGAAACTCTATTTCCAGGACTTGAGTAAATAGTTATTTCGGGGAAGGCACCGTCATAAGATGTACAGACAGATAGAGGACGTTAGGCGGTATCCGGTCGTCTCCTGTTTATGACAATTATATTCGTCTTGTAACCATGTATCCTCTTTAAACCATTTTTAATGAAGAAAGACAGGTCGAGGTGGAAGAGGTATGTGTGTGTTCTGCATTTCGTGTAAACTAAATCCCGATGGTGTGAGGGAAGTGACCCTCTTGAATCTCTACGTTCACCAATTCTCTTTTTGCATTTGATTAATAATCAACGTTACCCAAATCTATGGATAAAAATTCGTTACACATAAATTTTCCCTTTTAGAACTCTCACAGTAGTCAACATATACGTAGATGAACCTTCAGGGACTTCCTTTGTGATTACACTAATACAGATTGAGTCGTAGAAAAATGACTTGAACCTGAACCGAGAGGACAATAAGAGTCTTTCGAACCACAAACATAAAGGTTTCTGTTGCGTCCCCTAGTCTATACGAAGATTTTCTAGAAGAATCACAAGGTGAGAGAATCAAGGAAGTCTGTCCGGACTCCTCAGGGAATGCTCCTGACCTATGATTGTAAGAACCGACTACCAGAACCGAAGAAGCTCAGAAGGAAACCGTTGAGTCAAACATAATAAAAATAGATTGGCAGGCAGGTAGGTAGGTACATAGTAGACAGACAGACGATAGATGGATAGGGATAGATACGGACATGAAGTGTGACTATAGTTTATAATAAAAGAACTAGACCTGGACTCATCTTTCGAGTACCTATCCAAAAACCTCACTTTTCATTCGGTCAATGAGATCAGTAAAACAATAGAAAGACCCATAGAATTAATTTAAGTTACATTACTTTACTCAAGGATGATACACGAGAACGGATACTAAAGAAAACTTCTCTAGGTCTGTTTTACCAAGGATAAGAGTCTTGAGGTTAAATTAATGAGTCTTTTACGTTTCGACAGGTCCTTCCTTAGGGTTTGGTCCGGTCAGAGGTCCACACGAAACCAGGTGAAGTGGTAGAGACGGTGACGGCAAGATGTTAAGACTGTGAACGCATCATCCCAAGAAATTCGTCCTAAACCCAACTTTCCGTCCTCTATACGGAGACCAGACTGTTGACTCACAAAATTCTTCGAAGAACAGAAGTTCCAAACCTTATCATTGGTCAATGTTCACTGGTCATTGGTTTTTCACCACTTCTCATCTTTCCACATAATTTCCAATCTCTTCGTCTATTCTAGTCTTCTCCAGTTTGACCTTATTCCACTCAAAATCTATGTATTCTAGATCGTGGGTCTCATGCTTCAGACTTTGATCATATTCGTCCTTCGACAAAATTAGATCCATGAAGCTATTGGTAGGAACGGTAATGATGGAAACAACGAGTACACTACTCGCTTAAGTTTGGATGAGGTATTAGTACTATGTCTTCTTATCTATCATCGAGGATTCTCACCGACACAAACAAACAAACAAAATACGTCGTTTATAGTTTATAGTGGACACTATAAAAATTCAACAGTAGGTTTCTGTCAGTAAAAGGACAAAGTTTATTTGTATAGAAACTGTGTAAGTACCTGCAATCCCATTTAGTAACAGAATGACGTAAGTCACGTTCTCAAGTCTCTCGTTTTTACCACGAAGGAAGAGGAAACTTACGAAACCAGGGACCGTATCTGGGTATCCGGGACCGTCTAAGAGAACATGTGTAAAAAAAACAAAAAAGGTTTGACTCCACTAATCCCAAGTCTCGTTTAGTCCAGTTCGGTAAAGACAATACTTTGTGACAACAAACGGAATTCGATAGTGAAAGGGACTCAACCTTTGAAACGAACTAGTTACTACTGAAAAACCTTTCGGTAATCAGGTCTTAGGACATCTCGTTGCAAGTCCCGACGACCCGTGGCGTGTAGACAGTGAGGAAAAACTGTCAGACGTTCTGCGCTGACGCCGTAGACATGTCTCACCTAATCATTGAGACAGGACGAACCACACTCTTAAGGGTTCCATCTTACTCCCCTCCGACGAGTTGTGTCTCAGACATGAACGAATCGTACGACCGACCTTAATTTGTGGGGTAAACTTTTGGTTCTGTGTGTTCCTTCCTTTACCTTGTTTAGGGAACGAAAGTTAACGTAACGTTTATCCTGACTCACTCCAAATTTACATCCTCAGACGGACCTAACAAGACTTGTCCTTACCAAGTAACGAACGACCTCTCCGGAACCCAATAAAACCACAAACTTTGATCCATCTTTGTCGTTCACATAGTCGATTAAATATGAATGTAAAGTTGGTAAGTAAACCGTTTATGGATAAACTGTGGGTAATATACGATGTCTACTTCGGCTCTTATTTTCTTTGGGGGATAGGAGTACCTCGAATATAAGACCACCTTTACTTGTTTATTTGTATAGTGTATTACAGTCGTTACTTATTATCGTCGAGTCTCACTACGACTACACAACAGCAACGACAAGTCGAAGATTCAGTACAGGTTGAGAAAGACTGGGGTACCTGACGTCGTACGGTCCGAAGGGACCGAAAGGGATAGAGAGCCTCAAACAATTTTACATACAGGTAACTCAGTCATTACGATAAATTGGTATAGTAAGAGACGACGGATGAAGAGAAGAACGGAAGTTAGAAAGGGTCTTAACCCCACAAAAGGTTACTTAACGGAGAAATGTAATCCACCGGTTTCATAACAGACCATGGTCTATAAAACTACTGTCACTGTTTATTACCAGTCCTTACCGAAAAGACTCCTTCACGGAAACCCCGTCTCTGTTCTTACCTTACTCCCTCCCCTGGTACGTCTACATATCCCTTCTCCAAGGTCGTTGGTTTTCTTGAAAGTCTCCGAGACTCTACCCTTATTAGAACCGAGAAATCCCTGTCGTTCTTCTAACAACTCTGACGTATTTTAAATCACCCTCTCCCACTACCCCCCTATCTTATTCCTTCATCTGGACTTGTGTGTCAAGTCCTCTTCGTACAAACGACCCCATTCTAAAATCCAAAGATTCACACTGATTCTTCCGTTACGACGACGACGATACAGTGAAGTCAGGACAGGCTGAGACACGTTGGGGTATCTACCGTCGGGTGGTCCGAGGCGACAGGGACCCTAAGAGGTCCGTTCTTGTGACCTCACCCAACGGTAAAGGAAGAGGTTACGTACTTTCACTTTTTACTTTCACTTCAGTGAGTTAGCACAGACTGAGAATCACTGGGGTACTTGACGCCGGGTGGTCCGAGGAGGTAGGTACCCTAAGAGGTCCGTTATCATGACCTCACCCCACGGTAACGGAAGAGACTTCTTCCGTTATCTCCTGTATTTTTCTCCCTTTACGTTAGACTAAATGTACAAATTTCTAGTATGACACACCGTCCGTCTTATTACAACGGAATGTATCTTTTCCCTTCAATTTTAACGTCTACCCCAATTTCAACGACTAGTCGTCTAGAATTTTATCCCTCCAATAGAACAAAACAAAACAAAACAAAAAGAGACACCAGGAATTTCTACCTTCTTCTGCCATCTGTTCTCATCCCTCTACACTCATCCTGAGTTAGGTAGTTAGAACCGAAACTTCTACTCCCTAACTCCAGTGTTCAGGGACTCATTCTCGTCGGACACTTTTAACCTTTCTTCCTTCGCCTAAGAAGTGATCACGGGGGTTTTCCCTTACGTTGATAGAGTGTGGAACTAAAATCGGGTCGTTCTGAATACAATCTAAAGGCTGAATGTCTTCTTATTGTTCTATGTAGACGTAAAAAGTTTAGTGATACAAACACCATTAAACAGTATCATTACTATCTTATAGTTATGTGAGAATGAAGAGAGATACCCCATTACTTGACATGTTAGATTCACACCTTTAATGCTCAGGTTAATCCAACGATAACACTAAAACATTAGATCCCTTTTGTTGCCGTATCTAATCTTACTACTACCACCTCGACCACCCTTCACTAGTCTAAACCTTATATAAAGGTTTCCCCGTCTTGAACAGAACTTAATAAGGGTCTTAAAACCAGACTCAGTAACTCAGACTTGTTGACGAACTATCACCACGGTAAATGACTGTAGTCCTTCTGGTCCCCTCTGTACTAAATCCCCTCTTTTTGTTCCCAAGATAAAATCTCTAAATTCAGACTCTAGGGAAAGTCTATAGACTTACCTTGACAACTAATTCGTTGATCTATTCGGTCAGACTTCGAGACCTCTGTACAGTCCCGATCTTAAACGTTTAAGCCCTACCGTTTCGACGTTTTATCTTTTCTAAAAACCGAATCCATAATACAACGGTGGCTTAGTTGGGGTTGACGAACAATGAACTCTACAACACACTGCCCCTTCTTGTCAAGATAAAATCAAAAAGAACAAAAAATTATTTTAAAAGAAATAAATAAAAGTCGATGTGACCCAGAAGTGACGATGTACATCCGAAAAAGAAAAACGCCGCTCATCTCTGATTAGAGAGGTCAAAGCTGCACACCCGAAGAGTAACACCACCGAAGAGAACTACGTCTTGTTTCCGAGACCCGTGTGTCCGAAGTCATCAACACTGTGTCTGAGTCAACGAGGCACTGTACACCTTAGAAGGGTCTGGTCCCTAGTTTGGGCACAGGGGACACACCCGTCCACCGAGGGATTGGTGACTTGGTGGTCTCTTCAGGACAAAACAACTCTGGTGACATTAAACCCTGGGACATCATTAACTTGACTTGACTATAGGATCGATTTGAAGGTTTGAGAAAGTATTAAAGTATAGGTTGTATTACACTTGATGAGTTTAACGGGTTAATTCAGGTCTCTTGTCCCCTTAGATCGAATAAAACAGTGTCCGATCCCATCTGTCGGTATTTAGAAAGGACTAATATACGAGAACAGATATAAACGACCCCACTGGACCCACTGGTTCTAATGACATCAAGTCACCTCATCAAGTCAAGTCAGCGAATCAGCACAGACTGAGAAACGTTGGGGTACTTAGCGTCGTGTGGTCCGTAGGGACAGGTAGTGGTTGAGGGACTCAAGTGAGTCTGAGTGTAGGTAGTTCATACACTACGGTAGGTCGGTAGAGCAGGAACCAGCAGGGGAAGAGGAGGACGGGGGTTAGGGAGGGTCGTAGTCTCAGAAAAGGTTACTCAGTTGAGAAGCGTACTCCACCGGTTTCATGACCTCAAAGTCGAAATTGTAGTAAGGAAGGTTTCTTTAGGGTCCCGACTAGAGAAAGTCTTACCTGACCAACCTAGAGGAACGTCAGGTTCCCTGAGAGTTCTCAGAAGAGGTTGTAGTGTCAAGTTTTCGTAGTTAATAAGCCGCGATTCGGAAGAAGTGTCAGGTTCAGAGTGTAGGTATGTACTGGTGTCCTTTTTGGTATCGGAACTGATCTGCCTGGAATCAACCGTTTCATTACAGAGACTAAAACTTATATGATAGATCCAACCAGTATTGAAAAGAAGGTTCCTCATTCGTAGAAAATTAAAGTACCGACGTTAGTGGTAGACGTCACCTCACCACCGCTGTCCACAGCGGAAACAGACACGTCCACTTTTACCGAGCAGTGTTACAACTGTAAACCTCGTGGGACTTCTTCTCTACCCTCCTACATGGTGAAGGAAAAATCCTGAACGTGTGTAGAGAAGGTAAGTATAAGTTAATGAGTCTTTACTTATACACCAGAATAACTAGATATTCCTCTACAGATCAGACCAACCGGTACACAAGTCGACTCTAAACCCTTAAAAGAACGATTTCCTCCTTTCTCCAACATCTTCTACCCTCTGTTATTACTAAGACTGGGATCTGACAAAGAGACTGGTGAGATTGTGAAATCACGTAGGAAGAACGACGAGACTCTTGTGTGTGTGGGGAGAGGAGGGTGGTGGTCGAGGTCTGGGTCCTGAACGTCCACTTCGTATCAGAAAAGGTGATAGTGAACCACGTGACAAGGACCGGGTCACTTGACATTGGATTTTCTGGTGAATAAACTGGGGAGCTACATTTTATCGTTTAACCCTCGACATATCGACGTTAATTTGTAGGGGGAGGTTTAGAGGGTAAATCTTTTTCCTTACTATGTCATTAGTGAAATACGTAAGTACGTACGATTCTACGAAGTCAGCACAAGCTGACTACGAAAACACTGGGGTACCTGACATCGGGTGGTCCGAGGAGACAAGTACCCTAAGAGGTCCGTTCTTATGACCTCACCCAACGGTACGGGAGGAGGTACCCTAGAAGGACTGGGGTCTAGTTTGGACATAAGGAATACAAAGGTAGTGACCGTCCGTCCAAGAAATGGTGTTTACGGTGCACCCTTCGGGTTAGTGAAACAGTCAAGTCAAGTCAGCGAGTCAGCACAGGCTGAGAAATGCTGGGGTACCTGTGGTCCGAAGGGACAGGTAGTGGTTGAGGACCTCGAACGATTTTGAGTACAGGTAGCTTAGCCACTACGATAGGTTGGTAGAGTAGGAGACAACCGGGGAAGACGGATTTTAGAAAAGGTCGTAGTCCCAGAAAAGATTACTCAGTCAAGAAGTGTAGTTCACCGGTTTCATAACCTCGAAGTCGAAGTCGTAGTCAGGAAAGTCACTTATAAGTCCTGACTAAAGGAAATCCTACCTGAACAACCTAGAGGAACGTTAGGTTCCCTGAGAGTTCTCAGAAGAGGTTGTGGTGTCAAGTTTTCGTAGTGAAGAAGTCACCAGTCGAGAAAAAAAAAATTAAATAAATAAAATTAACCTCCGATTAATGAAATATTATAACACCACCAAAAACGGTATGTAAGTGTACTCAGTCGGTACCTACATATACACAAGGGGTAGGACTTAAGGGGAGGGTGGAGGGTGGGGTAGGGTAGGGAGTCCCAGTAGGGTCACGTGGTCGGGACTCGTGGGACAGAGTACATAGTTTGGACCTGACCGCTAGACAAAGTGTATACTATTATATGTACAAAGTTACGATAAGAGAGTTTAGTAGGGTGGGGCGGGAGAGGGTGTCTCAGGTTTTTAGACAAGAAATGTAGACACAGAGAAAACGACAGAACGTATATCCCAGTAGTAATGGTAGAAAGATTTAAGGTATATATACGTAATTATATGACATAACTACAAAAAGAAAGACTGAATGAAACAAGACATATTATCCGAGGTCAAAGTAGGTGGAGTAATCTTGACTAAGTTTACATAAGAAAAATTACCGACTCATTATAAGGTAACACATATACATGGTGTCGAAAGAATAAGTGAGCAGACGACTACCTGTAAACCAAGGAAGGTACAGGACCGATAACATTTGTCACGACGTTACTTGTAACCCCATGTACACAGAGAAAGTTAAGACCAAAGGAGCCACACATACGGATCGTCACCCTAACGACCCAGCATACCGTCAAGATAAAACTCAAAAATTTCCTTAGAGGTGTGACGAGAGGTATCACCGACATGATCAAAGGGTCGTTGTCACATTCTCCCAAGGAAAAAGAGGTGTGGGAGAGGTCGTAAATAACAAACATCTGAAAAACTATCGTCGGTAAGACTGGTCATACTCTACCATGGAGTAATACCAAAACTAAACGTAAAGAGACTAGTACTCACTACAACTCGTAGAAAAGTACACAAACAATTGGTAGATATACAGAAACCTCTTTACAGACAAATCAAGAAACCGAGTAAAAAACTAACCCAGCGAATAAAAAGACCTTAACTCGACGTCCTCAACGAACATATAAAAACTCTAATTAAGATTCAGTCAACGAAGTAAACTATAAGAAAAGAGGGTAAGACTTTCAACAGAAAAGTGGAATGGATATCAAAGGAAGTAACACGTTTTCGAAAATTCAAATTAATCCAGGGTAAACAAAAACGCAAATAAAGGTTATAAGACCCTCCACTCAGTATCTCCTAGGACGGTACTAAATGTAGTCTCTCATAAAACGGACACAAAAGGAGATTCTCAAAACATAGAAGACTAGAATGTAAATCCAGAAATTAGGTAAAACTCAAATGAAAACACATACCACAAGCTTTCACAAGATTAAAGTAATAAAATGTTCACCAACTGGTCAAAAGGGTCGTGGTGAACAATTTCTCTAACAGAAAAGAGGTAACATATAAGAACGGAGGAAACAGTTTCTATTCCACAGGTATCCACACACCTAAATAGAGACCCGAAAGATAAAAGAAGGTGACTAGATATAAAGACAGAAACACGGTCATGGTATGACAGAACTACTGACACCGAAACCTCATATCGACTTCAGTCCGTCCAACTAAGGAGGTCAAGGTAAGGCGGTCAAGGAGGTAAAGAGTTCCAACGAAACCTATAAACTCCAAAAGACATAAAGGTATGTTTAACACGTTAATAAACAAGATCAAGACATTTTTTATGGTAACCATCGAACTATCCCTAACGTAAATAGATATCTAGCGAAACCCATCATATGAGTAAAAGTAATATAACTAAGAGGGTTGGGTACTTGTACCATATAAAGAGGTAGATAAACACAATAGAAACTAAAAAAAGTAGTCACAAAATATCAAAAGATATATATCCAGAAAGTAAAGAAGTGTAGGTATGTACTGGTGACCTTTTTGTTATCGAAACTGATCTACCTAGAAACAACCGTTTCATTACAGAGACGAAAAATTATACGACAATACAACCAGTATCGAAAAGAAGGTTCCTCGTTCACAGAAAATCAAAGTACCGACGTCAGTGGTAGACTTCACTAAAACCTCGGGGGGTTTTATTTCAGACAGTGACAAAGGTAACAAAGGGGTAGATAAATGGTACTTCATTACCCTGGTCTACGGTACTAGAATCAAAGGACTTACAACTTAAAATTCGGTTGGAAAGTGAGAGGAGAAAGTGAAAGTAGTTCTCTGAGAAATCAAGAAGAAACGAAAGTCGATATTCCCAGTACAGTAGACACATAGACTCGAATAACTATAAAGAGGACCGTTGGAACTAAGGTCGAACACAAAGTAGAACAGACCGTAAAATGTACTACATGAGACGTATATTTAATTTATTCACACCATTGTTATACGTCGGAACTACATGAGGAAAGGGTTAAACCTTGGTCAGACAACAAAGTACGGGTCAAGATTGACAACGAAGAACTGGACGTATGTCTAAAGAGTCCTCCGTCCGTTCCACCAGACCATAAGGGTAGAGAGCTTCTTAAAAGGTATCAAACAACACTAGGTGTGTCAGTTTCCGAAACCGTGTCAGTTATTTCGTCTTCATATACAAAAAGACCTTGAGAGAACGAAAGAGTTACTAGGTTAGAGTTAGTAGGTTAGTTAAAGAACTAGTAGGTTAAAGAGCTACTAAGTTAGTGAAATATTGTGAATAGTTTATGACGACACTTCCTTATGGTCTCTGAGGACATAGTTAAACGGACTCGATGGTATCGGTTTATGTTCTCGTTAATTAAAACAGTGTCAAGACCTCCGACCTACAGGTTCAAGTTCCACAGTCATCCAAACCAAAGAAGACTTCGGAGAGAGGAACCAAACACGTACTAACGGAAGAACGACACAAGAAAGGAGTACGTATACGGAGGGACCACAGTGAACCACACAGGTTTAAAGGAGAAGAACATTCCTATGACCAGTCTAACTTAATCTCGAGCGGGATACCCGGAGCAAAAGACACTCCGGAGATTAGTGGAAAAATTATCGGTATTGAGTTTATCTCCGTGTAAGACTCCAGGACCCTCAAGCCTGAAGTTGTACATTTGAAACGTCTCTGTGTTAAGTCACAGATTAAGGAAAGGAGTATTCACCTCAATTGAAGAAGAAATCAAGTAGATCTTCTGGACTAAGACGAGAGTCCCGTTTGAAAGACCTGATTACAGGATCATAGGGGGTCCCGGGTCTAATCTCACTCGACTCCCTCTTCCCCCTCGTGAACAGAGTCTGTGTTTTATATTCCTCCCATATTTTCAATGTCATTAGTTCTATTTTTACAAAATTATTTTAAAACTTGTGTATTTTCATTATATTTTTATGTACTATTTGTTTAATAGTTAAAAATTATTTTTATCCCGGTTATAATGACTTAAAAGAAAAACGAAGTCCGAGGATATAACGAAGGATGTCGTGACAATTAACTAGGACAGTAATTTTTGAAACTATAAAATAAGTAGTTCCTAAAAAAACGTGATTAAAACTAAAAGGTTTAGTAAACGTAATTTTATAATAAATAGGACTAATGAGTGAAAAAAAAATGTCGTAGAATTTATAAAATATGAACTCCAGTCACGAAGTGAGAGTAGGAAGACGGTGGAAGGGGTTGGCAAACGAAAAAGAAGTCCCTTAAAATGGAACAAGTAACAGGAAGTGACGTAAGTCTCACCCGTGACTATTCTATCTAAGAGAAAGAAACGTCGATTTAGTGGAAGACCACCACGTCCAAGTTTCCAGACATTCACAAAATCACATCTTGTCGGATTCCAAACCGGTCGGTACAACAGGTAGTAAACCATCGTTTTAAGGGAGTTTTTAGAACAGTTTAAAGTCAAGATAAAAGAAAGTTAGGATACTCCATCATCGGTTATCAGAGTACATTTTCAAAATTTGTACTTTTATAATCAGAAAATAAAAGACAGGGGACACGAGACAGGGAGGTGTGACCGGAAAAAGACTTTCCATGGGTTCCGGTAATCTTTTGTCTGAACCCACCCTTCCTTTATAAGAATCAGTTCAAACACGGTATCACAGGGGAGGACAGTGTACCGTCTCTCGTGAATGACCCTTCATGAACTCTTTTAGAACCCAATTCACGAATAGAGGACGATTCCAACGAAGAAGTCTTAGTGGTCTCATCACTACGATAACGGAAATGTTGGGACACTTCGAGGTGTATAGACCTGGGACGGGGTTCGGTTATTTTTTCCCCTTTTTTTAATTTTCATAGAAGGATTTGTCTCGACTTAAGGGAAGGTAGAGATGAAAGTTCATCCGACTGAGAAAGATCTCGAGTCGAATGAGAACATCCCGAAACAACTTTTACCTCTCTTCATCTCTTGTATGTCTTTATAAGACTTTTTCAAATTGTGAACGGATACCGTCCGAGTCAATCGTACCCAAAACTAAAGGTTCAAGAGTGTCCTCTGTAACACTATCCGTCTTTTCACCGAGGGTTACTACAGGTACAGGATTAGAGGTCCTAGAACTCATACAAAGAAGTGTACCGTTTCTCCTTAATGCCATCGTCTATCTTAATTCCAGTTATTAATCGACTAGAATTCTCTCCTTCCAGTAGAACCTGGTATTCTCGAGAATTTATATCTACTTTCACCGTTCTACTCCCAGTCTCACTAAACTACATTCTTCCTGAACTGGACGACTAGGACCGAAGTTTTTACCTCCTTCCCTGACACTCGGTTCTGTACGTTCATCGGAGATCTTTGACCTTTTCCGTTCCTTTACCTCAGGGAGGGTCTCAGATCTCTTGTTTTGTGTTGGTACGGGTAGGGAACTAAAATCGGGTCGTTCAGGGTAAAGTCTATAGACTGGAGGTCTTGACATATTATTATTTAAACGTAACCAAATCCGGTAATTTATACACTACTAAAAAAATATCGTCGGTATCCTTTTACTTCGTAAAAAATTTACATATATTTTAAAAATAACTTTATATTAACGAAGTGTTTAAACAAAGACGACGTGTTATTACATTTGGTCGGATATCTGTGTATATAGGGCAAGGAGAACTGGAAAGGAGGGATAGGGGGTAGTTAATTCGAAAAATTTTTCACAAAATGATAATCCAAAGATCGGAGTTAAAAAATATGAGAGTGATGGGTGACGAATTGCTAGCAACAAAAAGTCAGTGATTCAGTACAGGTTGAGACGTTGGGTTACCTGACGTCGTACGGTCCGAAGGGACAGGAAGTGATAGAGGACCTCAAGGGAGTCTAAGTACAGGTAACTCAGACACTACGGTAAGTTGGTAGAGTAGGAGATAGTGGTGGAAAAGAAGGACGGGAGTTAGAAAGGATCGTAGTCCCAGAAAAGGTTACTCAGTCAGGAAGTATAGTCCACCGGTTGCATAACCTCGAAGTCGAAGTCGTAGTCAGGAAGGTTACTTATAAGTTCTACTTCAAGGGAATCCAAACTGACCAAACTAGAGAGTTCTCAGAAGAGGTTGTGGTGTTTAGTTTTTCGTAGGTAAGAAACCGTGAGTCGGAAGAAATACCAAGTTGAGAGTGTAATTCGTTTACATTATACATAAGTTAACACAATGTAGTAATAGGATAAGGATCCATGGTTTAAGACATAAGTATTCATGTAAAGAAGTATCGAACCTGTTCTGGATTTTATTGACACTGAATTTGATCTATCTCAAACAAAGACAAAATGGATCCAACGTACTCTTCGTATAGTCTCGACAATACCGACGAGGTACCTAATCATTACGTCTCAAAAGGGAACAAGGAGACGATAAGGGTCCGTAACAAAGGTAAGTGTACCTACCTCCTCTCAGTAGTAGTTTAAAATCAAGGACTCTACTTCTTTGTCTTTCATTTCTTGTGTGTGGAAAAGAAATCCCGGTGTTGAACCTTCAAGGTACGTAGTATCGTAAGTACACGATAACCAGACTTTAATCAGTGTACTGTATATTCACGTATATTCACGTTCCCTCCTGTCGTTTTCGTCAGGAATGAAACCATCGGTACACGGGTCTATTGTAAACTCCTAAGATAATAATTACGATTTCTTTTTCCCTCTATTGCTTTAATAATGAGGGAAGATGCGTATCCTTCACCGTAGTGTAACATGTTTCTTTCCTAACTAAAGTTGAACTTAATGTTCATCCCCTTTTTTTTTCTTTTTGATCGAAATTCTTGAAAAGAGTACCCGTGACCTCGTTGTCTTCAAGTAGGGTCTTAGTCGTAATGACGTTTCTATCACCCTCATATCGTACAAGTTTGGTCTACTATTGAAGTTTCGTAACTAGATTCGTAAGTCTAGTTCGTCTTAAGTACATTTCAGAGTCACTTTTCGAAGATGTGGTTGTTCGACCGTAGGGTCTCGTCCGGAACATTATCCTCTTGTTACACCCTGAGTCTCTCCTCCGAGGTCTCTTCTTGTCGGAAATCAATAATCTTTGGAAGACCCCTCTTCCTTGGTCTCTGATTACGGTCTTGGGTGACACGTAGTGAATACCTAATTTGACACTTGCCAAAAGTAGAACCTCTTATCTAAATCAGTAAGAGTTGTTTGGAAAAAACTCTTTTAGAATACTTACAATAGTATGTATCTATGAAACTCATCAATCTACCGTGGACAATCTCTGGTCTAAGTCAACAAGGACTTCCTTTCTTTTTTTGTTTTGTCTATCCGTCGAGGGGAGTTCGTAAGACTAGTTTATACAATGTGTCAAGCGAATTGGAAAGGTTTAGTGATTTGTCGTCACTTTACAGGACCGTCAAATCCAGTGACACGAAAAATTGAGTGTCTTTAAGACTGTAAAGACATCTTATAGTAAACGATAAACGAGTAACAAGATACTTTATAGTTGTTAAGTTTTTGTAGAGTTACAGAATCGTGAATCTTCAAAATAGTAGAAACAACCGGTTAACATACAATCGATTATGTCCACGGGTCTCTCTCACGGGTCACTTAAAAGTATCATTTACCAATCAATACCTGTCTCAGTGCGGCCCTCAAAGTCAGAAGACTGAGCAACTTTCTTTCCTAATCAACGAGTCAAACCTTGAGAAACACTGGGGGTACCTGACATCGGGTGGTCCGAAGGGACAGGTACCCTAAGAGACAGGTACCCTAAGAGGTCCGTTCACCTAACGGTAAGGGAATAGGTTCCTTAGAAGGGTTGAGTCCCTAGTTTGGGTCAAGAAGACGTAACGTCCGTCTAAGAAATGGTAGACTCGGTGATTCTGACTGACATTGAGGTGACAATATCAGAAGTACAATACGAACGAAAATATCTACTAGGAAGGGAGAAGAAAGATTTAAAAAATTAGTGGGTCCATTATGTACACAAATAATAAAAATTTTTGTAATGTAATATCTATTTTAAGTACGTAATAATTAAAATCAATAAATGAGAACAGGAGTCTTTATCAGTGAGAATACTTAACTCATAGGTACGGGAAATTATACATATGTACATACAAACACAAAAAGTATCTTTTGTATCCCATAACAAACAGTCAAAACGAAATAACGTACCTAATCTAGTATGATATGGATAGTAAGACGTCAATCGAGAATAAGTGAGTTGTCATATAAAAATACTATTTAGGTATGACTATGTGTCCAGGTTAAAAAACGAAAATAAATTACATACCATAAGACGGTAGGCTTATCTAGTATAAATTAAATGTAATAAATAGGTAAGAGAAAAACCGGGGTAAAGAGAAAATCATGTATAAAATAAATAAAGGTCATAAGTAATTATTTCCACTAATTAATACGTAAACGATAAGTTCTAAAAAGATTAATGAGATTTCGAAGACTTTACCCTAACGATAACAAACTTACAAATTTGGGATGGGGGAGGTTTAAGTGTACAACTTTAAGATTGGGGGTTTCTACTACCATAATCCTTCCTTCCGGAAAGTCTCTACGAATCCAGGACTCCCACCGTGGGAGGGTCTACCTTAATTTCACCATTTCTTAGGTGACTGTACCGTCCTCTGAGACCTTTGTGTCCAAGTCAGGGACCCAGCCCTTCTAGGGGACCTCCTCCGTTACCGTTTGGTGAGGTCATAAGAACGGATCCTTTCAGGTACCTGTTTTTTCGGTCCGTCCGATGTCAGGTGTCCCACCGTTTCTTAGTCTGTGTTCACTCGTGTTCACACGTGTGCACTGTGTGTGTGTGAGAATATGTTCTCCGAGTCCGTCAAGGGATCCGGTAGGTGGTTCATTCCTGTGCCCCTCTTTAACGACCGAGATTCGGTCCTTGTGCTGGTACGACCGTGGAACTAGAACTTGAAAGGTCGGATACTTGACACTTTTCATTTAAAGAGAACAAATATTCGATATAAAACAATATCTTCTGGTTTGTCTGACACTATAAAACATGTCGTCGGGTTTGTCTGATTCTGTCTCTATTTGTCGGTTAATTTTAACACCAGGTATCTTCTTCTACTAAATTTAAAATTAATGAACCAAAATGTAATTTGTACAATCCTTAGAATCTTAGTGTCTAGTAATTTCAATCTTCTTTGTAGGCTTTAGTTCAAAGGGGAGAAGGATAAAATTTAAATTATAATCCACACTTCTCAAAGCACTAGAGGTGGGGTTTTGACGCCTCTTCCGTTACCGTGGGGTGAGGTCATGAGAACGGACCTTTTAGGGTACCTGCCTCCTCGGACCATCCGACGTCAGGTACCCCAACGCTTCTCAGCCTGTGTTGACTCGCTGAAGTGAAAGTGAAAAGTGAAAGTACGTAATCTCTTCCTTTACCGTTGGGTGAGGTCACAAGAACGGACCTCTTAGAGTCTCTGTCCCCTCGGACCAACCGACGGTAGATACCCCAGCGTGTCTCAGCCTGTGTTGACTTCGTTGAATCGTTGGGGGTTTAACTGGTAACCACCACACACGGGAGTTAAGTAGAGACAAAACACCCGACAAAAGGAGTGGTACAAGGTCCAATCTTTAGGTACTCAGTGGAAACCGAAAAAGGGACACGGAAGGGGAAAATTTTAAATAGTACGGTTAAGACTTTTGGGTAGTCATAAGACTTATTCAAGATCTTGAGACAGAAGGTAATATCAGGTGACTCCTGATGGAGAGACACTTTCGTTTTTGGTTAAGATGAAACAGAACGGTCTATTCTTATGAGATACTATGATAATAGAAGAGTCTACTTAGAAGTGTTAATGGTCATGTTGGGGTCCTAGAAAGAGTTGTAACAAGATATTTTTTAGTTTAATCGTTCACACTACTTTGGATAAAAAATACCAATTACACTTCAAAACCGACAGAACTCCGGTCAGTGAGTACCAAGGGACGTCTACCACCAAATACCAAATATTTATAGTGAATCGAACCCGGAAACGAAGTAAAAATAATAGGAAAAGATCGTATATGACGGGGTGCTTGAACTTCATAAGCTTAGGATGGGTAGGGGTCCTAGATCAAGTTAGGGGAAGAGAGAAACGTCGGACGTAGTTGATAAGACCGGGGTTTACGTGAGAAAAGAGAAGTAAGGGTTTAATGAATGGAATAGGACCACATATTTATTGAGTATGTAGAGTGAGAAGAGGTTCTACCAGACTGCTATTTCCGGTACTGGAAATAAAAGGACAGAGGATGTATTGTAGGTGACATGATATCTCTTGGATTACCTTAGGTCACTGAATAATGTACTCGGTTACTGTTGACCCAACTCTTCCGTAATTCACATTACAGAAGGTATACCTTTACACACATTTCCTGTCTATTATTAGACAGTTTTTAATCATGGTATAGGACTGTTCACTGAAACCGTAAAACTTTTTACGTGATAAATTTTATTAAAGGAAAGGAGTATTGTTTTCATTTTATACAAGTAACATCTTAAAAACTTCCATGTGTCCTTTTTACCTTCATTAAAGATTAAGGTAGTGGACCTCTATTGAAGACTCGTATAATTTAAGACGAAAAAAAGTTCCAATACGTAGACATATAAATGAAAAAATCAAAATTCTGTCAGGTCTTTTAAGTCGTTTATGTCAAAACTAAGAATGAGAAACTTCAATTATAATTTCAACTGGGAACCTCTCGTACCTAAACTCGACGTACACAGGTGGGCAAATAAAAGTTATTTATATATGATGTCATGATGTGGTGAGTACCAACCAACTTGGTGTCTTTACCGCTCGGTTGACACTTCAATATGTGTGTAAAAGATAACGTGTCTCCCAACCGCAGGGATTATGACTGTAACAAGTTCCCAATTGACATATAGTAGTAGTAAAAGAGGTGAATTATCGGTTATTTTTCCAAAAATACCGATGTATCAATATGTGACGTACGTTACCAAGTATTAGAGAAGTTAGTTCAAAAGTGACGATGTTTACTTACTTGATTCTTAATAACTCGTGAGTGATGTCCGGTCCATGAGATAACTCAGAAAATATAAGTCACTGTGAATTAGGTATTGTCGGAATACACCCTCCGTGAAGATAATATGGGAGAAAAACCTACTTTTTTGACTACTGATATCTCCAATCCAAAGAGTAGGTTCTAGTGTTAATCACTATTTCGGTCTTAAAATTGGGTCTAATCTTACAGAGTTTTTGGACACGATTGGTAATACTTATATTAGTACTATTTAGATTATATCTTAACAAACAGATACAGAAATTTTTTCGTAGTGATGTTCGTTTCGATCACCTCCACTACCTTAAGGTCAACTCCGTAAATTTTAGGATTTTCTACTACGACACTTTCACGACACGAGCTATACGGTCGTTTAAACCTTTTGAGTCGTCACCGGTGTCCTGATCTTTTTCAGTCAAAAGTAAGGTTAGGGGTTTTTTGCGTTATAGTTTCTTACGAGTTTGATGGATGGTGTGTTAACGTGAGTAGAGGGAACGATCATTTCATTACGAGTTATAAGAGCTTTGGTCCAAAGTCATTATGTACTTGGCACTTGAAGGTCTACAAGTTCGACCACAATCCTTTCCGTCTCCTTGGTCTCTAGTTTAACGGTTGTAGGCGACCTAGTACCTTTTTCGTTCTCTCAAGGTCTTTTTGTAGATAAAGACGAAATAACTGATACGGTTTCGGAACTGACACACCTAGTGTTATTTGACACCTTTTAAGACTTTCTCTACCCTTATGGTCTGGTGGACTGGACGGAGAACTCTTTAGACATACGTCCAGTCCTTCGTTGTCAATCTTGACCTGTTCCTTGTTGTCTGACCAAGGTTTATCCTTTTCCTTATGCAGTTCCGACATATAACAGTGAGACGAATAAATTGAATTTACGTCTCATATAGTACTCTTTGCGACCCAACCTTCTTCGTGTTCGACCTTAGTTCTAACGGCCCTCTTTATAGTTCTTGGAGTCTATACGTCTACTGTGGTGGGAATACCGTCTTTCACTTCTCCTTAATTTTTCGGAGAACTACGTTCACTTTCTCCTCTCACTTTTTAAACCGAATTTCGAGTTGTAAGTCTTTTGCTTCTAGTACCGTAGGTCAGGGAAGTGAAGTACCCTTTATCTACCTCTTTGTCACCTTTGTCACCGTCTACAATAAAACCCCCCGAGGTTTTAGTGACGTCTACCACTAACGTCGGTACTTTAATTTTCTACGAATGAGGAACCTTCCTTTCAATACTGGTTGGATCTATCGTATACGTTTTAGTCTCTGTAACGAAACGGTTGTTTCCAGACAGATCAGTTCCGATACCAAAAAGGTTATCAGTACATACCTACACTCTCAACCTGACATTTCTTTCGACTCACGACTTCTTGACGACGAAAACTTGACACTACAACCTCTTCTGAGAACTCTCAGGGAACCTGACGTTCCTCTATGTTGGTCGGATGAGATTTCCTCTAGTCGGGACCCAAAAGAGACTTTCCTTACTACGATTTCGACTTTGAGGTCATGAAACCGATGGAGTACGTTTCTCAGTAACCTTTTCTGAGACTACGACCCTCCCTAACCCTCGTCCTCCTCTTCCCCTGTTGTCTCCTACTCGACCGACCTACCGTAGTGACTGAACTACCTACACTCAGACTCACTTGAGGCCCTCAACCACTACCTGTCCCTACGGACCACACGACGTCAAGTACCCCAGCGTTTCTCAGCCTGTACTGACTCGCTGACTTGACTTGACTTACTTTTTTACTGTTGTCACCTTAAGGACTTAATTTCCTATACTTCTTTGAAAGGTAACAGTTTAACGAAAAGTTTTTCTAAAACATGTTTATATACATGATTTACAAACGTCATATATTCGAACGGGGGAAAGGGACTCTCTCTGAACCTTAGAAATCAAGATGTACAGGTGAAAATTTGGGAAATAAGATTCATATGGTGTCATAGTCAGTGTAACATATAAAAGTAAGTATAAAATCAAACAGAATGATATGACACTTTGGAAATTCTCGTTCTGATAGAGTAAACAGAAAACTAAGTATCATACAACCCGAGGGGTTTATCACGATCACCATTTCTTAGACGGACGTTTAAGTCTTCTGAGTCCAAACTAGTGATCCAGTCCTTCTAGGGGACCTCCTCCTGTACCGTTGGGTGAGGTCATAAGAACGGACCTCTTAGGGTACCTGTCTCCTCGGACCGCCCGATATCAAGTATCCCAGCGTCTCAGCCTGTACTGACTTCATTGAACCGTACGTACGGTGCACGTACGTGGATGGTAACCACGGTATATGTGTCATCTAAGAGTCCTACCGAAAACAGTTTTTTTCACGTGGTAATGAACGTCAAAATGACACGTGTCCATTTATAGTGAAGTGAAAGGAAAGGTCAAGGGTCCGAAGGATATATGTCTCAAGGTCGAGATCTTTAACACCAGGAAGGTGATTAGGATAGACGGGAGAGTGGAGAAAGGAACCACCACCAAATCAACGATTCAACACAGGTTGAGAACGCTAGAGCACCTGACATCGGACGGTCCGAAGAGACAGGTCCTCTAAGAGGTCCGTTCTTATGACCTCACCCAACAGTAAAGGAAGAGGTCCCCTAGAAGGACTGGGTCTATAATTTGGGTCTGGAGGACGCAACGTCTGTCTACTAAGTGGTTGATTCGAGACTCCCTTCGGGTTGGTGAAAGAAAGGACGTGGGATTAAGGGTCCAGAGGTTTAGGTCCAGTTTGTAAAGGTCCTTCGGCAACGAGATAGAAGGAAAGGTCCCGACTCGAGAGGGGAACATCAGGGTATTTCCTAACTAAGAAATATTATACGTGATACCATTATCCAAACAAACTTAAATCGTTAATGGGTCCATTAAAGAAATTACTTAGAAATTATCACATTAGAATCACAGTGAATGAGAGTCTGAAAAATAAAGAACGTGTGGAATTCGTGTAAAATTCTAGGACCCGTAAACGTCTGTCAGTAAGAGGTTTCAAATACCTCTACCAGATGACCTTCGTGAGTCTTAAGGGGGTCCGTAACTCCCTACCCGGTTCCTCGACAGGATAAAGGTCGGGAGAGAGAGTTACCCAAACACACAGAAGACGGTAGCTCTATAAAACTTTCTTCAAAGTCCTCAGCAACTAAAAAGAGTATAGAGGAGTACTTTTATAAAGTAGTGTCAAGGTTGACGACGATGACGACGATTCAGCGAAGTCAGCACAGGTTGAGACACGCTGGGGTATCTGTCGTCGGGTGGTCCGAGGGGACAGGGACCCTAAGAGGTTCGTTCTTGTGACCCCACCCAACGGTAAAGGAAGAGGTTACGTACTTTCCCTTTTCACTTTCACTTCAGTGAGTCAGCACAGGTTGAGAACCGCTGGGGTACCTGACGTCGGATGGTCCGAAGAGATAGGTACCCTAAAAGGTCCGTTCTCATGACCTCACCCTACAGTAACGGAAGAGGTATCAAGGTTGATCCCCGAGGATCTTAGGGCATCTACTCAAATCTTGTAAAACGTTACTCTCCCCAAATCCCTCTAACATTAATTGACCAAAGGAACCGTTAGATGATCTTGGAACTAATGATCGTAGAAACTAGTTGTACTTTAGTCTTAAAGGACATCGACTTTTTTATGACAGTCTATTACTTTCGACCGGGGTCAAAGTACGAGGACAGGGGTACACTTAAAACAAGAGGTAGTCAAAGATAACGTAAAGTACACTTACAATAAAAATCGTATCAGACATCAAGTGTCTAATGGTATACAAAAAAAAAAAAAGGAAGAACCATAGTTGTGTCGAAAATTTCAATTTTTAAGAAACCGTATAATTATACGGGATTATTTAGTTCATGTATACAGAAATTTGGTGTTTGTGTTTATGAGGTAAACGGTGATCCAAACAACTATGTAAACTAGACTATTATAAAAAGACAAAATGAAAGTGGTCTTGAACGGTTGAACGGAAAACTTTAGACGTGAATGTCTTTTAATTATAAATTACACCTTTAACATCTCGGGCCTCCAACCACCCATACTTTTCTCCGTCGTCCCCGATCTCTTAAAATTTTCCTTTTTCCCCTCCTTTCCTTTTAGACTTCGATCCTATGGAAACCCGAAACCGTAAGAGTTGTATTACCGTTTCTTTCGTCGTTTCTGTGGTGTCTTTCTTTCCCCGACTCCTATTCGTCGGTTCTTACCTTTTCTTCACAATCTTCACTACCTTTTCAAGTCTTCTCGACTACCCCCCTTTTTTTGTTTTCTCTCTCTCTCTCTACTACCACTTTGTCAACCGTTTCTACTTTCAGTGACGGTCTTACTTTTTAGTAATTGTCTCTTCTTACTCTTAGGGCTTAAATTTCCTCTTCGATATGTGAAGAGGTCGGAGATTTAAGGATCATGAAAGTCATTAAGAATCCTTAAATTGTTGTCGAAAGTGTCGGTCTTTTGAAATAATCTGTCTCCCTTTCACTCAGTCCTTACTTTGACAAATGACTGCTAAAGTCATTTCTACGTAAGTCTACTTATGACGCTAAGGTTGTCGAGGACACCGAGGAAATTACTTTTCTAACTGAGGTCTAAAACCGTCTTTTATCAGACCGTTTTCGTTATTGACAAAGAACTCGAACCGCACTTTGAGGTGGTGAAAGAGCCGAGAGAGACAGATGAGACAAAACGGTCCGGTTAGGGTACGAATCTTTCTCTCCGTTCTTTGATGACGAATGTGTCCTCCCTCGTAAACACAACCTTGTCTCTCTCCCTTTAGACTCTCAGTACTAAATTTGTGAATAATATAAACAATAAACCCGAAGGGTCCACCACGATCACCATTTCTTTGACTGACGGTTACATCTCTGATTCTCTCCGCCCAAGCTAGGGACTCAGTCCTTCTGGGGGACTTCCTCCCGTACCGTTGGGTGAGGTCATAAGAACGGACCTCTTAGGGCACTTGTCTCCTCGGATCGTCCGATGTCAGGTACCCCAGTGTGTCTCAACTTATGTTGACTTTACTATGGTACGTATGTGTGTATAAACAATGAAATAAGTGAGTACGTGACTTAAGAATGACTTGTGGAAGATTCACAATTCAAGACTTGAGTTAACAAACTTACTTCTCGAGTAACTATAAATTCCTTAGTACCACTTAATTAAGTTCCCACCCGTTTGACACTAGAAACCTGGTTTAGGTGGGTACCGGACAAAAACATTTCATATAACCGAGTAAATAAATACATACCGAGGAAAACATAATACTACCGTTACAACTTATTAGTGTTGTCCCATACATATCGGACTTTCTCATTTTGTACAAATAATAGAACGAGAAATGTCAATAAGACATTATATAACAAACGACTGACGACCTATTTACGTCAACCATATTACTTCAACATAACCTCAAGTCAGGTAGATCAGTTTCGATACCAAAAAGGTCATCAGTACATTCCTACAACTCTCAACTTGATATTTCTTTCAACTCACGACTTATTAACTACGAAAACTTGACACCACAACCTCTTCGGAGAATTCTCAGGGAACCTGACGTTCCTCTAGTTTGGTCAGTTAGGATTTCCTTTAGTTGGGACTTATAAGTAACCTTCCTGACTACGACTTCGACTTTGAGGTTATGAAACCGGTGGACTACGCTTCTTGACTGAGTAATCTTTTCTGGGACTACGACCCTTTTTAACTTCCGTTCTCCTCTTCCCCTACTGTCTCCTACCCTACCGACCTATCGTAGTGACTGAATTACCTGTACTCAAACTCATTTGAGACCCTCAACCGATACCTGTCCCTCCGGACCGTACGACGTCAGGTACCCCAGTGCTTCTCAACCTGTGCTGACTCGTTGACTTGACTTGACTTGACTTCAATATCCGCTCCTCGGTTCCTACAATCACTTTCGAAGTTTCTTAACTGGACACTGTAGACTATGGTCAAAACTTTCTGTATTTCCTCGAAGACCCACACTTCCGTGCTCTCACCAAAAAACCCTTGTCGGTGCTGTTTCGATCATGACACTGTATCAAACACTTAAAATCCTTAGATGGGAGACAAACAAGACCCACTTCGTATCCAACCCCACCCACTGATCGTTACCCCCTAACTCCGACCTCCCCGGTCACTTTAGATCTAGTATACGTCTTCCCGGAGTTTAACTCTTGAAGTATACGTTTGTGAGACGTAGCATTCTATGGGTTATAATTATCGTGTGTTAGAGACGGGAGTACTTTGAATTAGAGGTCATCCTATATATTCTGAATAATTTATTTAGTGTTCTGTCTTACTCGATACATGAGATCTTTTCAGGTTTATTCTATGTTATCCTTGAGAAAAATCGTTCCTCTTTAGTGTAAACTAACCTTGCTAGTCTTTTAATCAAATATAATTTCGCACGGAACTTCCTATCGATATTAAAAAGACCCCCTTTCCCCACCACACCGTCCACTTGCGTCCCTCTCTTTTGTCGTAATTCGCTATGTTCATTTTTCATTATAAGTCTTCAAACCCTACAAGGACTCGGGTCTAAGGTATCTTTTGCCTGAGACTCCGGTTTCGAAACACGACTACGAAATAAGTCATCACGTAAAAGCTCTTCATCTTTCGTCCCTATTTCCCTCACTCTTCTATACTGTTCTCGTAGAGGGTTAAACCGGTGTCGACACATTGTTCACCTGACCAACATCCCCGACCTACATCCCGCTGAAGGATCTCTGACCTACTTAAAAGTACAGAGACTTGGTAGGTACACTATCCCATTTCTCTTCTTATTCCCTTCTTAAATAGGTACCATGGTAACGTCGTAACTGTAAAGTGTGAAGCCCTGTAATTTTAGGGACGTGACGACTTAACACGGGAGAATCGGTGAGTCTTTCATATTCGGAGCGTACAAGTCAGAGAGGAACGGTCAGTCCCGAAGAATTAGACAGCACCACGGTATCACCGTCTTTGTCACTGGACCAAGGCACTGGAACCCCTGTCACGTTTTACAAGCATCCCGTAAGGTCAGTCTCTCGTTCACCCGTCTAAACCCCACCGTACATTCGACTCAGACCATGTCTCGTAGTCTACCGACCAGACCTTATATCCTATCCCCTGAGGACCCTCATTTCTAGTCTCTTCAACCTTTCGGAGTACCTTCTGTAACCAACAACCTACTACTGGTACATTAACTAAATAGTCGTTTACTCTTCGTTACCCCTTATAAAAGGTCTTCCTCTACTGTACTAGTTTTCACACAAAACCTTCCTTAATTAAGTCTTCACCATACACTTTACCTAAATCTTCCATACCTTTAATCTTCGTTCTAATAAACACTCAATCTTTCTCAGAACCGTCCAGTTTGACAAGTCAACGTATGAGGTCTGCAAATCTTACCTGAGGGATTTTTCCGGGGAGGGCTCGGGACGTGATACTTAGTAGAGACAAGAACTTCCTCCAACTTATCTATGTATACAGCACAAGGTCCTCTGTTTTACTGTGAGTCGTCATAGACAAAGATTCGTCGTATACCAAAAATGTACGAATATGTAACTTCATGAAATTAAAAATTTGTACGTCATTAATCCGTGAATAATAAGTCTGACATGGATAAATTTATTTATATGGACTAAGAGTAAAACACTAGATCTCAAGAGGTCGGAACTCTCTGATAACTTGATGTGTCAATCTCTCTTCCTCCGTCTGACCGGTGACTCGTATTTATCTGGGACGTAAAGGAAGGAGGAAGGTACCGGAACGCAGACTGACTTCCGGAGTTTCTGTCATAAACAGTCAGACAACTGGTCATTTATCACCTCAACAAACTACAATAAGACAGACACATGGTACAAGGATCTGATTTTCGGGGTTTAAAGGTTTAAGACTTTATGTCAACGGGTTATTAAAACCTATTCCCTAACACGTGGACATAATGAATCTTCACATTTTATTGTTATATTCCTAATTATGACTATAGAGGATAGGTAGGATGTTGTTTTCGTGTAATTTTAAAGAACTCTTTGAAAGTCAACGAAAATTTTGTATTGGGTCATACACTTGAAGACCTTTTACACAAAGACATATTATAATTGACTCTGTTTTTAAAAATAGTAGAGGGGTAGTAAAACGAGGCCAGAGTAGGGTAACTACATTGTTGGTTACCATTGTGAAACCGTAAACTGAAAAATATAGAACTTTATAAAAATTCCTATAAAACCTAAGTTTGTCCCTTCTGATAATTAAATTACTATTCAAGTAATTTTTTAATGTAACATAAACTCTTTTGGGATAATTCATAAGTGAGTACTTTCAACAAACTAAAGACAGGACACCCCTGTACAAATCATATTTAAAATTACTGTGAAGAATTCAGGTTTATATATCTCAACTTCAACCAGAAAGAAACTGTATCTGGTAATTTTGGTTATAGTAAACTCAATATTTTGAATACAAAGAAGCATTCTTTCTCGGTAAGTTTTACAAGGAGTCGTTTTGGTGTAGAGACTTTTGGATCATTAGTTGTAAACCTAAGGACATGACGTCGTCCGGGAGTTATTCGACCCACCGCCACCCCCACCCCCGTTGTTTAATCAAGGTCCCGGGAGAGTGTCTACGGTTTTAGGTGTCTACGACTTCATGGTATCAGTCAGGAGAGGTGGTACCTAAGGGTACCTGACATCGGACGGTCGGACGAGACAGGTACCCTAAAAGGTCCGTTTTTATGACCTTACCCTATGGTAAAGGGGAAAATCCCCTAGAAACACTGGATCCCTAGCTTGGACCCAGAGGACACGGAGGACGTAACCGTCCGTCTAAGAAATGGTGACTCGATGGACCCACATCATCATGACAAGCATATATGACTTTTTTTAGGTGTATATTCACGTAGGGACGTCAAGTTTGAGTACAACAAGTTCCTAGTTGACATAAACGACGAAATAGAGGAAGTTTCGACCTAATTTCGGATGACTACAACGAAGAACATGTAGATTTGATATCAAAAGTACAATCTACGGTTTATAGACGTAAAAGATCAGAGTAGTTTAATTCCATACCCTACTAAAAGTGAGGTCTTACGAAAGAAGATAAAGTCGAAGACGGAGATGGGAACGGGATTCAGAAGATCAAAGACCTTACTTATGATTTAACTATGAATTCCAAAATAGAAAGTAAAACATTTAAGAGTGTCGAAATTTTTAGACGTAAAATAGAACATTTCTTCTATTTGTGAGAAACTAATAAAAGATATTTAAATGACAACTGGTTTAAAAGACTAACAGAATCAATAAGAGACCAATAAGTAGTCTGTACGGAATTTCCACAGATGGTGATTATGAGGTTCTGTGTCCTACGGAATATTTGAATTTTTTTAATTCCATTATAATATTGCCCACTCTGGTATTATCCTGATACAATAATCTATGTATTTACATCTATAGGAGGTGGAAAATTTTCAAGTGAAATGTGATGAAAATACTTTCTGGATGTAATCATGGACAAAAACGTTCGGATTTCTTTAGCCTTCTCCTAAAAACGAAAATGCTTTTTTCCGTTTTTCACTTTTATGGTAAATCATAGTCGGTGGTGTCTCCGTCACTCGTGGGTCTCGTCACTCTCAACGGGACGACTCGAGAAAGGGGTCCCTGATGCGAGTCGTAGAGTCGTAGTTCGGTCGTATCGAAACTTGACACGAACACTCGTAGACACGAAATAGAGCTAAACACGTAAGTAATCGTTCTACACAGGATTCCATTAACGAAGAAACGAAAATGGTAAAGTCATTTGGAATGTTTTCCAAAGTATCCTTACGAGATGAAAACCTACCACCCCCTTTGGACATAGAGGGAAATTTCGTCATAAATACCATGTGAAACCGAAGTGATACCTGTCTTGAACCGTTTAGATATGTTACATTTTTAATAACTACCGTATACAACCCCAAAATCCGTCGTGTTGTATACAATAAAACCAAGAACGGACTCAGGACACGACTTTCTCTTTTCCTTAGTCCGTCTACCTCGAATTTCACAGACCAAGTAATGACTACCTCTAAAATCTTTTACTCCGAATTCGTATTCCGTTGTTATTCGAAGGATTGTGAATCGGGACAATTATGTCCGAATCAGTGCGTTACAGTCCAACATGACCAGTCTGTGTCCGGAAGGTGTGTTTTACAGTCCCGACGATGAGACTTTGAGTAACTTACTGGTTCTTCTCTCATTTCACACACAAAGACTTTAGTCCATCTAGGTTTCTTCGCCTCCTCTTCCCTCCCTTGAGTCAGTATGTACGAGTCAAAGAAGAGGATTTGAATATTGAGTCTATTAACTTAGAAAAAGAATACTCCCTTTTAATCACTTCTACATGTTCTTCAGTACCTACAATGGGAGAAACTGTAGAGAGAAGTACCTTGGTACTAATTTGCCATTTCCGTCATAGTAAGTCATTATGTACCAGGGTCATTTTGTTCTCCGTCCCATATCAGTTATGAATGTAGTCGTAAAGACGGAGACGGAAGACGTAGGTTCGTGTGTATGTCTACCGGATCTTAGTTCGTAAACAGAAGAGCCAGTTTTTAAACTCCGTATACGAGACTTTTTAAGGTGATTAACAGTCTGTGACAATTCATATTCACGGTGTCTCATTTTGAGAGGAGAAAATCTCTGAATCGGTAAATCTAACGAACCCTGTAGGAAATCCTATAAATCTAGAATTTAAAGTCGTCGTCTTAGGATCAAAAAGTCAGATATGTGGTATATATAAGTAAACAGTCCCATGGTGTCATTATAGTTTCTTGGAATCGTCATAAACCGAGTCTCTCACTCTCATCTTCGAATGTGATCCCGGGTAGTTCTTCTATGTACTATGTGCGTGTATCACCTTTTCCCTGGGTGATGCCAACATTGAGGGTCTTACGTAGAGTAAGAGGGTCGGACTGGTGTCGACATTACTTTTTACCATGGTTCCTCGGACCGAAGGCGAGAAAGTGTCTTTGTAGGAAAAGATGAAAATGTAGTTTTGGTGTAGTTATTTTAGGGTTTCGTCTTGTAGTTTGGGTCACATTCTACTTACGGGAATATAAAAACTCCGTTATGGTCGTAAGAACAAACCAACTTGGTAGAGACCGTTTAGATACTGGATGTGAACTCCGATAATTGGCACCTTCCACTAAGTGAGATATTATGACACCTCCGGATAGAGGTTCTTTAACATACGGGGAAAAAAAAAAGAACTTTTATCAGGAAACAACATGATATCTCCTATTTTGTCTACCTCCTGTGTGTCTTTTTCCCTCTACTTTTTTAAATCATCTAAATTCCATGGTCGTTTCGGTCACACAGTTCAAATTGACTTTTAGTGCCCATCGTACAGACCCTCGTTTTGCTCTAGGGTCTCTTTATAGCACTAGTCTTTTCTTTAGTAAGAAGAGATTCTATCAAAATAACCAGTAAGTCTATCTCACCTATGTACTTTATGGTGTGTTAATGCGACAGACAGGGAATATTTCTTTCACTTTCAACGAGTCAGCACAGACGAAGAAACGGTGGGGTGCCTGACATCGGACGGTCCAAGGAGACAGGAACCTTAAAAGGTCCGTTCCTATGACCTAACTCATCGGTAAGGGAAGAGGTCCCCTAGAAGGGTTGGGTCCCTAGTTTGAGTCCAGAGGGTGTAACGTCCATCTAAGAAATGACGGATTCGGTTGTATTTCCCGGAACGATATTAGCACTACGGTGACAAGAAATAAGACAAACTATTCTTTTTTATACACGAGACACACCAATGTGCCTGTTTTAAAGGCAAAACAATTATTCGACTTGTAATAGGACGAGATCATCGGGGAATGTGCATGTTATCGAAGAATCATCCATTGAAAGGTTTAGTACTGATGGTCTTTACGGTGAACATAAAGAACCCCTTTTTTACTCTATTATCTATATAAATCAGACACATGTACGTACGATTCAGTGAAGTTGGTACAGACTGAGAAACGTTAGGATACCTGGTATCGGTCGGTCCGAGGAGACAGGTACCCTAAGAGGTCCGTTCGTATAACCTCACCCAACGACACGGGAGAAGGTCCCCTATAAGGACTGGATCCTTAGTTCGGACTCAGAGAATGTAGAGGACGGAACCAACCGTCCAAAAATGGTGATCGTGGTGGACTCATTGGGTATAAATCAGAGTGTGGACTATACATCATATAGGAGTTTTTCATTCTTGATGATTCGGGGTAAACGATATGAGTCCGAGTATAGTATGGGACTCCATTGACTATTCCTTTACTCTATCTACTCGTCGAAACGGGAGTGGGGGAGACATGTCACCGGGACCCTTGATTCAGAGTAAAGAGTCTGGTGTGTAGGCCACAGACTCGTCACTGACGTATAGTGTACGGGAGACTCAGTGCAATTACGGTTGGACTACGTTCTAGGGTACATGGTCCTTACTCGAGACTCGTAGACGTCTCGGCATATGAGAAAGAGATAAAATACCCAGGATCCGTACCCAAGAAATAAAATAGTAAGTACCGAAGAAGAATCAAAAGAACAAATCATGGGCGAAGTCGAGACCTATAAAGAGACTTAAGGTCGGTCGTAGAACGGACCAAGAACCTTCGGAAGAAAGAGTCTCGACTTAAGATAAGGGGAGCATAAAGATGGACTTACGTTATGTAAACGTATCTGTTTGAAGTCAGGTTGACGAGAAGTGGAGAGGGTCCACAGTATTGCGACGACGCTAGATGTAAGGATGTACGGTGTACCCGTGACTTTTACCTAAGTAGAGTAAGAGTCACAGGGAGTCTCAAAGACACAGACTCGATGAGACAGAGTGGTAGGACATAGGACCACTGTGACTACGAGGACTGTAGACCGAAGAGAACAGGGGTGTTTTCTACATAGTCACTGAGTCGCACGTGGAGTGGAGTGGAACAGACACTGTTACGATTAAGAGATCTAACTCGACGCTTAATTGACTCTTAGAGTCTCATACCCTCATCTCGATGTCTCAGTATTCTAAGTAATGAGTTTCTACAATTACTCAACTTAGGACGGGGAACTTGGGTTTACTCGATTCCTTCACGAAAAGGGAAGTATGGACCAAAGATCTTAGTGAAGTTATAAGGAAGTCATAAAATAGGTAATCTAAATAAAAGGAATGTAAAAGACTTTCGTCTTGAAGACACACTCTACCTGTCTCTTTTGACGTCTGGGGAAGTCCGGTGTCTAGTCCTTAATAAAGTTAATAAGGAAAAGAACTACGTCGGGTCCTATATCCAGAACTACTACGATATAGTCTGAGGTCTTATTCAGATGTTAGAGAATACAGATGGCTCTATGGGAGGGGGTTTTGTCATGTCAGACTAAACAAACTCTTTGAGCCAAATAAGGACATTAATAGAGTCTTCCCTCTTCAGATTCAGACGTATTAATACCACAAGTACACATAACTCCTAAAAGAGGTCCAACCCACTGTCGTCCCACGGGTCCGTTCCCGACTTTCGACTTACCCTTACGACTCCGAGGGTCCTTCTACCCCACCGCCTCCGGGATATTGTACAATTTCCGGTTAAGGTGTGACTTATTACGGTGATACTCCCCGACCTTTCTCGTCGTCGTCGTCGTCGTCACCTTGTCGGTCGGTTGGACGGATCCGATTAAGTGGACTCGTTTTCATTCTCTTCTTACTCCTCCGAAGACACCACTGTCGGGTCTAATCTTGTCACTGACAGATTGATTCCTTCAGAAGTGTATACCGTGTGTCACACGTACTTGTTATTATAAGTGTCACTATTGGAAAATTTTTCGTAACTTATATAATTTAAGTTATATAAACTTCGGAGTCCCGGAGGGACCTCCGAGCCCACCATTTCTGAGACGACGTCACGTCCTCTGGGTCCAAGCTAGGGACCCAGTCCTTCTAGGGGACCTCTTTCCTTACCGTTGGGTGAGGTCACAAGAACGGACCCTTTGGACTCCGTGTCTCCTCGGACCACCCAATGTCAAGTCCCCCAACGATTTCTCAGCCTATTTTGAATCGTTGATTTGTTGTTGTTATAATTTACAAAGTAGATATAACGTAAACGTTATAAAAAGTTCGAAGAAGATTAACGGTTTACGAGAAGAGTTGTGGTTCCTAAGTCGTCCCTTATCTGTTTTATCTGTCTTTTGTCTATTTCAGTGACGGGCCACCTAGCAGAAATCAACAATCACAAGTCAGGTAATTCAGTACAGACTGAGAAACACTAGGGTACTTGACGTCGTGTGGTCCAAAGGGACAGGAAGTGATAGAGAACCTCAAACGAGTTTGAGTAGAGGTAACTCAGCCACTACGGTAGGTTGATAGAGCAGGAGACAGTAGGGGAAGAGAAGGACGGAAGTTAGAAAGGGTTACCCGAGAAACGTAGACCACCGGTTTCATAACCTCGAAGTTGAAGTCGTAGTCAGGAAGGTTACTGATACGTTCAAGCAAAAGGAAATCCTAACTGAGGAAACTAGAGGAACGACAGGGTCCCTGAGAGTTTTCAGAAGAGGTTGTGGTGTCAAGTTTCCGTAGTCAAGAAGTCGTGAGTTGGAAAAAGTAACAGGTCGAGAGTGTAGATATATACTGAGGATCCTTTTGGTATCGAAACTGATATGTCTGGAAACAGTCGTTTTATTACAGAGACGAAAAATTATACGACAGATCCAAACAGAATCGAAAAGAAGGTTCCTCGTTCACAGAAAATTAAAGTACCGACGTCTGTGGTAGACTTCACTAAAACCTCGGGGGGGTTTTATTTCAGAGAGTGACAAAGGTAACAAAGGGACAGATAAACGGTACTTCACTACCCTGACCTACGGAACTAGAATCAAACAACTTACAACTCAAAAAATTCGGTCGACAAAGAGAGAGAAGAAAGTGGAAGTAGTTCTCCGAGAAATCAAGAAGTGAAAACCGGTATTCCCACCATAGTAGACGTATAGATTCCAATAACTATAAAGAGGACCGTTAGAACTAAGGTCGAACACGAAGTAGGGTGGTCGTAAAGTGTACTACATGAGACGTATATTCAATTTATTCGTCCCACTGTTATATGTCGGAATTGTATGAGGAAAGGGTTAAACCTTAATCAGACAAAAAGGCACAGACCAAGATTGACAACGAAGAACTGGTCATATGTCCAAAGAGTCCTCCATCTATTCCACCAGACCATAAGGGTAGAGAACTTCTCAAAAGGTGTCAAACGACACTCGGTGTGTCAGTCAGAAATCGTATCAGTTATTCCGTCTTCGTCTACAAAAAGACCTTAAAAGAGAGAAAAAGATACCAGGTCGTCTACAACCATTAAATTAGAGACCAAGGAGACGGAAAAGATTTAGGTCGAACTTGTAGACCTTCAAGAGCCAAGTGTATGATAACTTCGGATCGAACTTCCTAAAACTCGTAACGGAACGAGCGTACACTTTACTTACGTTAAACCCCATCAAACTTATAAGAGACCGTAATGGGAAGAAACCCTAACCTTACTTTTGACTGGAAAAGGTCAGGACACCGGTGGTGACTCACAACGTTTAAACGACCGTATGACTTATGTCGTGAAATAGTCGTAGTAGAAAATCCTAAACTCTATCACGTCGACCTAGTGGATTATGAGTAATTTACACGGATTTCATGAAGTTTCAGGTCCAAGAAAGACGACCCGTGAAGGAGTACCGATTTCTTATAAACGGTGTGTCCGTTCGTCCCAGTGATTACCACACAAAAGTAAACACCTCTCTTCCTTATCTCGTCGACAGTCAAATTTCGTAAATGGAGAAAGAGTTCCTGATTCATAACAGGGGTCGACCATTGAATCGACTCTGAAATTATCTAGAAGGGTAGTCATATAATCAGACCCATGAAGACTCACTCTACCTTATACCATTCCAAAGTATCTAAAATACCAGTCACCGGATGACAACATTGAGGGTACGATATCGAAAAAATTATCTGTTTCGACAGACCCTAGGGTACAGATATTTAGTCCGTAAGACGTCCGAGGACCCACCACCGTGACCCCCTTCGTGTCGACCGTTCCCACCGATTCATTCTGTATAGACCTTATTTACAGGTAAGTAAATTCCTACTTTACTACGTGGGACCTACTACTTTCTCCAGACTATGTTAGTTCAAGATGTTGTACTGACCGTCTACAAACCCGCTCTGCCACGGCATAGTTCCTTACTTCACAACCAGAAAACTACCGTCAAATCCGTAAGTTGTCAAAGTTTTCGATCCAGTCGGATCCAGTTTGGGGTTATCTTCTCTGTACTTTGTTTAAGGAAGGTGTCGTCTGTTGATGAACGGTTTCCTTTTCATGGAGGATCTCACGACGACTCAGGATCATTTCTGACCCGTGGATTGTCATCAGTGGTCCATTCACGTCGGCAGGTTATACTCGACCTACAATAACATAAGAGGTTTAGGATTATGACCCACCCGTGTCGTCACTAGATGATCTGTGACTTGTTATGTTTGACATATGAGTTCCAGTTCGAGTCTACAGCCCAAACTGGCTCCAAGGTCTGTCGTAGGAATAGAGAGTGTCTATCAAGATCTTGGTAACTAAGACGGTCCAACAGTCGATCGTTAGTCGTATCTGGATAATGTTTCGAAAGAGAACGAGACCCGAGGTAAGTTTTGACAGTCAGAAAGTTCAGTGGTGTATTTACGTGACCTCTTGATAAGGGTCTACGTCAGTCTTCAGGGTCTGGGTTTCTCCGTGTGATTTACGATATAGAGGAAGAATTGTCCTCTGCCATATTTTATGCTTTGCACAGAAGTAGGAACCTTCCCTACAGGGTCGTACAGAATCTGGTGACCTGGGGATTTTTGTACTGACTGGATCATCCGTCAATTAAGAACTACTCTAAGGAGAGGTCGGAAGACTGTACATAAATAGAACGAACCCTATGAATTAGGAAAGACAAGTGGTTCGGAATAAACGTACTATACTAGTCATAACACCCGGTTATACTAAGGACTCCTTCCAGTTATACTAGTTCCTAGGACGACTGATACAACACTGTCTCTCGTCGTCTAAATTATCTCGGGACCCTTTTCTTTCACTTACATATTACAACAGGAAGGGTGTGTGTTTCTTTGACAGAAACTAACAGGAAGGACTATCTTAATCTCTTCTTGTGTAAAATATTCTAGTCATCGGAGTATCGGCCATGGTTTCAGTAACAACAGACGAAGAAACGACTGACCCCTGTCGTTTACTTTTTACCAACCATTCGTAAATGCCATTCTCCATTTTTGGTGATTCTTGAGAAACACCCGAAGGGACCACCGAGTCACCATTTCTTAGACGGACGATTACGTTCTCTTTGTCCAAGTTAGCGACCAGACCCACTTCTAGGGTGTCCGGAGTCTCTTTGACTCGGACGTACGATGTCGAGTAACTCGGACGCGAGACCTCGGGTCCCCGGCGTCCATGACTTCAGACTCACGGGATCCCGAGGGACCGTTCTCTCCGGTGAATGTTACTCTTCGGACTTGTGGGGTCGATCTGTCATCGGGGGTGATCTACGTTGATCTCTTTTCGGACGAGTCGTTGCTTCTGAGTCGTGTTGGTTTTTATTACTAAAAAATTTTTCTTGATAAACGATATTAGTATCGACTCCAGTCTTCACTCCAGTCCTCTTACACTCTGTCATACAACTCCTTAGACCTTATTTATCCTTCTTCTCCTTTTCCTTCTGACCAGATTCAATTCGTCTAACAGGTTTTACTATGCAGGGTTTGGACTATCTCTTAACCTGATCTACAGTAGCATTGACAACAAAGGAGGTCTACGGTAGACAATTTGTGACAATGTAGAAACCTCGTGTAGTTTGTCTTTTATGTTCTTACTCGTAAAACTGGAAGTTCATCCTCCGTCTCGAACCGAGTCGTCAGTAGACACTGACGTCGTGGTAATCGAAAGTTCTCGTATCGACGGATCTTTCGATGAATAGGTTTCAGAGTCGTGGAAGACCTGTATGACTATTCGTGAATGACGGAATATACCACTTTAGGGGATTCCTCGAGGTACCAGTAACGTCGGAAGGGATTAGTTCGGATTCAAAAACAGGAAACTGGTAGTTTGAACGAGGGTGAGGTCTCAGAACGAGATGACAAATGGAGACTGTCCTTGACGGAAAAGGACAGGGAAACGAACCACCCGAGGAAAAATAGGAAGTCCCTAGACGAGTTCCTGGTAGAGGGTCTCTCTCAGAGAATGATGTAGTAGATTCCCTCGTGTATGGTGCGAAGAAGAGACAATACGAGGTGACGGACCTAGAACAGGAAGTATCTGGGTCTTGCTCGAAGTCGATAAAACATGACTAAATATTCGACGAACAAACTAAAGGAGTGATCTTATGTTTGTGGAACTACTGTCCGTGATACAGATTTATTAAATGGTAATACGGGGAACAAAATTTAACATGGTGTGTGTCTCTCGAAGGGACTATCGAGTAAACCACTTCTTAGACGGACGTTACGTCCTCTGAAACCAAGTTAAGGACCCAACCCTTCTAGGGGACCTCTTCCCTTTCAGATGGGTGAGGTCATAAGACCGGACCTCTTTAGGTACCTGACATATCAGGTCCCCCAGCGTTTCTCAGTCTGTGCTGACTCGCCTGAAAGTGAAATGAAGTCCGTGTATCTGTCTGTGAGGTCTGTATTAACGATCTACTTACTTACTTTCGGTAATTTATTTGTTTTACTTATTAACAAAGGACGGATTATGGATGCATACCGAAAGGTCTTTAATAGTCTAGTGAATCTCTGTCACTTCTGGACTATCCTAGTCACCCGGTCCCGACCATAGTGGTCAGATGACGCGTCTTACGTCTTGTCTGAAATAGGCGATGACGGATAAGAAGATACATTTGCACTGTTTTATACCTCGTTAGTCTGGTTATGATTATAATGGTTTACATGTCTGTTTTTAAGTCTTCGAATCGTTTTATCGACGGAAAGTCTTTATACCATGGTTGTAAAATAAAGAAAGACACCACAACTCCACTACGACAGACAATCGTTCACTGTAACAACAGAAACCGGGATTCTTACTCAACGTACGATTCTCCCACTCACATAAGAAGACACAGAACGAAAAATTTAGATAAGTGTGGTGAAACCTGTAAAGAACGAACTTTTACCAGTAAAATCGAAAGAAATAACTAATGGAGGAGTCAAGAACGAAACTGAACTAAATCTTTGACCGAGGTCTGGTACAACGGAGTAGTAACGGACACTTTAAGGTCTCTACAGGAGTATCTATCACTTCCTCTCCCTTCGGACCACACGACGTCAGGTACCCCAGCGTTTTTCAGCCCGTGTTGACTCGCTGACTTGTTGTCGTTGTTGTCTTCAGAATTCACTCACACACACACGATTCAGGGACGTCAGACTGACAAACACAACGGTCGGGTTGAGACGAGTCCGTCCTTATGACCTCACCCAACGGTACAGGAGGAGGTTCCCTAGAAGGTCTCGGTTCCTAGCCTGGGTTCAGAGAAAACAGAGGACGTAACTGTCCGTCCAAGAAATGGTGATCACGGTGGCCCTTCGGGTACCTCGATGGGATTTGGAGTATTGGTTGACTTAGGGCCAGGTCGAAGACGATGAGTCAAAGTATCCCGTCTTTACATCAAATCGGACTATTTATCTACGTATAAAATTTTAACATTATGGGTCCATCACTGATCCTATGACCTAAAGTGTAAGTCTCTGTTGGAACAGGTTTACCATTATTTGAACCTTTTCTATAGTGTCCTAACAACTCATTTGTAGTCTAATTTTGTCTTTTATCATAATAAACCCCTGTACAAAGTAGACCCCAATTCTCCTGGTCTTAAGGTTAGGTGGGACGGTCAGTAATCGATATAGTTGAACTTATATGACGTATTTAAAATTTTTTATAAAATCATAATGACGTATATCAACTGAACGTTGTGATACAATCAAAGTCCAATGTCGTTTCACTAAACCAATATGTGTATGTATATAAGTAAGAAAAAATCTAAGAAAAAAGTATATCCAATAGTGTCTTATAACCCATCTCAAGGGACACGATATATTATCCAGAAACGACCAATGGGTAGAATATACATAATCATGCGGACACAAGTACGGTTCAAGGACTAAATAGGGGGGTATGTGTAAAGGGGAAACCATTGGTATTCAAGTAAAAACTATGGAAGTTCAGACGAAGACAAAACATTCGTTCAAGTAAACATAGAAAAAAAAATCTCTAATCTAAGGTGTATACTCACTATAGTACTATGAACAGAAAGACACATACTGAATAAAGTGAATCATAGTACAAGACATCCAGATGGGTACTACGATGTTTACCGTACTGAAGTAAGAAAAAATACTGACTCATTACAAGGTAACAGACCTACATGTAGAAGAAATAGGTAAGGAGACAACTACCTGTGAATCCAACTAAGGCACAGAACCGATAATATATATCACAACGTTACTTGTAACCCTACGTATATAGTAGAACCTGTTACCAAACGAGGTCTATACGGGTCCTCGTCCTGACGACCTAGCATAATTGTAAAAATTCCCTTGAAAGTATAACAGAAGCTGTCACCGATATACTGACATGGTCCAATGTAAGGGTGGTTGTCACATCCTCTTAAGGGAAAAGAGGTGCAGGAGAGGTCGTAAATAACAAACATCTATAAAAACCTCTACCGGTAAGACTGAACACACTTTACTATGGAGTAACATCGAAACTAAAAGTAAAAGACTATTAAACACTACAACTCATAGTAAAGTACAAGAAAAACCGGTAGACACACAGAAGAAGTCTCTTGACAGATAAATCTAGAAGACGGGTAAAAAGTTAATCTAACAAACAAAAGACTGTATTTCGACGTACTCGATAAACATGTAAAACCTCTAATTAGGGAACAGTCAGTGTAGTAAAGGTTTATAAAAGAGGGTAAGACACCCAACAGAAAAGTAAAACAACTACTAAAGGAAACGACTCCTGAATTTGAAAAGATTTAAAAAATTTTTATATATTAAATCAGAGAAATTATACAAGGTTACAATTTCTACTTTTATACTTTTATATTTGATCTGATTCCTCAAGATTCCTTTCTAACAAAGAATACCTGAAAACATATTACAAGTACTTAAAGTACCAAAAAAATTATTATATTTTAAAATAAAAAAGAGTACAGTACTCTTTAGATCCCCTCCGTTTACGACTGTACCTAAACAACAACAACAAATCAACGGGTCAGTACAGGTTGAGAGACACTGGGGTACCTGACGTCGTCCGGTCCGGAAGGACAGGGAGGGACAGGTAGAGGGTCTCAAACGGGTTCAAGTACAGGTAACGTAGTGACTACGGTAGATCGGTAGAGTAGGAGACTACGGGAGAAGAGGTAGAAGGGAGTTAGAAAGGGTCGTAGTCCCTGAAAAGGTTACTCAGTAGTGACCTTTACTCAAAAGTTAAGGTAGTACATAATCTTTTTCTTACTTGTATCATGGATGGGATACTCCTATTAAACTTGTTACGTGTATTTCGGGTATCATGTCGTACACCGGCATCTTTTACAATCAGTTATATATAATCGACAACCACTATTGTTATATTTATACGAACCCTATAACCTTATGGAAAGGGATAGAGAGGTGGTCCTTTAGAAAGAAAACAAGAATCTTTACCAAAACGAGACGAAAGGGGTGTCTACCGGAATCAGTAGGAGGAACGACACTGTGGTAACAAGCATGTAGACATGATGGCTACTATAACAATAAGTATAGATATGATGTCCCGATTGGGTACTATCAATAAGTTATTTAGGACTGACTTACTACGTATGGGAGAGGTGTAATAGGAACTGGAGTGGACTCAGATTGTCACCGAATAATGTTTCACTCTAAAGACTTCGAGATTTAACAACCTCTTTACTGTCAACATGTCTTCAGTCTTCGTGTGTCTGTTCGGAAGTGTGAGTCACGGACCGGTTGAGATAAACAAGAGGCCCGAAACGTACCCACCCTTCTCTAGATACAAGGTGGGATCTTATTTCAAAATTGTAACGACTGTATAAAACTTTTTACGACCGGGCTCTTCGTTTCTGTCCCATAACCTAGATGAGAATCATTTCCGAAGACGAACCTTAAACTTTTTGTTTAAACGTCGCTTTCAAGGTGATTCAAATCATCTATTGAGTACGTAAAAGATTTTATGGACGACGATTTCAGTGGGTCATCAATTGAGTAATAAAATCTGAATTATAAATTGGTCAATCGGTGGACCGATCATTCGTAGAGATAGTCGGATTTCGATAAGGGGACCGGACAACATTCTAAGAGTGTCCAAGTCTTTGTGTACTGTAAGGAGTAAGAGGTGGTACGAGTTTCGTCTTGTTCCTGATGTGCTGGAAATCCCGAGAAATTCGAGACTTTAAGACGTTAAGACACTAAGAAAGTTGGTCTATCGTACAAAAATCAAAGACACTAAGTGTGGACCTATTCTCTCCCGGTAGAATGGGTAAGTCCTGATTTAACACTACGACAATTTTTTTTTAGATAACCCACTAAGTTTTCCTCTACTGTGTCTGGAGAAATTTATCACGTCGATGTCGTCAAACGGTTCTCCTTCTACGATCTTCCCGGGTTTGAGTTTGGGAGTTCCTAATAGCTTTGGTTTACTTGAAGGGCACATAGTAGAGCTCTGTTTAAGTTCAAGTCACACGAGTCGATTGGTTGAAACATTTAAAACGTAGGTTGTAGTCAAATGGAGAGAAATCTGATATATAAGGGATCTTTATCGTGGTCTACTTTCTAGTTGTCGTTTATTTAGACTACTTAGTGAAACTAGGGAGAGACAACCAGAGAGAAAAAAAAAAAAAGGACTCTCCAAAATAAGGACTGTCAGAGGGATTCTCAGTAGCGTACTTAGTAGAAGCAAGGAAACTCTGAAAGACGAGAGTCTCCGACACTCGGGAGGTCCCTTAGAACAAAGACCGACTCCATGTTCGACACGTTTACTACTTTTACTAAATCGAAATCGACTCTTTCGTAACGACTTGGACGTTGTGGTCGAGAAAAAGCCGACGACACAAGTCGGTAACGTTGAAACGTAGGTAAGTGCATAAGTATGGAAGTAAGTGAAAAAGTAAGTGGAAAATGTGTGAGCAAATGAGAAAGGTAGTCTCGAGTGGTACTTTGTTGAGGTCGTGGAAAGTGAAGAATGTAATAAGTGTATAATGGACTAAATGGTAAAACAGATTTTGACCCATATGTTTGATTTACTACGTAAAGACGGAGAATGTAGAAAGAATATGTAATATGATCATTACACCGAAAAATTTTATACTTTATATACACGAAAAATAACTCAGTAACAACTCTAGGGTTGGTGTTGGTAGAATAATTCATGGATCAAGAGACGAGTCGACAAGCATATCCTCAGAGAACTAAACATGTCATTAGAACACTCTTCAGAAGTAATAAGGAACAAAGGAATAATCTTCAAGATCGATCCCATTCTAGTAACGGGACCAGGGGTAAGACAGGATCTACTGATGTGGGTCAGTGTAAATGTGGACCGTTTACACTTTCACTTTCAGCGAGTCAGGACAGGCTGAGAAACGCTGGGGTACCTGACATCGGACGGTCGGAAGAGATACGTACCTTAAGAGGTCCGTTCTTATGACCTTACCCATCGACAAGGGAAGAGGTCCCCTAGAAGGGTTGGGTCCCTAGCTTGGGTCCAGAGAACGTAACGTCCGTCTAAGAAATGGTCGACTCGGTGCTCCCTTCGGGAATAACATCCACGAATAAATAAATATGTACACAAATAAAATTTTTTAGTGATCAAGTGGTATTTGGTCCGTGATTTAACCGGGGGTCCCTACTTCACGGTCCACCTACACCAGAACGGAAATATCTGGAATATGACATCATCATCTCTATTTACAAACTACTCACTTATTTACTTACGTTTCAGATTCCAATTGTCTTTAATTCATTGAAGACATACACACATATACACACGTGAGTCAGCACAGACTGACTCTGGCGTACTCGACATCGGGTGGTCCGAGGAGACAGGAACCTTAAAGGGTCCGTTCTTATGACGTCACCCAACGGTAAAGGATGAGGTCCCCTAGAAGAACTGGGTCTCTAGTGACTCAGAGAACGTAAAGGACATAACCGTCAACCTAAGAAATGGTGACGCACTGGACCCTTTGGGGTTCACTGAAGATTATTCATTGTTTTAACTCTAAGTGTAAGTTTAGTCATCCTGAGGTCCAGGAAAGTACTATAGAGTATATCTTGTGAAATCCACCTTTCGAACTGGAGTTCCTCTTGTATCAGATCTCTTTTCCTTTTCACATTCTGCCCCTCCTTTCACTCATTGGTTTATAAAGGTCACATTTGACAAACTATAAATCACTTAGGGACGATATATGGTACATGACAAACTTATCGAAATACCTATAACTGACAACAGAATATCGTTGGAAATCCTGTTCGTCATAAAATAGACATAAATATTCTAATACTTTTCTCCGTGTCTTCAATTCAAAGGGTTCTAATGGGTCGATCATTCACCATCTTAAACTTACGTTCCTTAGACTATGTCGTCACCCGACAGTATAGTAGTAAAACATGATGTAAAAAGTCACACTGTCACACGGTCCTTAATAAGATCGGAGAAACGTAAGTTTCTGTTTATCCTATAAGGGAGGTAAGAAATCAAATTTTAAAAAAATAACTCATATGAATGATACGTTGTCCAACATGTATGAATTATATATATAAAACTACTTAAACTTGTATAGTTATATTGACACTATGATAGTGATGTGTGCTCCATTATTTGTATCTGTAACGAAGACTTTATAAAAAACACAGGAGAACGAAAAGCACCATTTTCGTGAATTGTACTCTAGATAAGAGAATTGTTTAAAAATTTACGTGTCATGTCACAACTTTTGATATAAGTGACACAACACGTTGTCAAGTTGTCTTGAATCGGTAGCAGATATTGAAATATGGGTTACTTATTATTGAGGGGTCAAAAGGGGAGGGAAGTAGAGAACCGTTGGTAGTGAGACAATAGATGAAGATAGTCAAACTGATAAAAACTATGGAGTACATTCACGTCAGTACCTAATAAACAGGAAGATACTGAGTGAAGGAATCGTATTACAGGTAAACATAACAGTCTTTACTGTCTGAAAGGAAGAAAAAGTTCAGTCTTATTATAAGGTAATATACGTACCTATACGGTGTAAAAATTTTTAGGTAAGTAGACAGATACCTGTAAAGTAAACAAAGGTCTTTAGAACCGACAACACTTATACGACGTCTATGGTGAAACTTTAGGACTAAAATTCAGAAAACCGATATTTGGGTTCTCACCATAGAAACCAAGTATACCATCGAGATAAAAATTATAAAACTCGTTAGAGGCATAACAAAAGGTATCGCCGACACAGTAAATGTATAGATAGTTGTCACATATTCTCAATGAAGAAAAGGTATTGGGAAGGATAGAAAACAGAATAACTATTATCAGTTGGAATGACTACACTCCACCATAGAGTAACACTAAAACTTAACCTAAAAAGATACTAATTACTGTAACTTGTGGAAAATTGTATGGGTAGGAACAGTCGTTAAGGATACAAAAGAAACTTCTTTACAGGTAAGTTCAGGAAAAGAGAAAAAATTAGTTTAACAAATAAATAAATAACAATAATTCAACATCCTTAAGGAATATATGAATCTTGTCGTCTTCCCGGTCTTATTGGGTTCGTTAGAACTATTTCCACTTGTTTCGACCTCCGTAATGTTAATGACTAAAGTTTTATGTAACGTTTTGATATCATCAGTTTGTCTTACTATACCTGTATTTCCGTTTATATATCTAGAATAAACTGGTCTGTTATGTAGAATAAACTATTAAGTTTCTGTTTATAGAATAAAAAGAAACTTACGTTTCACCGATCTGATCAAGGACCGTGTGACAGTGTGACTCTTTACATCATTTTTACTACTATTCTGCCAGATGACAACGTAGTCTAAGGAACGTAAGTTTAAGACGATGAATGACCGACTCACCAGGACCCCTTGAATAAATTGAATAGGCACGGAGAAAAGTAGTAGACATTTACGTCTATTTTACCGTATCTCTCGGGTCTTCATTTAGGTACGTATAAGCGTGTTGGCTAGAAACTCCTGTGACCCTTATGTATTATGTCTTTAATATCAGAGAAGTTACTTACTATAACCCTTTTACTATAGACGTACTTTTTCCAAAGACTCAACATTGACTAGGTGCAAGTGAGGGTGGATTAAAAAGTGAAGATACTAAAAAAAAATTCAAAGGGGAAAATAAAGAATCAACCTACTTAAACAAGAGGTCTTTTAAGAAATGTTTCCCGTGGATAAACCATAGGGCAATAAGAACGTACAGATCTTTATATAAAGACATTGGAACTATCAACTTCCTGACGAACAGATACATACTTTAGGAAAGAAAGGAACTCTCAAATCTTTTACAATGAGATGACAACAGACAGAAACGGATAAGGACATCCATTTAGAATACGGTTTAACTAACAGAAAGGTAACATTTACTGTATAACAAGGAATAAATAATCAAAAAGAACCACTAAAACAAAAAATCGACATCCGGTACTTAGAAACATTTCGGAATAATCCTATATCGAGTCTATACTGATAAGATCTAGTCTAGTCAAAAGAGATGTGTCAGGAAAGTCATATACTTTTATCCGGAAGAAAATGAAAATCTTATTAAATAACCTAATATCAAATTCACCACAAGACAATGTAACGAAACAAAAAGAAGAAGTCTCTGAGGTTAATATCCATATAATGGAGAATAAAGGGAGATGGTTACGAAAAAGAACTAAAATAACTGAAGAAATAAAGTAAAAGTAAGAGACGATTAAAATAAGAGAATGAACGGATGAACAGAAACAATTTCAAGTTAAGTTACAAAAGAACGAGACCGTTAAACATTACAAAAGTGATTCCACTTAAACCGCAAAAGATAATAAAGAATGGACTCAAGTCAGTAAAATGGAGAAAGACCCCCAAAAACGAGTATAACCAATCCTCAAAAATTAAAGAGTAAACTTCATAAATAAAGTGTAAACATTCAAAACAGAAGTCCATAGATTAAGTCCACTCTTATAATACAACGTGATAAGATGAGGTCTCAACTGTAAAACTCCTATAAAAAGTTATCGCTATATTAATCTAAAAGCAAAAAGGTAAAACAAAGAAAATCGAAACATACATTTAAGTAGATGAAAAAGACAAATAAAATTTATAGATTAAAGAGTATAGTCGTCACCGTCGACATATATCTGGTTTCTCTCTCAAAACTTCCCGAATGACCTAAGGAGTCAAGTTTTGATAGGAGAAGACAACGGTACCATTTTACGAAAAAAGATTAACTAAAAAGATAAAACCTCACCTTTCTTAAGTACAAACAAGACTAAACAGTAAGTAAGAGAGAGAGTACACGTGTACGCGTACACACGTACGAGTACACGTGTGTGTGTGTCTTCACACAAAGGAAAAGAGAAGTGGTGGTTTAGGGGCTCCCGGTACAGAGGGAGAGTTCAACGGGTAAGAGGAACGAACGGTTGTGACGACGAAACCCAAGACGATTGTAAATTTAGGAAGGAAAACTAAATAAACATTGGTCGTGAGACTAGATGGTCTAAAATTTACATAAGAGTGACAAAAGGTTAGGAACTGTCCCGAAAGTACCACCCTTAATAAAATCCTGTTAACAATAAACCTAAGAAAGAGGGATATCGGGAACGAGGAAAAAGAAACCTAGCGAAATTATGGACACGGACCGAGAAGGGGGTTTATCCTAAAAAATCTTTTAAAGGGTGAATAGTTATAAAATTCAAGTACCACAATATACAAAAGGTAGTAAATCTACACGTATTTCGTATCTAATCCAATCAAATTAGACGACGAGAATAGATCGGTCTACTCAAAACCTCCTTCTCCTAGTCTAAAGTCTCCGGTCGTAATAAGATACAGTTTGGTCTTTCTGGTCTGTTAATGTTAAATTCGTTTTCGTACAGTCTTCATCCTGTTCTTTACTATTTCGAAAACTGTCCCGAGTCTTTGCACAGACTGATGGACAAACATGGAAAGGCTATTTCTTTTTCTTTTACTCGAGTCCATGTTCGTCAGGAGGTCCCGTCGGTGAGAATGAGTGGTTTCGGAAGAATTGGAGTGGGACCGAGTCTCCCACTCCGTCTCTTAGTTAGTGACCTTCCCAAAAGTACTCAGTGTAATGAAGACAATACGAGTGCGGACTGACACGTCAAAGAGTGCACAAGTCAAAAAGAGAAGGGCCCGATTATGACTGGGTCCAAAAGAGTCCGGGAAAGTTACTCTTATAAAAATAAGTGAAACTCTAAGAAAAATTCGTGGTCGAGAAAATTCGTCCGAAGGTACTGAAGGACGTTTGACCTAATGCCCAGAAAAGAGACACGTTCATCTCGTTTGGTACGCGTAGGGGCAGTGACTTGAACTGTACAATAAGACGAGTACGTACACAGAAGTGGACATTCCACCCTTATGTAGTGCTAAGACAGAAGTAGACATAAAGGGGCCACAGAGAGTGTCTCCGACTGTAAATCATTTACGAGTTATTTGTAACCACCTTACTTAACTACCTTTTTTTTTACTTGTATTGACGAGCTCGTCAATGATCTTACATTGACGAGATCGGACGTGAGACGTACCCAGATCAGTTACCCTTTACCAGTTGGAATTAAAATAATAATAATAATAATAATAACACCTCTCAATAACCAGGGATTTCTTGTCAAAGGAGGTGAACGTCGGGATCGCAGTCCCGGAGAACCTGTATTTACAACTGGTATGGAGGGAGTCTCGGACCTCCGTGTCTTGTAAAACGACTCTCTTGAGAGTCTACTAGAAAGTCTACTAAAAAGATAAGAACAGAGGTCGGTACAGGATGACCCCTGTATGTTTACTACTACAGAAGAGATATGTTTCGCCTGACCTTTCTCGTATAGATGGGGGTTTCAGACTTCTTCCTTAAAAAGAGAATTCTATCTTCGTCTTATTTTAAGTATATTGGATCTAAAGACGGAAGTGAGTGAACTAGAAATTAACACAAATTGACACTAGAAATTAACACAAAATCTCTTCATAAAACTATCACTTCCTGACGGACGAAAACAGGTTCTAGTAAAATTCAGACCCTTAAGTTTTCGGACAAGTAAAGGAGAAGAGATCTCTATGGATTTTGAGGTACTCAGTGACTTCGTATCTTAAATCCTTAGTTTCCATGTAACGTTAGTCGATCGGAAGAGTAAGCTGTGTGTATGTAAGTGAACGGACATCAATATCTCGACCAATTACCGCCTTCCTCATCATTTTGGTTTCAAAGAGTTGAGTATCAAAATACAAGAAAGACACACTTTTTCACTTTCACAATCAACGAGTCAACACAGGTCGAGAAACGTTGGGGTACCTGATGTGGGATGTATAGTATTTATATTTAGCGAGAGCGAGAGAGATATATATATATCTATATCTATATCTATATCTATATCTATATCTATATCTATACATAAGAGACCAAGTCCAGTCGTACCATCCGAGAGGAAATTTCGGGGACTGTATAAGACGAACGGATCCCCCTTTTGAGAAGAGAAATGACGTGATACATCGGAACTCTAACATAACTCACGAACACGGGTATGAGTCAACAAGTCAGGACAGACTGAGAAACGTTGCGATACTTGACATCGAGAGGTACGAAGAGACAGGTACCCTAAAAGATCCGTTCTTATGACCTCACCCAACGGTAAAGGAAGAGGTCCCCTAGAAGTACTGGGCCCCTAACTTGGGTGTAGAGGACGTCGAAGACGTAACCGGGCGCCTAAGAAATGGTGACTCGGTACACTCTTCGGTGACTCTAATATAACCCAAGCTGTTTTTCAAGTAAACCCCAAAGAATACTTTTTGGGGTTTACTTGAAAAACCGGTCGAGTTATCTACAATATCTAGAGGGACGGTACGGGGTGGTTTGTGACAAATTTTAAACCTTTGTAAAAAAAAAGAAGGAAGGGAAATAAAAATAGTACTTTTTCCCTTATTTTATAAGAAAATTTTCACTCTTTATCGGTCCTTAAGACTCAAAGAGGTCTGGAAATGTAGTAAGAAGTATCCGATGTTAAAAGAGAAGGTAAATACGTTCGTCTCAATTATTGGTTAAAACCCAGAACACCTCTTAAACAGCGGAGTTTTACGGTGGATAAGAAAGGTGGACCCAGAAGAGTATTTTCCTGTTGAGGTTAAAGAAACTTGTATCTCCTATTAAGTGTCGGGGTCAAAACGGTACGAGGTCTCACAGAAGTCGGCATTTCGTCACAGTTCTTTAACAGTTTTGTCTTAATTAACTTTAACTTTGTTATTTAAGGACGGTATATTGTAGAAGTCTTCCACTTTCAGTTCCACACAGAGTCTTATTTCGTCTTCCTCTGACGGGATTTCCACCCTTAACACCTAGGTTTCCCTCCTACTCTGTCGCAGATGAGGATTGTAGTAGGCACAAAAAATTTGGGACTTCCAAAATTTTCCTCCTTTTTGGTCTTAACAGTTTTGTTCTTTGGTGTAGAAGAATGTTCAGTCCCGGGAGGTGTCTTAAAGACTGTCAAATTTGTGGTTGATTTAAAAAAATTGTGGTTTAAATTGTACGTGTCCGTAAAGTCTAGACAGTGATCTTCGTCCTACTACAGTCACTCTTTTAGACCACAACAAAGTAAAAGTGTTCAAAAAGTCCTAGGCTCTACCTCGACAAACAACTCGTACATTGTCGTCTCTCCCTCATTATTAATCACTAGACTCTTTGTTCGAACAACGCTCCAATTCTTATTTTTTTTTTTTCGAATAATTGTTCCTCTTCTCGACAGCTTCCCTCCTTCTTTCACTCTGTTTACATCACGGATAATGAGGACTTTCGAGGTTAAACAGATCTTCCAAACCTTAAGATAAGAGGCCCGGTATACGTTATACTTATCCCAGTCTTTAAGTGTGTAGTACTCCCACGGTAACGTCAGTACAAACTCTTTGTATAGTACTACACCCGTAGTACAGTAGGGTTTGGCAAATAAACATGGAACGGAAAGTCTGATTCCAACGAAGAGTTGAAATTTAAAAATTAACTTTGTATGTACTTTCGAGATACGTACTTTGTACGTACTTTGACTTCTATGAAGATTTTACGTATTCTAGTATTACTACTATTACTCCAAAATACCTTAGAAAGTAATAAGACACGGGCAAACTAAGAGACGTAGTACAATTCCCCGTTATAAGAAGGACCAACTTAAAGGAAAGGAGATTTAATTGTAAATGTATAAAAATTTACCGAACTAAATACAATTAGACCGTAGGAATACTTCTTAAACCACAAAGTACGTTAAATCGATCATAGAAAGACACATTCTTTCCTCAACCACCCGGGAGTTTAAGGAAATCGAAGAAAGGAATCATTGTCTTAGGTTCAAAATAAAGTCACAGTTGCTAAGACCGACTTTATTTTGTAAAGGGTCGGATACGTAAAAAACGATTCACACTGGTACTGTACCTTTGTTTTTTCAACGTACTTCGATCTATTCCAAAGCTCTTCAATTGAGTAAACGTTTATAAGGGTAAATTAAGTGGAAAGAGGAGGGACGTTAGACCATAAACCAAGACTACCAACCTCGAGATCGTCGGTGAACTAGGTACTCCATCGAAACTTTAACCTTTCATACGAGATCCTATTATTTCGTCTTTCATATATTATGTTATTACATTTCATATATTATATTATCTTCTTCCCGAACCGAAGACTTTAAAGTACGTACTGATACATATAGGACCCCGATTTTAGACCCTGGAGTTCAACATACTCTCTTATTTATGAATTAAACAAATTTGTGACAATAAAGACGAGAAAAGTGAAGACCGTCTACTTACGTCAAGAATGAATTATGTATGGTAACGACGAGTATTCAAGTCCCTTTCGTCTTACTGGTTATCAATTTGGACAGGAGTTTTTCGTCCGGAAGATGTAGTTTTCTACCCTTTTGTTTATATGAAAAAAAAATGTAAATATTTTACATAGTAAAATATTAAAGAGGAACATTTACTAAATGTCTAGATAAATGTCAAAGTAAATGGATAGTATACTCGGAAAGGATACATTTTAGACACCGAAACTACAATTCTGTGAGAATTAAGTCACAACCTAGGTCTATCAATTCTTTTATCACTACTTTGTCTGAGTATTCATAAATGTAACCCTGGAAAAAAAACGTTTATATTTATTGATGAAATCTGGATAAACCCGAAGGGTCCACCATGATCACAATTTCTTGGATGGACGATTACGTCCTCTGATTCTCTACGCCCAAACTAGGGACCCAACCCTTCTAGGTGACTCCTCCCGTACCGTTGGGAAAGACCATAAGAACGGCCCTCTTAGGGTACCTGTCTCCTCGGACCGTCCAGGATGTCAGGTATCCCAGTGTCTCAACCAGTACTAATTTCACTGAATCGTGCGTGTCTGTATAAAATTCGACTTTCCATTAAATAATCAAATCCCCGACTTTTCAGGTGCCAGTATACCCGAAGACCACGTCACTTTAGGTCCACAATTTAAAGCAGTCAACTATATCACAATGGTAGAAGATCGAGACGAATGATTAAAAAACGGAAATTCGGACAACCGAAGAAAGAGAGAGGATACCTGTCTGAGAGAGATACACTTCCTTTTAAAAAGGCATCTGTCAGGGGGTCCGTCTGTAGTAACAACAAGTACAATAACTCTTTTCTCTCCGTCAGACAGGGTTTAAATTAACCAGGGATTACCTAGGACACAAGAACCCGACAAGTAACACTTGTCTAAACCCAGAGGTTCAGATACGTAAGTCTAATGTCAACTCGGTCGTGGTGAACCTTACTCCCCTACCATCGGGTCAGGGTTGGAGAGGTAACAAAGTCTCCAAAGATAAAGACCCGGAGTCTTTGTGACGGGAATAAGGAGACACTAAGACAAAACAGATTCTACGACCCTGATAAACTTTAAAATAATCGCGTAAGTTCCCGGTCGTCTTTCAGGGGAGGTGGCGTGTAGTCTCCTAAACACACTTTCAGGACACCGGGTAATTGACTGAAACATAGGAATTCTCAATGACCTGAAAGACTTAAAATCGAAAGACCTGAGACTTTACTTCTGTAACCTGAACCATGAGAAATTCTAATGAAGTTTCGGATTTTAAGATGGTGACGTGGAGTTGTGAAAACGAATTCGGTATATAGGACACGATCCTTATAAAGACGAAAAGGTCTAAATGTATAAATTTGACATAGAAACTATTTATCGGATCACGGGACGTAATTAGATGTTTCTGAGATCCTTATCAAAAAATAAAGAACCGTCAAAAATGATGAAATTCTTTTTATCACGGGGGGAGATATTGTTTTGGACACAAAAGGTTTCCGAGGAGTCCACCAAGGTACCATTTTTTAGACGGACGCTATGTCCTCAGTACCCAAACTAGGGACCAGTCCTTCTGGGAGACCTCCTTCTTTACCGTTGAGTGAGATCATAAAAAGGGACTTTTTAAGGTACCTGTCTCCTCGGACCACCTGATGTTAGGTACCCCAGAGTTCCTCAACCTGTGCTGACTCGTTGACTCGTGTGCACAAAAGATTCATTTAGGTTTAATTTGTATTTTTTATCAGTTTTCTTACTTTGTAATGTCCTCTACTCTTGTCCTTTTAACCGTCCAACCCCTTCTTCGAACGTACACGATTTCCGCACTTCTTTGAAGTGGTCAGGAAGACGAAACTTCTCTCTCTAAATAAGTAGGTTTCTGTAAGTCATACTTGTGACCCGACAAAACTTTATTCTTTTCTTTTTAATTGTGAATCGTAAATGAAACACGGTCCGTGACATGAGTCAAAATACCACCACAAAAAGAGTAAACAAAAAGTACTGTTGAGATATCCCATCCACACTTGACACACACGAGTCAACACAGACTGAGAAACGTCGGGTACCTGACGTCGGGTGGTCCGACGAGGAAACAGGAACCCTAAAAAATCCGTTCTTATGACCTCACCCAACGGTAAAGGATGGAGTCCTGGCTTGGACTCAGAAAAGACAGAGGACGTAACCACCGGTCTAAGGACTGGTGATCACGGTGGATCCTTCGAGGTATCTCATCCATAATAGAAAATTAATCCTGGTGAGTCTACTCTTTCCTCACTATGTACTAGTTGATTCGTTAGTTATTATTTCCACCTAAGTATAAGTCCCTTGGAGTGAGGGTAACTCCGACTGGAGTTGGGTTTCACTGAAGTACCAAACCTCGTAAAGACAGTGTAAAGGAGGAACAAGAGACGAAGGACTAAAGGAGGAAATCTTCTGTCGGGTTGAGGTGGGGTAACTTTCCTTCCAGAACTCCGTATTTGTATTAATCTTTCAACCTCCACTTCAAGGATTTCTTTACATCCACGAATTAATATTGACTTCTTTTACTTACTCAAACCATGTCCCAGGAGGTCGGTTCCCGTTCTCTTCCTCCTAGAACAACTACCGGTCCACCAGGAAAATCCTACATAATTATAAATAAACCTTCGACAAAAAATTAAAAAAAACTTTCTCTTTCCTTTCTTACAAAGGTACTCGGAACGAGAGAAGATATTCCAGGTAGACCATAGCGTCCATACGTACGGTTTAGTGTGATAATTTTATTGTGTATGTTTCCCGACAAGGAAAATATTCAACTTTTAGACAGACTAAAAAGTGTGAAAGTGGTTTAGTTACAGATCTCTTTGTAAAATATTCAATTTTATACAGAAGACAATGACGACGGAGTTCAATACTAAATTAATCAGTATTTAGAGTAAACCTCCAAATTTTTAAAAGGGTCTTATCCTTAGATGTCTGGAATGTTCGATTCAGAAGGGATTTCCACCTGTAAACTCGGAAAGAAGACGTCTAATCGTTTAACGAAGGAGACGATAATTAGGGTATTATACTAAAGAAAAAAATTTTTAGGGAGTCAGAGGTCTAGGTAGAGGGTTCTACGGTCGAAAGAGGAGAAAGATCTGATGAAAGAGAACAATGTACATAGTGGTCCATGGTATTACTAAACAAAAGGACGACTCTCTGACATTCGAGGAACTCTTCTTCCCGATAAAGAACTAGGAGTGATAGGAGTCACAGATCGTGTCGTGGACCGGACATCTTCCAAGAGATGATCACACACAATGTAACTTTACGAAGATTCTGTCTCAAACGGAGGCACTGGTCCTTCCGGTCTACTTGTTCACTTGTTACCAACACTGATACCCAGTCTCAAGTTTTGATTAGAATTCTTCGTGCATTCTTTCTTACTGATATGATTACAATTATCACCACTTTCTCGGACGAACGGTCACGTCCGTCTACATTCTCTATATGTAAGTTAAGGACCTAGCCCTTCTACGGGACCTCCTCCTTTACTGTTGGGTGACGTCATAAGAACGGACCTCTTAGGGTACCTGTCTGCTGGTACTGTCCGATATCAGATACCCCAGTGTCTCAGCCTGTACTGACTCACGCGAAGTTACAGTCACTTGCTAGCTAGCCGAACCAAATCGACTTGAGATCAGTATTTTAATAAGGATGACTATCCTTTCGAGTCTTTCCGGGAAGGAGGTAAGACACCAAGTCCGTAAACCCTTACACCACCACCCTTGTCTTCTTTAATTTAAAGTGTTTACGTGCCTCTTACCTAAAAATGACAAAACCAAAATTCACTACACAAACGGAGCATTTATATCTTAACCTTTCTAAGTTTTGTCTCTCACCGGGTCTGTTGTTACTAAAACTGTAAAGTTACCTTTTTAGAGAAGTTCGTAGTACACCCCTTGTTAGAATTATTGTCAACAATCGGGGGACACAATAAAGTCCCGAACTCTAAGAACAGGGTGTTTATGTTGAAATATAGTACTCTACTATAAAATTTTTGTAAAAGGTCTGAAGTAGAATGGAGAACTATATAAATACCGATTAAATTTACAGTACTATTTTCTTCAAAAAGTAAGACAAGACAAACCAAAATAGTGACAGTCTATGAAAATGTTTATGTATGTTCCTCGTTGGTTAAAAAACATCATAGTGAAAATTTAGTTTATATAAAAGAAAATACTATTGGGTAAATTGGTTGGTTCAAGACATAAACGGTAGAAGATTCACTGATTAAGCCTATTCACTAAATTGAAGAGGTTTAGAGGCAAGGAAGAAAACAAAAACAAAATATACTCTACAAATAAGTGAATGGTTTGTGGTCCAGAAGTAACGTCGTACTTCCTAGAATCTAGGAACAACGCCCCGTACGTCTTAGAAAATCAACACCGTACACCCTAAAACAAAAAAAAAAAGAAAATCGACACCGTACGCTTGAGAATCGACACCGTACGCCCTAGATCAAGGGCCTGGTCCCTAGCTTAGACCCGGAGTACGAAACCCTTACGTCTTGGAATCGGAGACCTGGTGGTCCCTTCAAGGTGGAGAAAATAATTGATACCAAGAATACTACTATTGTACTTTCTTATACACATTGAGGGTCCCATGTCATGTATTTTATATAATCTATGAGTTATTTACAATGAAAGAGTGAACCGAATACCGGGAAGAGGATACTGTCGACATTCTTTGAGCTCTTTACCCCACCCTTCACCCACAATGGGTAGGATGGCCGTTAGACTTTTGATAAAAGTTAAATGTATAAGAAAAGATCGGAGACACATATACAAAAATAAGTTAACATTAATATCGACACCTATTAACGAAGGACTAAAAAGGTGAATTATTTATAATAATATTTCAGGTTTTTTACCATGAAACAGTGTTTTTCTTTTTTTATGATCCTTACTAGTGATACGACAGAGAGTCGGAAGAGGGGAAATTGATTTATTAAGGAAAATCTATAAGAAGGTCCAAAAGTGATGAGAATAATAAGATAAGATAGGACTCGGTGTAAACAAAGGAGTAACGACACTTTAAAGTATTATTTTTTTCAATTCTGTCTCAAAAGTCGGAAATCTGTTGACTATAAAAAACCTCGGTTTTAACTTTAATTTATTTAACGGGTTCAACGATGTAAAGTTCATCTAATCGCAACCGAATCCCACGTCGTAAATCCTTTTGACTCGTTTGGTAGAGAAAAAAGATTTATTGTTGTTATTTTACATAACAGATTTAAATATAAGTTTATTAAATTCATGGAAAAGTACGGAAGAGGATTTGACTCCAGTGACTCCTAGATATTTTCATATAATACTCTATTCGGGTCTTTTTTTCTACGATAAGGACCTGAGACCGAGTATTACTTTTCCCTCCTCTCTTACACGGACACACACATGTACAGGTGTGTACTCACAGTTTTAGATATCGGTCGGGAAAGTGGGTTAGTTTTGTGGACACTGTTGTTATTAATAAATTACGGAAAAAGATGGAGTTTCTACGAGGTCCGTCGGTGGTCGCGACATCTCTGTCAAATAGTAATACACACAATCCTGTAACACTTTATTCTTATTTTAGTGAGCCTCTGTGTCGCGAAGCCACTTGTCGTAACACAAAGTTCAGGAATATAACTAAAGAACGACTGGTAGAAACGAGTAAAGATCGGAAATCTACTAAAAGATATGGAAGCCGTCTAAACTCTGTCGCACTATTAAATCCCTTAACAATCACTTGAATTACAAAGACGACTTGTGGTTGGCAAGGACATCTTTTTAATTATAACACCGTCAATGACGGCGTAGGGATTGTGTCTTCTTCCATCATACACAGTATCGTATGTTCGTCAATTATTATTAATCGTAATTAACTGACTCAAAATTTTTAAATAAAAATTAACCTCCTATTAACGAAATGTATTAACTGACTAAAACTAAGGTAATATGATCTATGACAAAGTTTGAGAAACGTACAGAATATATCGACTTACGAGTTACTGGAGATTAATTGTATGGGGGGTAAAATTTACACTCTTTTACTTCTCGTCTCTTAAATTTATTAAAAGAGTGTCACTAGATCACTAATTTACCATCTGAATAGTAAGTTTGGGTTCAATAGACTGAGGTGTTGTATTAAAGAAAAGAAACCGTTGGTTTATAAACATATAAAAGTGACGTCCCTGGATCCTGATTACACGAGTGACTTCCGTAGCCAATCTAAGAGTTGTCCTTTTTAAAAGCCTTTGGACAGACGGAATCAGAGTTGTATCGAAAGGATGGAATAGGACATTTAGAAAATACTTACCCTACCATGGTTTCACCTAATGACTGAAAAAGAGTTTAGACAGGATCCGAAAAGCATAAGTAAAAATTACAGAAAACGAGATAAAATATACAAAAATGAAATAATAGAGACAGTCATACTAAGGACAGGAATAGATGTTTGGGAGGAATTCAAATCTACGAAAAATATTTAAGAAGGTTCAGAAAAAGAGGAGACAACTTTAGTTGAAGAGGAGAAACGGAAACGAACCTGGAGAGAACTTTACCACCATACAGGAGGGTAAACACGAGGGTGGACTAGACGAAATGATCCAACATTTCAGAAATTTCGGTTACGACTGAAACTGATAGATTACTGAACTTTACTACGACTTCTAGGACCGAATACAAGTCGTCAACTCAGTGTGTCTGTCACCCTGTCGTCGTCCATTGGAGTGGGAGGGTCCAGTTACGGTTCTTTTGTTTCGGTTCAGGATTACACACTGCCCCGTCCCGTCGTTCAAGAACAAGAACAAGTCCCCCGAAAGGGACCACCGAGTCTACCATTTTCAGACGGACGTTACGTCTTCTGGGTCCAAACTAAGGACCCAACTTTTTTGGGGGACCTCTTCTCTTACCGATGAGTGAGGTTATAGAACGGACCTCTTAAGGTACCTGTCTCCTTGGACCACCCGATGTCAGGAACCCCAGTGTTTCTCAACCTGTGTTGACTCCCTTATTGTGAAAGTGAAAAGAGTCAGGTCCTCCCCGACAAAGAGAAGGGACGTCGTATGTCCCTTGTATTAGACGAGAGAGAAGAAATTACGAGGGTGACGGGTAAAATAGAAAACCCCAAGAATAAAGTGTTATTTCTCCAGTAGAGGGATCTGTGATAGGATAAAGAAAATCAAAACACAACAGAATACACGACCTCATATTGACAGAATGTTGCTACACGATCAAAAATGATGTCGTTTCACTTAGTCAGTGTACATATGTGCACAGGGGAAAAAACCCCAAAGGAATGGTAAATCCCGTGGTGCCTGGTGACTCATCTCACTGGACACGTTGTGTCAACCAAGAGTAATCAGATAAAATATGTATCATCACATATCCTCGGTCAGGGTTACTGTAATAGGAGAAACTACGTGGGTTTCTGTCCGAGTATCATAGAAAACGGACATTTCCAGGAATAAAACCTCTTATGTCCCCTATATTTTGTTTTGTACTTCTTTTATTTTTCGAAGTCATCAGACAAGACATGCAAAATCACGTTAGGGACTACCCAACAAGAAGAGTACGATTTCAATTCCCCGAAGGGACCACCGAGTCATCATTTCTTACACGGGCGTTATGTCCTCTGTTTCCTCGGCCCGGGCCGAAATTAGGGACACAGTCCTTCGAGGGGACCTCCTCCTGTACCGTTGGGTGAGGTCATAAAAACGGCCTCCTTAGGGTACCTGTCTCTTCGGACCCTCCGATATCAGGCATCCTAGCGTCTCAGCCTGGACTGACATCGCTGAATCGTGCGTACGATTACAATCTCTAAGTTTCAATGGAATCTGAAAAGACTCAGAAATAAGAACCCCCTTACAAAAGACTCTCTGTGTCAGAACCTCCTTACCTCTATAGGTAAGTCTACGGACACGTGTAGTTTCCTCCATCTTACCACAACACTAATCTTCGTGTACAAACCCCTGGACACAAACTTAGAATCGAGACGGTGAAAACATCCATACATTGTGACCCTTTAAACAAATTACTGATTCTGGTTTCAAGAAACAAACATTTCTCTTTCACTATACCACGAACGAAGTGTCTCACCACCTTTCAAATTTACTCTTTGTATTCATCTTCCGAAGTCCATCCGTACCGATGAGGAGTGATAATAGACCAAAAGATAAAGATCCGTATCCCGTCAAACAGTGAACGGGTCCGGGAACTTTGATCCTCGTCAATACACTTTTACCAGTCACTTTATACTCACATTTATTACACACAGTGAAGATCCCTCTTTATGAATTAACGACCGCGGTCAGAAAGGGTAGACGGAAAAGGACCCGTCTCTGTGTATACTGTCACGGTACTCCAATTCTACCAACCTTTGGACTCTTCAGGTCCCCTCTGAGACGTACTCGTCCTTTATTTCGGAACTATAGGAATCGAAGACCTTAGTCCAAATAGACGATAGTGTCTTATTGGATTGAATAGAATTATATCACAAGATACTTTAGATTCTCATTTATAAAGGGACTTGGAGATCTTACCTTTCACGAATACTATTACCCGGGGGTTGGACCAGGGTGGCCTCTTCCGTTACCGTTGGGTGAGGTCATGAGAACTGACCTTTTAGGGCACCTACCTCCTCGGACCATCCGACGTCAGGTACCCCAGCGTTTCAACCTGTGCTGACTCACTGAACTGAAAGTCAAAAGCTAAAGGACGTAACCTCTTCCTTTACCGTTGGGTGAGGTCACAAGAACGGACCTCCTAGGGTCCCTGTCCTCTCGGACCACCCGACGGCAGATACCCCACCGTGTCTCAGCTTGTGTTGACTCCGCTGAATTGTTGTTGTTGTTGTTGTTGTTGTTGGACCAGAGTGTGTCCTCGTAAAGGAGTATGAATCGTAGTCGCACAAAGGGACTGTTGGAGTGGTCGTTCGGGCAGCCGTAATATATCGCATAAAGGACATTGTGAGTGGACGTACCTCAAAGAAATGAAACAAAACATAAAAAATACACAACCTCAACTCAAAGAAATGTTGTGACACGATCAAAGATGACATGTCGTTTCACTCAGTCGGTGTGTAAATGTATATAGGAGAGCAAAAACTTAAGGGAAGGGCGAATCTAATGGTGGTGTCGCCTCAAGAGACACGATACGTCGCCAAAGAGTAATCGGTAGATAAAGTGAGTATCACATATATACGGTTAGGGTTACTGTAATAGGAATCTTAATCTTTGGAAACCCCTATTTGGAAGAAGATCCTTCTGTGTCATTATAAAAGGAACGTGTGTTTCTGGTAATTGTCAGGAGGACTGATGTGGAGAGACCGTCGAAGTAAGGTACGACAGGTCTTAAATTAGAAAAAAGAAAAAAGAGAGTATACTTTTTCAGTAATACACAGGTGAACGGTGTTTGTGGGAATCATTTAGAACACAAAGTAATAGAAACATCTACTTTCACTAAAAATTTTTAGAATACCTTAAGTGTTAAATATACGGTCACCTAAAGTACTGACCTCAACCCAGTGAGAAAGTTCACTTACCATACCTACCATTAAAACACTGTATCGTACCGAATCTCCTTTCTTGTCACCGGATGAAGGGTCAACGTCCAATATCCTGACTAAGATCGTGTCACAACGAGACACTGGAACCAGTTAAAGAAAGAACTCGATGGATCTCTAAAAGAATGACTTCAGATATTGTGTCACACTCGAAATTGAGGATTGAGGAATACAAAGAACGATAGAGGATGTGTGTGTACGTGGGACGTCAAACGAAAGATTATTACAAACATAAAAACATCTTTGTTAGAACAAAACGTAGGAGAGAGACGGAAACGATTAAATTCATTAGGTTCTATTTGTCAAATTGGAGGTTCAGAGACAACGAGGTAGATATTTTTACCCTTATTATTATGGATTGAGGAATCTGACTACCATCCCCACGTACCTCGTTGTAACCTTCAATGGACTATTATACCATTCTTCAGATGTGTATCATCAAAGAGAAGAGAACTAAAGGAGAGAGAGGACCGAATATTTGTAAGACCTGGAGGTATAAGATATGTCAGATTTCTCCTACTAATACTTACTAACAAGTCAAAATTTTTCCAGAAACTTTTTAATAAAACTTTTGTTGACAAAATTCAGAAACTATAAAGAGTAAAGTCTTTTACATCCATCTAAATTGAGGAAGAAGGAATATATCGAGAGTGAAAAAACTACGGAACTTTAAACGTTAAACCTACATGAACAATCGGTATCAGTCGGTTTTGAAAAGATGTAGTTCTACGGTCAAGATTCGTCACGATAACTATCATAATGACAATTATTTTTATCGGTTATAAATAACTTGTATATGATATACGGTATATGATAAGATTCGTGAAGTATATTTTTATGTAAATATACCATTATATATATTCTGTATTAATATATCTCTTCACAAACCTCGTATATTTATTTCTCGTATACATAAAATGTGTGTGTATGTTTGTCAAGATACTCACAATGACAACAGGGGTAATAGAGTCAGACCTAAGTTAGTCATCTCAATGAATAAAACTGTCTCTTTGTCTTTAAAATTATGTTCACTGTTTTTTTCACTGTGACTAAATAGTGTCATTCGTATGGAGATTCCGATTTGAATCTCCTCTTACCTTTTTCGACTTTAATAAATTTGACTTCTCAAACTTCCTTCCCGGAACCCCTAGCTCTGGTCTGTAGACATTCCCCTACGACAAAGCCCAACATAAACGTAAGATCAGAACTTTTTCATACGAGTCGACTAAGATCCTCGGGTCTCTTGACGTGGGACCTTCGTTACCACGATGTGTCTGACAATGTCTCCTCGGCAACGACGTCCCTGTTCTGTCCTTGTCCTTTGTGTCGCCCTTCCTCATCCACGCAGAAGGAGAAGGACAGACGCTTAGACAGGAGACCGTAGGGGTCCACCTCTCGTGCTACCTCTAGGTCGCACGTCTCCTCTGTGCACCGAGAATGTCAAGATTGAGGTCGGAGTCCCTTGTCTCATCTCGTCGACTCTCTACTGAGAGTGATTAGTTGTGTGAGGTTATTATTATTAGTTGTTTGAGATGGGGAAACCGGTAAACGTTAGATATATATGTGGGAACTTATGTATAAATCTAAAGTCATGTTATTATTTTCTCGAAATACACAGGTACCTTCTTCTACGTTGAGAGAGAAATATGTTTGTTCTGCGAGAGGGGGAGGGTTATTTCACTCCTCTACGTTTCAAGGTTGTCAATGACACGCGTAGAGACTCTCTACCAGTGCCATAAGTGGAGACTTCAAGACTTTTCGTTCGGTCCATTAAAGGTAGTCCAACACGACTCCGTGGACGTATGCTAAAGTTCTTTCCCTAGGTCACTTGACACGACCCTTCCTTTTGTCAAGAAGTGTTACTAAAGCGAACAGGTAACTGAACATCTATTCAAATTTGTGAACCACGAACCACCTCGAGAAGTCCCGTAAGTAAAGGTCTAACTAAGAGTCGACGTGCAACAGGGGTCACGACAGTGACGGTAGGAGAAGGAAAAGGAGAAGAGGGGAGGAGGTGAAGGAAAGGACAAGAAGGAGGGACAGTAGGAGAAGGAGGAGAAGGAGGAGGACGAAGAGGAAGAGGGAGGAAAAACGTAAACATATAGGAAATTTAGTTGAACTTGTAAAAAAAGACCTTGTTTAATCACATACTCATATGTCTTTTGTTTTATAACGGTAAAAAAAGGTCTTTCCAATATATAAACGTATGTGTGGATTATACTATTTTTTTTTACAAACACCACGCTTCCACGAGTCGGTACAGGTTGATACGTTGGGATACCTGACATCGGACGGTCCGAAGAGACAGATACCTTAAAAGGTCCTCTTTTATGACCTCACCCAACGGTAAAGGATGCGGTCCCCTTAGAAGGGTCGGGTCCCTAGTTTGGGTTCAGAGAACTCAGACGACGTAACCGTCCACCTAAGAAATGATGACAACGGTGGACCCTTCGGGATTTATTTTACAAATAGAGTGACATTAGGACAGTTATTGTAAAAGTGTAGGAACGATTATATTACCCACTCATTTAACATAGAGGACTAAAGATAATGAAACGAACAATTCAACGTGTAAAAAGTACATCTACGGTAAAGAGAAAAGGAGAAAATCTTAAAAATAGAAGTTTGGTAAGTTTATGAGAAAAAGATTTCAGGAATCACCTAACAAAAATGATTAAAAATGCACGAGGAAAATATAATCTTTGTGAACAAGTAGTATGGTATCAACGTTAAAATTTGGGCTAAAAATAAAGGGAATTTTAACGTAAAGATATCAAAGACGATATAATCTACGTAGGACCTAACTAGTTTTCTCAACTTTACAGACACTTCCATAACGACTATAGTCACCTTCCTATATCCAATCCCTAGTGGTTAGTCTGTAAGTCGGACAAGACTTCTGACAGTTGTACTACGACTGTCCGTACGATTGGTAAGTCTACATCAAGAGATTCAAGAACCAGATAGTCACCCACTGTAAAATGGTAAATTTCCCATTGAATACATACTGATACACCGAAGCAGAAAATCTCACTATTGTATCGTTGTCGAAAACAATCAGACGTCCTTGGTCTTTGTCTAACTTAAGAACCGTTCTATATTCTTTTCTCGAAAGTACTTGAGCCGACTGATACTACGAGGGACACAAGATTCACGGTGACTTGTGTTGGGGACACTCACTCCGAAGGGTGTGACACTTGTTGTATAGTGAGTCGTTGTTGGTAGGAGAGTGCCCAGACTATCCCTCTCACTTTGCACGGTTCCACTTCTATGATCCTTTCTCCCGTCTTTGTGACCGTGTAACGAAAGGATAGATTTACCTTGTGAATCCTCGTCGTTATTTCGTATTTGTCTGTGTGTGTAGTGGTTAAATAAAAGTGACAACTTCCACTCGTTTAAGTGTTGTTCCGATAGACATTTGTAACTCACAGACAAAGTAGTGTCCGATCTCCAACCGTCTCCACTTTTTCCACTAAACCAAAGGGTTGGTCCCAATCCAGTCGAGACTTGGTATGACTCTCTATTCGAACAATCAAACTAAAGGGGCAGACACTGAGTAAACTATAGAATCCACGGATACGGTACGAGTGAGTCACCGGTGAGAAAAAGTTATTATTATACGTTAGATGGATAACAGTCACTAAGTAACTAGTAGATTCGTAAACGATAGATAGAAAACATCCGTGGAGATGGTACGATCCATATCTCTCAAGTCATAATGTCTACAATCCAATCTTTGGGATGAGTTTGGGAAAAGAGTACAAATAAGTACTGAATATTAAACCACTGGTTCTTTTTTAAGGACTCAATTTGACAGGGTAGTTCAAACAGAGAGAGAGAGAGAGACAAAGTAGAGTCCTTCAGAGATAGATGTACTGTCGTTTCGTGGATACATATTACTATATCTCCTTTTAAAACTTTTAGGACACATCCGAAGTGTTGTTTTACCTCTTATGTTTCCTTTGTCAGACGTTTTCTCTCTCGGAACTCCGGACTCCCTGTTACGGTTTTTAGATTAAGTACACATTGACCTTAACGTCTCCTATTTTCTATGTTCCTTATTTTTTTTTTAACTTCTGTGTTTTCTCGTTTGTTTTTCTCTTTTGTCTGGTGTAGTTTTAATTTTCGAACATATAGTTTCCCGTGACAGCTCCTTCACTTCTCGGTCGGATATCCCACCCTCTCTTATATATCCAACGTTTAGTATATAAACTATTCCCAAATTTTAGGTCTTATATATTTATTGAGAATATTGAGTGTTGTCTTTCCGTTTATTGGGTCAAAAATTTACTTGTTTCTTGAATTTATCTGTCAAGAGGTTTCTTCCCCACACACACACACACACGTACACACACACACACACACACACGTACACACACACACACGCGTGCACGCGAGTGAGTCAGTACAGACTGAGAAACACTGGGGGACCTGACAAACAACGGGTGGTCCGAGGAGATAGGTACCCTAAAAGGTCTGTTCTTATGACCTCATCCAATGGTAAAGGAGGAGGTCCCCTAGAAGGGTTGGGTCCTCGACTTGGGTGCAGAGGACACAGAGGACGTAACGTCCACCCAAGAAATGGTTGACATGGTGGACCCTTCAGGTGTTTTCTTCTATATGTTTACCGGTTTTTCGTATATCTCTCTACAAGTTATATAAAACAATAATCTCTTAACGTTTAGTTTTAACATTATTGGAAAGTGTGGGTTCTCCTACCGATATTTTTATCTTTTGTGTACAACCACTCCTATACCTTTTTAACCTTGGGTTCACGTAACGACTACCGTTACAGATTACCACGTCGATGACACTTTTGTATAAGTTCCTTCTCCATAGGGTTGGTTAAGACTATGTACCTACGAGCATCTTCAGGATCAGTGTTATCCTTTTACCATCTTTGTTTGATTTACAGGTGGTCACTTATGTGCCTGTTTGTTTTACACCATATCGACAGATTGCGTTGTAAGTCGGTATTTTTATTGCTTCATGACTACGTACGACATTATACTTTCTTGGAGTTTTCGTATAATACGAATCACTTTCTTAGGTCCGTTTTTCCAGTCAACAACATGTTAAAGTAAATATACTGTATAGGTCTTATTTATTAGATTAGGTATCTCTATATTCGGTTCAATCACCAACAGTCCCCAACCCATCTCCCTTCGGACCCCTGCCCAACGTATTACCCCTGTCCTAGAGGAGACCCCACTACTTTCATGAAACCTTGATCTATCTCCACTACCGACGTTTTGTGACTCTTGTCTGATTTACGGTAGTTTCCCATGTGAAATTTTATCAAGTCAAGTCAGCGAGTCAACACAGGTTGAGAAACGCTGGGGTACTTAACGTCGTGCGGTCCGGAGGGACAGGTAGTGGTTGAGGGTCTCAAGTGAGTCTGAGTACAGGTAGTTCAGTCAAAATCGTAATACATTTAAAACGGAACTATATTTAAAGTTCTTTTCTACCACCTGTAAAAGGGTTTAAAACAGTTTTTGAATTTATACCATTAAATTCTTCAGGTTACTTGGGAATCCTCTTATTAATACTTCATTTGGTACGGATACTTAGTATGAGTTTGATGACTCTTGGTTTCTACCTTTATTTAGAGTTTTTCGTCGATCTCTTTTCATTAAGTTTTACAAGTCCTTTCGTCGTTCGGTTTTTTACCTAAAAGTAGTTTTTGATTTTTCTGTCATCCTTCTGTAGAAATGTTGAACTTTCTTTTTGTTTTAACAGTTAGGTCTTTAGATGAAAGTTTTTTTTCCGTTTTATTTCTGTAAAAACCTACTCTATTCCGATTCTCATAAGTAACTGTCGTCTGTGTCTGACGTCCCTTACACTTTTTTGTAAGAGGTCCGACATCCTTTTACTATGGACCTCCTATGAGTCTTGAAAATATTGTTCGTTTTTCGTATTTATAAGATGTAAAAAAAGAATTATTTAAAAAAATTAATCTAAAATAATAACTTTCGTCAATATTCTAAAATAATAGTCAAAAATCTTATATTTGTATCCATTATGCATACTATAGATATCGTATTTCTTATCTCACCTCACCCGCTACTTTCACTTTAAGTAAGTCAGTACAGGCTGAGAAACACTGGGGTATCTGATACGTCAGGTACCTTAAGAGGTCCGGTCTTATGACCTCACCCATCGGAAAGGGAAGAGGTCCCCTAGAAGGGTTGGGTCCCTAATTTGGGTCGAGAGGGCGTAAAGTTCGTCTAAGAAATCGTCGACTCGGTGTTCCCTTCGGGTTCTTATGACCTTACCCATCGGATAGGGAAGAGGTCGTCTAGAAGGACTGGGTCCTTAGTTTGACCCCAGAGGACGTAACGTCCGTCTAAGAAATGGTTAACTTGATAGTCCCACTCGAGAGTCCTCACCCACTACCCAGATGTGTTAAAATTCGAAAAATGTAAAATGTTCTTCCCCTGTTATCATTGAGTCTACGACTTTTCAATTCCTACATATAACGTAAGTGTCTCATAGTTGAAAAATTTTTAATGTTTCTCTGTATTGATTATTAGGTCATCTTTTTAATTTTACTCTAAGATTATTTTATAAGTTTACCGGAGTTTCTTTAGTTCTTTACGTCTTGTCTCTAATTTTATTTCTACTTTTTTCGGGAAGAAAGGGTCGGAGAAGACTGGGAAGTGTAAATAGATTTAACAACAACTAATCAACGATTCAGTACAGGTTGTGAAAATGCTGGGGTACCTGACATCTGGTGGTCCGAGGAGACAGGTACCCTAAAAGGTCCGTTCTTATGACTTCATTCAACGGTACGGGAGGAGATCCCCTAGAAAGACTGGGTCCCTAACTTGACCTTAGAGGACGTAATCGTTTACCTAAGAAGTGGTGACTCGGTGGTCCCTTCGGGAAAGTAGTTTTAATCTCTCTGATATATCAAAAGGTCTTTGTGAGACGTGAAAGGGGGGAGACGTAGAAGTTCGAGTGGTAGGGGTAAGGACACGTTTAGGATCTGTACCGTGTTCAGGGTGAAATGACTGTGAATACTCTACCATTAATGAAATACGACTTTTCTGGTCTTTTTTAAAGAGAGAAGGAGGTCCGTCGGAAAGGAGAGAACACAAAACGGAGTAGGTAAAGGAAGTCAGGTTATCTTAAATGGTGAAGAAAGTTATTTTAGGGTATCACAGAAGAATTCTCTCACAAATCCCGTTAAGAGAACAAATTAGACTCGTTATTCAGACCCATCCTCAAATTTAAGACAAATGAAGTATTTAACGAAAGAACGGGTCTTTCCACGAAGTCCTTTCTCTTGTTATAATCATGAATTTGTTCCTGAAAACCCATTTTTAGAGTCCCAAACTCTAACTGGTGAGTAATTGAGACACTAACACTCTTTTAAGGGATTAGGAAGACTCGGAGTCGAACGAGTACAGAGTTTACCCTTATTAAAATCAGAGATTAAATATCTAGACAACGTTGTGAATTCATACTATTACATAGATTTGGAAAATCGTGTCACAGATTCTCGAGTCATTGGTATTGATAATATTTCCGTCTTCCCTCCTTACTATAGTTTTGTTGCCACTCCTAATAGTGGAGAGTGTGGGACATAGGGATAAGAGGCAACGGGTTTACCAAAAAGTTAGAAGTCATTAGAAGTTGTAAAAGGTCTTGAGACCCGATAACGTATAAAAACCTAAAAGAGGATTTAGGGATTTAGAGGAACCCGTTGACCGTCTTAGGCTAAAGACGACTCGTCCACAAAAAACAGGGTATCAGATTTAGGAAAGTCACGAACTCCTGGAGAGAAATAAAAGAAAACGTTCATCTAAAAAAAGAGAAGACGGGTGGGGACCCTCGAGTAGTCACGACCGTAGTCCGGTTCCAAGGGACCATCTCAGACCGTATGACCGAACCTAAACTACTGTCAGAAATTAAAAGGGTCCGGAAAGGGAGTTGATGCCTGGGACGTCGAGACAGTAACGAATCCGCAAAAATAAAGTCAAGAATTACATTGGAAAGTCATATCACGTTTACCCGAAGTTTGTGATAATTTTACAAGTATGTCTCGGTAATCAGGTGTGACAGAGTCAAAACAGAGTAAAAAAAAATTAGTCCCTAGACTTCAGTTCAACTGGTTGTGGTCAAATTTGGGGTTTCTAGTGATGGTTAACTAACATCCACTTTCCGTAGAAGTTTTATATAGGGAAGGAGAAGTCGAAGTACGGTCTGAGGAGGATATCGGAAACGAGTTAGGTGTAAGAGCTATATTACGCTTTTCTACTACTGTCAAGTCGAAGTCCTCCTTGGAGAAGCCGTCGCGGACTAAAGTGCAACAGTTACAAAACATGGACTGAACGGAAGGAACAAGAAGGAGAGACCGTCCGACAATCTATGTTCAGTGGTACGTCCGTCTTACTCTATTTAATCTTTCTGAGATAACCGTTAAATAGTCCTTTGACGGCGTTCCGTCTGGTACTTAAAGGAACGATTGGGAGGTGAAAGGTAAGAGGTGAGTGCGATGTCATTATTACGAAACATTGCTGCATTACCGTGAGTAGGAAGTTAGAGGTCACTGCGACGGGTGTCGATTAACCGAGAAGATCGTAGGGACATCCCATTCGTTCGTTACGATGGTGACAGAGACTAAACGGTTATTGACTCTACGTTTCACCGGTTCACAGAGAACATTCCGGTATTTCTCGTAGTGAGTCTCTTTAGGAGGTGACAATAGACAAACGGGGTAAGTGATCCAAAGGGACATCGAGTATAGAGGACTACTTTCGGACGATTAGTCTCTCAGAGGCCCGTTTGGGTCCCTTACTCTCGAACTTCTTACCTACGAAGAGTTGCAGGGAATCAAAAACAACAACAAAATGTAAAAATTTCACCTCTAAGGAATTTTTTAACGTTTATCTTGATGGAATACTGGGTCGTTAGGGTGAAGACCCGTATGTGTGGCTCCTTTGGTCTTAACTTTCTCTGTGTACATGGGGTTACAAGTAGCGTCGTGACAAATATTATCGGTCCTGTACCTTTGTTGGATCTACAGGTNACTTCTTACCTACGAAGAGTTTCAGGGAATCAAAAACAACAACAAAATGTAAAAATTTCAATACCAGTAATCGTCGAAACTTTTCCTGTATTAGAGAGTAAGAGGTGACGCTGGAATAACATTTTCCTCGATGACTTTGAGGACCTTCTTTTCCTCGATGACTTTGAGAACCCTCTCTACACAAAGACTGTCCCCCTCTCCCTCTGAGTAAAAGGGTCTTGGGTCTTACTTCGGACAGCACAGAAGACCGGGGGTGTCGGCAGGAGGGTGGTGCTCTAAGTGACAGGGTTAGTTTGGGTTGGGTGAAACCAGGGGCCCTCGTCAAGACGGTCGAGTCCTGAGGTCCTGAGTAGAAGTTCACAAGACCAATATCAGATAAACGAACCCCTGGAAAGTCATTAATTCTCTCCGGTTTAACCTAAGAAGGTCCTATGGTTCAATGCTGTTTCTGGTCAAGTACTCAACAGATAAGTAAGAATCTTGATTATTCGTAGGTATTTTTCAGAGGACATACGGCCCGTGACACCTTATTCTCACTTATTGTGTGTGTCACAAAGGCGAGTACTTAGAAGTTAAGTTAGGAAGGGGACAAAGGAAATAGGTGAATAAGACCGTTACGATTCATTACAAGTCAATAGGGTCTTAATCGAAAGACAGGAGAAGACTTGTACTCGAAATAGAGTTTTAAGGTTCGTACCATCCTTCTGCCGTACACATCGCCCAATGCACCACTGAGGGGTTTTCTATTCAGGCACAGGTTTGGGGACCTTGACCACTTGTACTGGAATAAACCCTTTTATATATTAAAACATACAAATATATTAAATTAATATATATATACATGTATTTAAACCCTTGTATATATTAAAAGGGTTTATATATTAATTCTATATTAAGGGTTTCTATGTTAATTCCTAGAACTCTACACTAGGAGAACCTACTAGGTCCATTCGGATTCAGGATACTGTGTATAGGAATCTTCTATATTCCCCCTTCCGTGTCTCTTCCTCCGTCACACTTCTGCCTACGTCTCTGACCACATACGTCGAATATCACTACGTCGATATACGGTTTGTCACGGTCTCTAATGGTCTTCGGTATTCTTCAATCCTCTCCTCGTACTTTACGTAAGAGAAGGATCTTGGAGATCTCTCTACACCGGGTCGAGTACGGAACTAAATCCTAAAGACCAAAGGTTTTGACTTTCTCTTATTTCCATAAGATATGGTGGATCAAACACCGTGACAAAAAAGCGGGGTCAATGTCCCCGAAGGGGTCACTACGTCGTAATTTCTTAGACGGACGGTCACACCCTCTACGTTCTCTCCGTCCAAGTTAGGGACCCAGTCCTTGCAGGGAACCTCTTCCTTTACTGTTGGGTGACGTCATAAGAACGGACCTTTTTTTAGGATACCTGTCTCTTCGGACCGTCCGATGTCAGGTACCCCAACGTTTCTCAACCTGTACTGACTCACTGATTCGTATCTGTGTCTGTTCGTTAATTAGGTCGTACCGTGTAACCAGAATCTTCTACATGTGTCTTTGTAAACAGATACTGGTCACCCGTGTGAGTCCACTGAAAGAGTTTCAGTCTCGGGACTGAGAAAATTGTGTACAGGACTCCGACTACACTACTCGGTGCTATTATAGGTCAGTAATTAAAACAAGGTAGAAAACTTCCGGTAAGAGAGTGAAAAGAGATTCTCGTTGAATTGTTATCTTTCGTTCACTATAAAAACTTGACACCACAACCTCTTCTGAGACTCTCAGGGAACCTGTCGTTCCTCTAGGTTGGTCTTGTAGGGTTCCCTTTAGTCAGGACTTATAAGTAACCTTCCTGACTACGACTTCGACTTTGAGACTATTAAACCGGTGGACTACACTTCTTGACTGAGTAATACTTTCTGGGACTACGACCCGTTCTGACTTCCGTCCTCCTCTTCCCCTACTGTTTCCTACTCTATCGACCTACCGTAGTGGTCAAGTTACCTGTGCTCAAACTCGTTCGAGACCCTCGACGACGACCTGTCCCTTTGGACCGCACGACGTTAGTTACCCCTACGTTTCTCAACCTGTGCTGACTCGTTGACTTGACTTGACTTGACTTTTATAGTTTGGCCAATGGTTCTTTATGTATAAGGAAAACGAAACCAAACGTATTTAATAAGAGACCCTTTTCACGTATGTCTAATATCATGTTTAATACAATTGTTATTATCCAGTTGTCAGTGTTAAACGGTCAAGGTGGATAAACAGTAGGTTCTCTTTCCGTCTTTTATTTATAAGTACCCTGTTTCCAACCCCTCGAGGGTACAGACATTTCCCCGAACACACTCAGTCAGAGGGTCTTGTGGGGAGACATCTACTCTTAACAGACCATAACAAAGATTGGTTTTGGATTCAAGGGGTTCCTACCCCCGTAGACACAACGAATAGTAACATAGGGAGGGGTACGGATCATATCAAAAACTGAGAACTATAATTGTCACAATTGATATTGAGTGGAAAGAACTTACAAATTATAAAGTCTAAATAAGATTCACGAAATGTACATAACTGATTAAACTAGAAGTCTCGTTAGGACACTTTCTCTAAGAATATACTAGGGATAAAATGTTATTCTTGTGTTTCAGTCCAATTATTTATAAATAAAACGAGAACTACGTTTAATAGAGTGACTGACTTAAAGATTCGTCGAAATCTATGACCCAACACATAATGAAAAATGAGAGAGCCAAATATCTGTTTTAGAGAGGGGTATTAACAAAATAGAATAGTTAAAATAACTCCATTTTAAACATGTGTCATTTTATTAGGTTTAAATGAACATGTCAAATTACTCCAAACTCTTTACACAGACCAATAAAGGTCGTGTTATTTGTATTTTTTATAAAAGTAATGGGAATTAAAAAGGGAGTACGGAGAAACGTCAGCTGAGAGAAGAGTTTTGGGTTAGGTCTGGTGGAAAAGACACATATTTTTAATCAAAGTATATTTCTGAACGTGTCATGACAACATAGATTGAGTCGTACGATAAAAACTCTAAGTAGGCACAACGCACAGACACGAGTTAGTACAGACTGAGAAACGTTGGGGTCCCTGACATCGGGTCGTCCGAGGAGACAAGTGTCTTAAAAGGTCCGTTCTTTATGACCTCACCCAATGGTAAAGGAAGAGGCCCCCTAGAAGGGTTGGGTCCTTACCTTTGACGTAGAGACGTAGAGGATGTAATCGTCCACCTAAGAAATGGTGAACGCGGTGGACCCTTCAGAACCTCTAAGTAGAAACAACACATATAATCGTATGAAGACATTAACGACCTATTATCGAACAACTTACTTGTATGGTGAAGAACTATGTACACACACAACGAAGGTCAAACACGGATAATACTTATTTTGACAACACTTGTGATACTCATCCGTTCACAAACGTAAAGGGAACCTCATCTTAAAGACCCAGTACGCATTCATATACAAATTGATATCTTCTTTGACGGTTCAACAAAGGGTTTCATTAATACGCAAATTGTGAAGGTAACTGTTACATACTTTCAAGTCCGGAACAGGTGCACATTATCACAGTCAGAAAATTTGAAAGTCAATAAGGTGTCTCACACATCATAGTAACACTAACGTAAGGAATTACTCATTACTCCAACTTGCAAATAAAAGAATACGAATAACCGAGAAATTTATATAATAAAATACTTCACATACAAGTTAGAAAACGGTTGAAAAATGACCGAACGAGTAGAATAATGACTCTACATTTGAAATGTATAAAACTTTTACAGATAACGGTCTAGTCCAATGTTTACAGAAAAGAGTCGAAAGTCGAAGGGAAAAGCAAAAGATCTGTCACAGAAAATTTCTCTTTCAAAATTAAATCTACTTCGAGATAAATAGTTACAGAAGGAAGGTAACACTCACTAAAAATATTAGTTTTTTCGGAACGGATGTAAACTTTTCTAGGACTACGACCCTTTCTAACTCCCGTCCCCCTCTTCCCCTACTGTCTCCTACTCTACCAACCTACCGTAGTGGCTTAGTTACCTGTACCCAAACCCATTTGAGACCCTCAACCACTACCTCTCCCTCCGGACCACACGACACCAAGTACCCCAGCGTTTCTCAACCTGTGTTGACTCGCTGACTTGACTTGGGTTTCCAGTGTTTTCTAAAAGAGAATACAAAAGAAGACACTTAATATAGTGAAAAATTTTAGGTCTCCAGTAGTTAAAATTCAACAATAACAACAAACTCTATTGACACCAGACCCCAAAAAAACAGAAAAGGATATAACAATAAGTCAACAAAGTTATGTCGAATACCTTTCTTCATAAGAAAAAGGTAACTTAATTGAATGTTTGAAAGAGAGTTTAGTCATAAGGACAGATGACTGGACATAACGACACGAAGACAGGTATGATGTCGGAAGATTGATGATGTCGAAACATTACATAGAACTTGAATCCTTGCCCCTCAGGAGGTTGCAACAGAGTGAAAAAGTTTCAATAAAATTAAAAAGATGTAAAAAAAAAGTGTCGATAAGTTTACAATATTAATCGAACAGTTAAAGTCTTTTTCAGACGGTCCTAAAACTACCTGTAATATAACTTAAATCTGCAGTTAAACCCATCTTAACTGTAAAACTGTATGACTTAACAGACTAGGTCCTTACACCAGATAAAGAAGTAAATGAATTCAGAAATAATTATAGAGAATCGTCACAAGATAACATAAGTCAAATCTATAGAACACACGACGACGATTCAGCGAAGTCAACACAGGCTGAGACACGCTGGGGTATCTGCCGTCGGGTGGTCCGAGGGGGCAGGGACCCTAAGAGGTCCGTTCTTGTGACCTCACCCAACGGTAAAGGAAGAGGTCACGAACTTTCGTTTCAACAAGTCAGTACACACTGAGAATCACTGGAGTACCTGACGTCGGATGGTCCGAGGAGGTAGGTACCCTAAAAGGTCCGTTCTCGTGACTTCACCCCACGGTAGCGGAAGAGGCTCTCCAGAACACATTGTAAACAGTTTAAAGAAGGATCCTCGGAGTATCCCAAGGTTCACGGGCAACGATCATACACCTTTATACTAATAAAACATGTATATCAGTGGAAACAAGTCATTGAGTGGTTCACAAAGATCATCGTAAAACATGTAATGAACGTTAAAAGACAACAGACATTACTTCTATCAAAATGAAAAAAGAAAGGTTAAACCAACAAATAACAAAAAATAACGGAATAATCTGACTGGGTCTGGTGGTCGTGTTCTGACTTATCTACTAAGATGAGTACAATCTAGTGAACTATGACAAGGTACCAATCACTCCGACATACTTAAAACAAGACGGGAACATAGAGACACTAAGTCAAATCTGCTAAAGAAAGTGATACTGGACTTCAGATTATTGGAAAAGAAGACGTCATCTTAGAATGTATGTAAGTCACTTAAAAGGTTAAGTCATAACAAAAGGTAAGATATTTAAAAGAAAGTAAGCAAAATATCAAAAAGTGAACAGAGAAATGACACAAGTACAAAGAGAGATGTAGTGACTTGTATAAATTTTATTGTCAAAATTTCAGTAATTATAAAGGTATTAGAGACAGTAAAGAATTCGAGAAAAATAACTGAAAAGAAGACAAATACCTAGGACTAAAAGACGAACAAATACGTGGATCATTAAAAAGTAATCTATGATTCATAATACTAAGAATGGATCAACTCATGAACGTAAAACGAAAATAGGATTTTTCTGACAGTAGAAAACAAGACCATCGCTCAATAAAACGGAGATCCAGTTGAACTAGGAGAGTTCCGAACAAAAATTCGAAATGGTCCCGAGCAAATCGCTTCACAGTCCAGAAACCGATCGTTTTGTGACAAGACTTACTCGACAGCAATACTGTAGAAGGAGAATTTACGGAGCTCACAAGTCACTCCAGAGGGTCGAGAAGAACCAGTTTTGAGATTAAAAGAGTCGGAACACGTTTGGCTTAATCAACAAACAAAATGTCGATCCCACGTGAAGTAAACAAAAGGAAACAAACCTTTAATGTGCTGAAATAACAAGAAACAGATCACAGACTTATAACCAAAAAACAAAGTACTTAAATCAGGTCAAAAGACCAATAACAACCACCTTATTCGTCAGGTCAGAAAGGAAACCTTTAATGTCCCGACACGATAAGAAACGGATGACAGCGACTTATAACCCAAAAAACAAACAAACAAAGTACTTACATCAGGTCAAAAGATCACCTGATCTACCACCTTACCCATCAGGTCAGAAAAGTAGTATCAGTCTTCGTTACATGAGTCGTATTAACAACTTACTTCTGGGAGTTCAAGAGTAAAGTACTAGATCTCATTCACATCATGAAATAGAGTTTAAAGGTAAAAAGACCCCTCAGATGAATAAAAGAACCAAGGAATAGATGAAAGGAAGTGAGGACTCCTTACAAGGGGGGGCGGCGGGTGGGGCTCCTTATAAAACTAGAGAGAATTACGGAAAAGAAAGCAGGTTAAGGGTTTTCTAGTGGTTATGTTCACGTAACACACACTGTCATATAATGACTTATGACCAATTGTCTCGTTGTTATGTGATAAGGTCTACTGTTCGTCTACGAATCTTATAAACTGTAGGTGTCAGAACTTCCATGAACTGAGAGATGGAACCGACATGAAACGTCCTTTAAAGAAAGACATGTAGACGGGGTGTCTCCGGAGTCAGACTCGGTAAGGAACTCTAAGTGAGTAAAGGGTATATATTAGGGATACCGATATAAAAGAGAAATAGGTTAAGGTATTAAGGATCGGGACCAGAGTTTGATTCATAAGGAACTCATCTTGTCACGTCTAAAAAGAGGAATTTGAACAGGAAGATCTGGTCACGAAAAGTTAAGACCGTCGAGAAGTTTTTAGTGATTTTCTATCTTCACATCTAAGACGAAGGATCCAGAATAGGTTCGGGTTGTTGAAATCTTAAAGGACCACTTAGGACCCGTAGAGACAAGATGAAAATTTCTAAGAGATCACTAAAAGTCAACTCTTGGTGACGACCTATAACATGGGTATCCCGACAGAAAGAGTCGACCTTTCTGAAAAGTTAACACAAATAGTTGGTTTAGTGGTATGTGGAGTAGAGGGGTAGGACCTCTCGTGTCACTTAGTCGTCTTTCAAACTTTAAAACAAAAACAAAAATTCGAAGGGAACAGGGTCTAGTTTATAAATTCGACTGATAGAAGAAATTACAAGACTTTTACTCTCTTTCCCTCACGCACGCATATACACGATCCATCGAAGTCAGTACAGGCTGAGAAACGTTACTGGGATACCCGATATCGGACGGTCCGAAGAGACGGGCACCCTAAGAGGTCCGTTCTTATGACCTCACCCAACGGTACGGGAGGAGGTCCCCTAGCAGGGCTGGGTCCCTGACTTGGGCGGAGAGAATGTAGAGGACGTAACCGTCCGTCAAAGAAATGGTGATCGTGGTGGACCCTTCGGGTTCTCTTTCCCTCATTTTTCTAAATAAGATATCTCGTTTTGGATATTCAGGATAAAAAGAATAGAAATATTGGGGGTACAAAAATTAGAAGACACGCGAGACTTTACATTTGTCTAAGGCAGAATCGTGTGGTTTAAGACAGTCAAAAATCAGTGAGAATCAGATATTTTCTTCAACTACATTAATAGAGTACGACTTCAAAAGATATCAACGGATTAGGAATCGAAATAGGTTTTTGTCTCTCACGTAGTACAGAGAAAAGTGGTGGATCAAAACCCGGTGAAAGAATTAGACTCATATAAAATCTCCCATCCTACATTTCAGGAACCCGACGTCCAAAATTTGGAAGTTGAATAGAAATAGATCTGAAAAATTAAATAAAGATTCTCTTCTTTCACACTCAGAGGTCTATTGGCAGAACAGTTTAAAAATGTGATAAAGTTTCCGAGGAACCTCTTCATAGTCACAACCGTTGTCATCTATCTTGTAAGAATTCCTAAATATGGTTCCTTGCGTGTAAAGGAAGTGACATAAAGTAAATGTTTCTGTCGTGTAAACCTGAGACCTTAACTTGACATGTAATTGATCAAGAAATAAGCTCTAATTCCCCTTTTAACAATTAACAACAGTTATAGGAAGAAGTCATACCCCGACAAAGGGATAGTGGACTACCATTATGAAATTTTTAAGAATTTTATGAATTCTTTCGACTCGAAGTTTCATAGACTAATTGAAACAAAATCAGAGAGAACACTCGCAGTCGTTTCAATGACTAGAACACCGAGGGTCTATTATAAGAAAGGTGATATTTTAACACTATAAGTAAACTGTCTAAAAAAAATTTCGAATTTACACCGTGTCACCTAGAATTTGAAACCGTAGACTGGTTTGATACCAGGAAGAAGTCGTTTATGGGAGTACCGGTGTCACATACAAACGGAAGAATGTTAAACGTATATGAAAGTCCCTCAAGACTCCAGAATTTTGGGTAAGTACCTAAGGAGTAATTGTGGAGGAGTAGGTCCACATCCAAGTCCCATCCTTGTCTCATAGTCGATAAAGTCGTGACTGAAAGACTCTCAACACCACCTTTCTCAAGGGAGAGGTTATGACAGTGGAATTCTCAGTTCGTTTAAAAGAAGGGTCTTCCGTTTTGACAAAGCAAAACAAAAAATAAACCACAAAATTGGAGTCGATTAAGGAATTTATAGTCGGTCGGACCTTTGGAGTCGGTCGGTTAACTGCAGTTCTATTAAGGACCGAATCTAACACACTGAGAACGTCTTAAAGGAAGAGTGTGGAAACAACCGGGAAGACACATACGGGTAAAAAAGGGAAGAAAAGGGATAAAAAATTTTATTTTTCATTAAGATCAGACATAAGAATTTACATAAGACAGAAGAAACCTTTTCAAAGGAGGTTCTCGAAACAACAACAAATCGACGAGACAGCACAGACTGCGAAACACTGTGGCGCCTGACATCGGGCGGTCCGAGGAGACAGGTGTCCTAAAGGGTCCGTTCTCTATGACCTCACCCGACGGTAAGGGAAGAGGTCCCCTAGAAGAACTGGGTCCCTAGCTTGAGTACATAGGACGTAATCGTCCGTCTAAGAGATAGTGACTCGGTGGTCCCTTCGGGGAGGTTCTTGTAATCGATTACTTTTTAGTTTTTCTCTCCCAATTCTTCGACAAAGGGAGGTGGTTTCCGTTCTCACTATTATAAGGGAGTCATCTACACAAACCTTCACATAGACTCAGTAAGAGTGTTCTATAATTTGTCATAGTCACACGGGTCTTTTCATCTAAGAGAGACAAATTCCATTGATTCTATGTCCATTTCTTATAGGACTCCTGTATCCTATCTTGGTGATAATTATCGTCCTATTGAGAGGACTCGTGAAGCTCTGTATCTACTAACCTATTTCTTCTACACCATATGTCTGTGTGTTTTACCTTATGATGAGTCTGTATTCTACTTTTAAACGGTAAACATTGAAAGGGACCACCACGTCCCCAATTTCGTAGACGGACGTTACACCCTCCGGACCCAAGCTAGGGACCCAGTCCTCTTAGGGGACCTCTTCCTTTACCGTTGGGTGAGGTCATAAGAACGGACCTCTTAGGGTACCTACCTCCTCGGACCACCCGATGTCAGGTGCCCAGCGTTTCTCAGCCTGTGCTGACTCGCTGAAGTGAAAGTGAAGGAAAGTTGTTGTACGTACCTCGCTGAAGTGAAAGTGAAAGAAAGTTGTTGTACCTACCTGAACCTCCTTCAATACGATTTACTTTATTCAGTCTCTTTCTGTAGTCACTTTCTGTTTATGATATATACACCTTAGATTTTTTGTGTTGTTCGATCACCTACATTGTTTTTTCTCTCTCTCTCTTTCATCTCTCATGTTTGATCACCAATGGTCATCCCTCTCCCTTTCTTCCTCCCTTTTGTGTCCACATCCCCTTATTCTCCGTGTTTGATATTACGTATTTTATTCGATGTTCCCCTTCAAGGGACCTACCAGGTCACTAATTCTTAGACGGACGGTTACGTCCCTTGTGCCCAGACTACGGACCAGGTCCTTCTCAGGTGTACGACGCCCCGTTGACTCGGGCACACGATGTTGAGGACTCAGCCACACGACGTCGACGACTTCAGGCACGTAGGATTTGGGACACGAGACGTCGTTCCCTTCGATGGTGTCACTCTGCACGTGCGGTGCTGAGCTCTCATCGGGGGCGAGCGGTGTTGACCTCCTTCGGACACGTGCCGCTACTTCCGGGTCACGTCGGTTATTTATTTAATTTACAAATTCTTTCGATGTTCCTATATAACATGTTGTACCTCTCGCATCGATTATAAAACATTATTGATATGTACCTCGTGTCGTAAATTTTTAATACTTAGTGATATAAAATGTCGATATTAAATATATTATAATATGTCGTGGATATGAAGTTAATTTCATTATTTTTCATTTTACATCTACTTTTTAGATTTTTATTCTTTTCTTTTTCTGTTCTTATACCTTGGCAACAAGAATGGGATTGTCCCGACCCTAGGACACCCAGACATCCCTCTCTGTCACCTTCCCCTCCATCATTGAGTTATTCGACCACGAAGTCCCTAGACTTAGAATGTATATTACGTGGAGAGTGCTCCTCTTCCACCGAAGGGATCGAGGACCACAAAGAAGTAGGGATCGGAGTCCGACTAACGACTGGGGGACGTAAAGAAAGGAATAAATGTTACTGGAAACAACAAGGAAAGGATACTTCGAAGTGGAACGTTTACATGCTGGAACTCCCACTCCCTCCCGGAGGAATGTGAAACCAGGACAGAAGCAGGACGTGCGCACGAGTCGGTACAGACTGAGAAACACTGGGGTACTTGACATTGGGTAGTGCGAGGAGACAGGTACCCTAAGAGGTCCGCTGTTACGACCTCACCCAACGGTAAAGGAAGAGATCCCCTAGAAGGGCTGGGTCCCTAGCCTGGACCCAGAGGACTTAGAGGACGTAATGTCCACCTAGGAAATGTCGAACTCGGTAGTCCCTTCGGGTGTGAAACTGGGGTCCATGGAACTAGTAGGCCGGAACGGATCTTACTTTCTCGACTTCTCCTTTTTACTCTACCCTGTCGGAAGACAGACTGTGGGACCTCGATTCCAAATGTCTCCTGTCTACACACAAGTACCTACTTTCTTGACGAGGGGAAAAAGAAGAATATTACGGGAGAGTGAGACGGGTTCAAGTTCAAGAGGAACCCGTGAGGACGGCGTCTCTCTCATTTTTCTCCGACTGTACTTTGTACGGTCGTTGAACGGTCCTACCAACAACGACCGGAAGGACAACCGGAACCGACAGAACCAAAACTTCGTAGCAGAGTTTCAGGGAAGGGATGGTGAACTATCTTTCTACCTCCAACGGAGTTTACGATGTTCCTAAAAAGAAGGGTGAACTTCCGGCGAAGAAAAAAGGATTTAGATTTGAACTACGTCCTTCAGACATCTATTCAGAGACTTCCGAAGTCATGGGTCTGAGGGAATGTGACCTAGGGAAATTGAGGGTCTCTTTTGCACACCGGGAGTAAGTGTACCCCCACTACCCTCGTGACGCAGAAAGACAAAAGGTTCCACTAAACTTTCATCACAACGTCTTTGGTACGAGCTCTTTGGGTCATGGTGTGAGCCTCTCGACCTCTTGAGTCCAAATAATGCGGTCGCCCGGGTCTCCTCAATTGTGAGGTTCGAGACTCGGGGTTTGTTTCCCCAATGTCTCAAAAATATGTGTCTGTCCGTACCAATTCGTCCAAACGTCCAAACGTCCCCGACCGATAACGTTTCTCGTCCTGTTCCCACTCACTCTATTCGAGGTCAAGGATCATAACACTCAAGGGTGAAAGACTCTGTATACACTAGGTCTGAAACGTTCCTCGTACGACTCAATGTCTCCGTCTTCCTCGTCCTCCAATACATTTTAATATTGAAAAGGAGAAGTCATCACGAATCGGGTCTCCGCCATTTCGTCTAGTGATAGCATCAGCGATTGGAGTAATAAACAGGGGAAAAGTTACAACGAGAAAATCAACGTAAGAGAGGAAAATAGGAGTGGTATCTCGAACTATATTCAATATACATAGGGACAAAATGTCTACTTTTTTGATTCCGTCTCTCTCAATTTCGTAGAACAACTTCCTGTGTGTCATTCGTCATCACACCTCTCTGGACCCTGCTCCACAAGACTCGACTTGTGGAGAAGAGAGAGACGAGGACTCACGACAGAGGACGTGACTCCTTTCCTCAGACACCGTCCTTGTAGGGACCACAGGAAATAGGGAATGTTGTCCCTCGTCATCAACTGAGACGGGTGTAAATACCCTAAGGATGAAACGTACACCACAATGTGACCCCCGACTTCTACGTGGCTTCTCAGTCTAATAGAAGGGACAAGAGTTCCTTAAATGTCTTCTTATTTGTTGGTGAAACCCCCCTAAGTAATACAAGGTACATAAATAATTAACTACATATATCGTAAGTACCCGAAGGAACCACTGTGTCTACCATTTCTTGGACGGACGTTACGTCCTCTGGCTCCAAGGCAGAGAGTCAGCCCTTCTAGGGGACCTCCTTCCATACCGTTGGGTGAGGTCATAAGAACGGACCTCTTAGGGTACCTGTCTCCTCGGACCGTTTGATGTCAGGTGTCCCCGTGTCTCAGTGCTGACTCGTTGATTGTGATCGAAAAGTGGTAGACACCCTGAAACGACAACTATTCACCAAGTAGAAATGTGACCTGAAATACGGAAGTAGAGGACTTTGGAATGATACGGGTCGTGTTGGGACTTTGTTCCGTCCACGGGTATTTATACTCATCTAACTAACTAATTTATCTCCATGGTTATTGTCGTCTAAAAAAGTATTCATTATTATCCAAGACGAAACCATGAAAAATTGTAAGACTAGGTAAAGGATTGAGGGGTGACATTTGTTTCCGTAGGAAGGACCAAGACCCTCTGCGTGTCCGGGAACGTCGGGTCACTGTCTGTCGGACTTCGGGTCGGACGAGAACGACGAGGCTCCGTCTGTTCCCAGGCCCACCATTCTTACTCCCAGGTCTGCGAGACGACACCAAGGTCACGTAGGAGCTCGGCGAGTGTGGGACGTGCCAGGGTAGAGAAGGAGACGGGAGGCAGGGTAAAGTCAGACTAGACGGTCGAGGGTAAGGAGCACAAATACGTAGTCGAGACCATAGCTGTGGAAGCGGTCGTGGAGACCTTTGGAATTGATTTCCTCCGGGCAGAGACTTCTGGCACAGGCAGAAGTTTCTCTAGTGTCTTTCCTTCTAACACTTCCCCCCTTACCGGCCAGTAACGTTGATAAGAAGGGAAACTAGGAGATTTTATCTAACACTCACACTGACGGTCCGTAGACACTGAACTCGGGGAAGGGGGAGGGGAGAAAAACATAATTACGACACGGCCACTGAAGTGTCGGACTCGATAAATACTCTAACCGTGACTCTACCCCCTCGACCCTCACCCCACCCGACCCCCGACCCCTCCTCTACAACTCTCTCTCCGGTCTGTCACGCCGTTCGGGGAGTTCTACGAATTTAGGAAAGGAGACGGGGAGGAGGGGAGTGTGTGGTGACAATGCGTCTCCGTACTTTTATAGTTCCTTTTAAGGAGGTAAAGATTCCTTGACGGCCGACTGTCAAGAGCTTGGAGAGTGGAACCAAAGGCCATAATAACCGTGTAAGAGATTAAACAGGAGGCCCTACACACATTAATTTCCAATACTCCAAACCCGTTAATAGGTTGTAGCACGAAGAGACGTTTCTGACGGCTATAATTTTGCGGTCGGGCGCGAGAGGAGAGACGGAGGGACGGTAGTCGGTGGTCCAAAGGAAAGTACCCCTAGTGTAGGACCTTACGGTGTAAATTAACCCTTCCTTTTTTCGGGAAAGTACGAGAGCAAGTGGAGAGACCAAAAGTATGGAGCGTAAAGTAAAGGACCTCCTCCGTACGTTACGGTACAGACGCTACGACACAGTCGGGACGACCCGGGGGAGCCATGACCGACCGGAACGAGATAGAATGACGGTGTATTTATAAAACGTGAACTCCCGGACACTCACGGAAAGCGAAAACAAAATTCCTTCGAGGAGTGTACGGGTCGGAATCCTAAAACGGCGACCTCTTATCCTCCGTCGTGTACAAAATTAGTCCAGAATATCCAGGTAGACCTCTTCCGTTACCGTGGGGTGAGGTCATGAGAACGGACCGTTTAGGGTACCTGCCTCCTCGGACCATCCGACGTCAGGTACCCCAGCGATTCTCAGTCTGTGTTGACTCACTGAAGTGAAAGTGAAAAGTGAAAGTACGTGACCTCTCCTTTACCGTTGGGTGAGGTCACAAGAACAGACCTCTTAGGGTCCCTGCCCCCTCGGACCACCCGACGGCAGATACCCCAGCGTGTCTCAACCTGTGCTGACTTCGTGGAACCGTCGTCGTATACAGGTAGAGGGTGAGACGGGACTCCGAGGGTCCAGGAGACCCCCTCGTGAGTCCGGTGTTTTAGTGGACCTCCGAGGGATACGACTAAGAATTTCAAACCCCACTACGGAATGAAACAAAAAACATCGTCTGACAAGGGGAGTGGGTAAGGATCACCGAGAGATTTCGGGTAGTCACCTACTTACTTTCTTCAACCAACATTACTTGACTCCGGAATAGGAAATAGTCACCAGTAACAAATAATTCGATTACAACTGTCTGTGAACGTAACGAGAGGAGAAGAGTCGAAAGGATGACCTGTCCCTACAAAACGGAGGCAAAATGTCTACTCCTCTACCTTTACCTCTCCACCTTTTGCAGACGTCCTAGCGTCTCATTCTCTACCTCGACTCTCGTCTACGTCCAAAGGAGGAGTTGGCGCAATACCACTCGGTCCTCATCTACTACGCAGACTAAACAACAACAACAACTCAGTGATTCAGTGCATGCAGAGAGACGCTGGGGACCTGACGTCGTACGGTCAGAGGGGACAGGAGGTGGCAGAGGACCTCAAACGGCTTCAAGTACAGGTAACTCAGCCACTTCGGTAGGTTGGTAGAGTAGGAGACAGCAGGGAAAGGGGAAAAAGGAAGACGATAAAGACTATAGCTGGGGTTTCTATGTAAAGAGGAATCTTTCGTAGTGCCCCGACTTTACGTGGGAAGGACAGACTGTACATGTCTTTGATATTGAAAAAAGAAAACTTATTGTCCGGAGTATACCGAGACTTCAGACTACTAACACACACATACACACACACACCACACACATCAACTTCCTACTCTATACCCTCCCTTATAAATTATTTGCATTGAATCAGAGAGGACCAAATTTTGTAAGAGAGACTACTTTTAATCGTGTACGGATATCGTGTGTATAATATATATGTGTGTATGTCACTTACAATATATATACCACATGGCTAGGTACAAATTGTTAGTAGAAAACGTCCCCCGTAAAGACTAAACATTGTAAATGGTCAGAGACACCACATTTATGGGGGTGACACCGGTCAAAGTTCGATAGTTACACTACAACGATTTACACATCGACCCTCTTTTACAAAGGTTAAGCGAAAGTGATCGGTCACATATAACCGAGGTGTTAGTGTTATTTATTTATTTGTGTGTTTACATACATATATACATATACATTTTGTTGCAAATTTATATATAAATCACATATATATATATATATATATCCCAGCCTGTGCTAACTTCGTTGAAATCGTCGTCGTCGTATGTGTGTGTATACCGGTTACCGGGAGGTATAGATCAACTTGGTTAACATCTAACTTTTATAAGTCTTTTTATTACGATCTTTCAAGGTTTTCGTTTTGAGCTTAACGACGGGTGGTCATACCGTGGGGTGAGGTCATGAGAACGGACCTTTTAGGGTACCTGCCTCCTCGGACCTCCCGACGTCAGATGCCCCAGCGACTCCCAACCTGTGTTGACTCGCTGAAGTGAAAGTGAAAAGTGAAAGTACGTAACCTCTTCCTTTACCGTTGGATGAGGTCACAAGAACGGACCTCTTAGGGTCCCTGCCCCCTCGGACCACCCGACGGCAGATACCCCAGCGTGTCTCAACCTGTGCTGACTTCACTGAATCGTCATCGTCATCGTCATTGATAAATGTATCGTAAATGTTGATAACTGTATCATAAATGTTGGTAAATTATCGTAAACGTAACATAATCCACAATATTCATTAGATCTCTACTAAATTTCATATCTCCTCCTACACACCTCCAATACACGTTTATAATGTGATAAAACAAATTCCTTGAACTCATAGGAGTAAAACCATAGATGGATGAATCTATCGTTCCCTGTTGTCGTATACACATTTACCTACATACATTTAGATACATTCATATATTTACAAGTCAGAGTTCAACTTTGAGGTATAGTCTTGACAAGTGGGGAAAGTCCCCCACAGGAAGACGAAGGAGGAGACTTCCGTAGTAGACCCACGTCTGAACCCAACTTATGGAAGTCGACTCGCCCTCCTGTGGTACTGGAGACCACGTCCCAGGACAGGAGATCCTTCCGAATGTGGTTCTCCAGGAAGAACCAGTGATCACGGGACACGACCCACAGGGGTCTCCCGGGGACCAAGCACATAGACGACCTAAAATAGGACATCGGTCCGTAAGACGGTAGTGGGGGTCAACTTTCCAACAACGAGAGACGTCAAAGTAAAAGGACGGGGAAAAAAGACGGTGAGGAGATTCTACGAAAGAGGTGGGTCACGACGGCCACGTTATTACTCCGTGGGAGTCCAGAAAGGGAATCGGTCAGGTGAGACTCAGTTCAGTGACGCCGTGGAAGGACTTGGACTTCGACGAGACTCCCTGAAAATGTGATAGAGTTCAAGGTCCTACCTTAAGGGTGGTTGGTTTCGGGTGGATCTATAAAGATTGGGTCGAAAACTAAAGATCGGGGTTCCTCCTCCCCCTTCTTTCACTCCGGTAAACAAGGATTCCGATATGAGTTTCGAGGAGGGGTAGCGGTGAAGGTTTCCCTATATGTAGAGAAGACACAAAAGAGACTTAAGAGGGGAGAGGATCGACACGACCAAGTCAAGAGGTCACAGACCGAACAGTGTCGAGACTTTAGGGAAGTAGTGAGTCGTTTTGTAACCGAGAACGTCACATTTTTGTGAACGGAAGACTGGTGACCGACCAAACTCTGAAGTCATGAAAGTACAACTTTGGGTTTCGAAGTCTTTGTTGAAATAAGAGTCACCATAATAAAGGGGGACTCACTTATTTTACGGCATAGACATTACCCACACTGGACCGTCCCGTTGTATAAAGTGTCCCCAACTCTTAGGTGGTTGAGTTATACTGCTTTCTATACTACTGGAGACCCGACGGGTCCACCGTCCTCACCATTTCTTGGGTGGACGGTAACGTTTTCTGTCTCTGCGCTCAAACTAGGGACCCAACCTTTCTAAGGGACCTCCTCCCGTACCATTGGGTGAGGTCACAAGAGCGGACCTCTTAGGGTACCTGTCTCCTCGGACCATCCGATGTCAGGTACCCCAACGTTTCTCAACCTTGTTGAATCGTAGTACGTACTACCGGAGACTGGTACTACTCTGGTCTAGAAGTGAACGAAAACTCTTTAGTTCCTTACCGATTTTTCACTTTTTCAATAGATCTATACTAAATTAACACGGACTGCATACCTTTGAGGTCTCGACTGTTATCCCTTTTATGAAGATTGTTCAGGTTTTACCCACCCACCGGTCGGTATCCGACCAACTTAGAGGTTCTCTTTTCTCACAGTAGGTTTTGAGTTTTCGTGTGTATTGAAACAATGATAGGTCAATGATTCAGTGGACAATGATACGTAGAGACCAGGTCGTTTCGGGAGGAGAGAACCGAGGTAAGATAAGACGAACCGGACACTCCGACACTCTCGAAACTTCCACCGGTGGTTCAGAAAACACAGAAATATTAACTCGTAGATTCTTGTCACAACCTGTGTATTCGTAAACAGTTTACCTACAGGGTGTGTTGCTCCCTTACAACCCGACTAAGACTCAGTGCAGAGTGTCTGACATTCTTAAATCTTGTTTTGGTAGTTAGGTATTATTCCGTTCTTCCCTCTCATTCTCCGGGTCCCAGTCGAGTTGTATCTCGTCCCCATTCTTATTTTAGGATGAAAGGATACACCAAGGGAGGTCTACGACCGGACAGTGAGGGTTCGACGGAGACCTGTGGACTCTCAGACTACCCCTGAGTAAGGAATTAGAGGATCCCAGGTAATGGCACCTACATTCTGTTTCGGTCACGAATGACAGACAATACGTTACCTAGTCCTTTAAAGTGAGTGACCTAGTCTCGGTCTCTCTACAGACCCAGAGTCTTAGTAGAAACTTGTGGGAATTTTTGTGTATGTGTCGTGTAACCAACCTTTTTCTTTACCGTTAGTTGAGGTCACAAGAACGGACCTTTTAGGGTACCTGTCTCCTCGGACCTCCCGACGTCAGGTAACCCAGCGTTTCTTAACCTGTACTGAATCGCTGATTTGTTGTTGTTTTTGTGTATGTATAGTTTAACTATCAACTAAAATGGCACTGTATGTGAATGTATTAGTTAGGTAACCACTTTTATAAAAACGTCTTCCGATTTGGTTTATCAGGGAGGTCTATGTACTTTGACTTTCATATTAAAATAAATATAAGCACCCACACACACACACAGATCGTTAAAAAAGGTCGAACCTGATTTAAGTCCTCTTTTTAGGATGAAAATAAATAAAAAATAAAAAAATAAAAATGAAATAAAATGAAATGTTATGACATAACCAAAACGGTATGTAACTGTGTTTAGGTGGTACTCACATATGTTCGAGGGTTAGGACTTAGGGGGAGGGTAGAGGGGGGGGTGTAGTAGAGAGACCTAGTAGGGGTACTTGGTCGGGGTTCGTAGGACATAGGACATAGTTTGGATCTGACCGTGAAGCAAAGAATGTACTATCATATGTACAAAGTTACGGTAAGAGGGTTTAGTAGGGTGGGAGAGGGAGAGGAAGTCTCAGGTTTTCAGGTAAGATATGTAGGCACAGAGAAAACGACAGAGCGTATGTCCCAGTAGTAATGGTAGAAAGATTTAAGGCATATATACACAGTCATATGACATAACCACAAAAAGAGAGACCGAATGAAGTGAGACATATTAGCCGAGGTCAAAGTAGGTAGAGTAATCTTGACTAAGTTTACATAAGAAAAATTGCCGACTCATTATGAGGTAACACATATACATGGTGTCGAAAGAATAGGTAAGTAGACGACTACCTGTAGATCCAACAAAGGTACAGGACCGATAATATTTGTCACGACGTTACTTGTAACCCCATGTACACAGAGAAAGTTAAGACCAAAGGAGGCACACATACGGGTCGTCACCCTAACGACCCAGTATTCCGTCGAGATAAACGTTAAAAAATTCCTTAGAGGTGTGACAAGAGGTATCACCGAAATGATCAAACGTAAGGGTGGTTGTCACATTCTCCCAAGGGAGAAGAGGTGTGGGAGAGGTCGTAAATAACGAACATCTAAAAACCTAGCGTCGGTAAGACTGACCACACTTCACCATGGAGTAACACCAAAACTAAACGTAAAGAGACTATTACTCACTACAACTCGTAGAAAAGCACACAAACAATTGGTAGGCATACAGAAGAAACCTCTTTACAGATAAATCAAGAAACCGGGTAAAAAACTAACCCAGCAAATAAAAAGACCTCAACTCGACGTCCTCAACAAACATATAAAAACTCTAATCAACAAACAGTCAACAAAGTAAACGATAATAAAAGAGGGTAAGTCTTCCGACAGAAAAGTGGAACGAATATAAAAGGAAACANTGAATATCAAAGGAAACAACACGTCTTCGAAAATTAAAATTAATCTAGGGTAAACAAATAAAAACGAAAATAAAGGTCACAAGACCCTCCACCTGGTATCTCCTAGGACGACACTACATACAGCCTCTCACAAATCGGATACAAGAGGAGACCTTCAAAATATCAAAGACCAGAATGCAAATCTAGAAATTAGGTAAAACTCAAATAAAAACACACACCACAATCTTTCACTAGATCAAAGTAAGAAAATGTTCACCAACTGGTCAAAAAGGTCGTGGTTTAGGATGAAAATTAAACCTTTCAGAGACCGACCAACCTCTCTCGGACAGAAAGAGGGGTCGACGGTCATCCGCCTCGAGCACGAGGTGCGGGTCGAACCCTGGTCGGACGGAAGGACGGGTTTACGGTCTCGGCTCTTCTCTCGTCTTCCGACTCCACCAGTCCTCTTTTCTCTGCTTTACGTCTAAACACCTCCCCCTGCCCCACATGAACGTTTTTGGTGTACAAGGAGAGTTTACAGTGGTGAAACCACTTGGCAAAAGACTGTCTATCTTTTACTCACGATAGACATCTTTATTCGGACAGAGTTGGGTAGAAGAAAGACGGGCCGAAGGAAAAGGTGTCTCCTTTCGTGAAGAAGGACGTTTCACACACATCCCCCCGCCCCCCCCCCCCNTACCGTGGACTGAGGTAATGAGAACGGACCTTTTAGGGTACCTGCCTCCTCGGACCATCCGACGTTAGGTACCCCACCGCTTCTCAGTCTGTGCTGACTCGCTGAAGTGAAAGTGAAAAGTGAAAGTGCGTAAGCTCTTCCTTTACCGTTGGGTGAGGTCACAAGAACGGACCTCTTAGGGTCCCTGCCCCCTCGGACCACCCTCCGGCAGATACCCCAGCGTGTCTCAGTCTGTGCTGACTTCTCTGAATCGTCGTCGTCGTCGTCGTCGACCTTAACGTACAAAAAGACTTGACACACAACATTCAAAGAGACGCTGTAAATGTTACTCCAAGATTCACGACGGGACCATTGACAATGGTTTACACGAATTTCTGTCCTCTTTGTCCACTTTCACTGTCGTTTTCAGCAAACAGCACAGGCTGGGAAACACTGGGGTACATGAGATCGGGCGGTTCGAAGAAACAGGTACCCTAAGAGGTCCGGTCTTATGACGTCACCCATCGGAAAGGGAAGAGGTCCCATGAAAGGGTTGGGTCCCTAGCTTGAGATCAGAAAACGTAACGTCCGCCTAAGAAGTAGAGTTGGTGACCCCTTCAGGATTTCTGTCTTCGACCATGGGTTCATCGTAGGCTCGAGCGACCCTATTTCCACGTCGGAAACGGACGCTCATCGAAAGTCCTCTCCTCCTAGTCCGCCCTCAGAGGAGGCGGTGTCCTGTGCTTCGCGTCACGAAACACTAAGTCCAACACGTTTCCCGTCCCGAAACACATGTGCACGCACTCTCTCACACATATACATACAAAAGACTCAGGTGTCAGTTCGCGACGATTTTTCGACACCATCTTTGAGACGGTTGGTCAAGTAGAGGGGTCGGGGGTTTCTCTTTACACTTATTTATTTTTAGTAGTGTTCGGACCTCTTTAAAGAGAGTTATCTTTTTCGTAGTAACGAACGAAAAACTGAGTCTCCTTGTCACAGAGTCTTTGTGTCGTATTTTAGAAAGTATTTTCACCAAACGTCATTATAAGAAAAGCTATCACTTTCAAAACGTACGGTACACAATTTCCTAGACTAATTTATAAATGATTTTAAGTCCTACTTCATCGAGTATTAAGCTTATAAAATAAAAAGAATACAGACTTTCATTTCACTTCAGCGAATCAACACAGGCTGAGAAACGCTAGGGTACCTGACATCAGATGGTCCGAAGAGGCGGGTACCCTAAAAGGTCCGTTCTCATGACCTTACCCAATGGTAAAGGAAGAGGTCCCCTAGAAGGACTGGGTCCCTAACTTGGGTCCGGAGGACGTAACGTCCGTCTGCGAAATGGGAGACTCGGTGGTCCCTTCGGAGGATATTTTCGTCTCCACCGACTAAATACAATAGTAAGTCGGTTCCCCCTTTTTTTTCGGACCCTGTTGAGGGACACAAAAAACGGACGTCGAGAAGATACATGAAACCCCGGGACGGATCTCATTCAATTGTCAACATCTCCTCGCGGTGGCACACCAGTGTACTTTTTAATTGTTTATCGACCGTCTCTCAACCCGTTTGAGTCGCTGATTCTTTGTTGTTTTTGCGTCACCGGTTTATAAACTTCATGGAGACTAAACAGTCCATGATTCCCCTTAGTCAACTCAATCTCTGGGGAAGGTATCGGACCGATTCTCTGGAAAAAGATCCCTTGGACCTACAAAGAGTGGTTAAGACCCCTAATCAGAAAGTGAATACGCCTAATCAAATTCAAAAGAACAAATAATTCCTCTTTCAATTTGAATACGATACCTCTGATGAGTAATCCGAAATTTTCGGGGAAAGGTCAAAAAGCAACACGTCAGTGGTTCAGCACAGGTTGAGACGCTGGGGAACCTGACGTTGTGTGGTCCGAGGAGACAGGAGGTGACAGCGGACCTCAAACAAGTTTAAGTACAGGTAACTCAGTCACTACGGTAGATTGGTAGAGTAGGAGACGACGGGAGAAGAGGAGGACGGGAGTTGGAAAAGGTCGTAGACCCAGAAAAGGTCACTTAGTCGAGAAGTGTAGTCCACCGATTTTATAACCTCGAAGTCGAAGTCGTAATCAGGACGGTTACTTATAAGTCTCAACTAAAGGAAATCCTTACTGACCAAACTAGAGGAACGTCAGGTTCCCTGAGAGTTCTTAGAAGAGGTCGTGGTGTTAAACTTTCGTAGTTAAGAAACTGTGAGTGGGAAAAAATACCAGGTTGAGAGTGTAGGTATGTAATGATGACTTTTTTTTGTACCGAAACTGATATGCCTGGAAAGTCGTGGAGGTGATCGAAACAGACATCATCACGAAGGATTCCGGGGAACCACCCTCTTTATAGTTATTAGAGTCTATACGTCTACTATGGTGGGAATACCGTCTTTCGTTTCTTGATTTCTCGGAGAACTACTTTCACTTTCTCCTCTTAATTTTTCAACCGAATTTTGAGTTGTAAGTCTTTTGATTCTAGTACCGTAGACCAGGGTAGTGAAGTACTGTTTATCTACCCCTTTGTCACCTTTATCACTGTCTGAAATAAAACCCCCCGAGGTTTTAGTGACGTCTACCACTAACGTCGGTACTTTAATTTTCTACGAATGAGGAACCTTCTTTTCAATACTGATTGGATCTGTCGTATAATTTTTCGTCTCTGCAATGAAACGGTTGTTTCCAGGTAGATCGGTTTCGATACCAAAAAGGTCATCAGTACATACCTACACTCTCAACCTGATATTTCTTTCGACTCACGGTTTCTTTACTACGAAAACTTGACGCCACAACTTCTTCTGGGAACTCTCAGGGAACCTGGTATTCCTCTAGGTTAGTCAGGTAGGATTTCCTCTAGTCAGGACTTATAAGTAACCTTCCTGACTACGACTTCGACTTTGAGGTCATAAAACCGGTGGACTACGCTTCTTGACTAAGTAACCTTTTCTGGGACTAAGACCCTTTCTAACTTCCACCCTCCTCTTCTCCTGCTGTCCTACTCTACCAACCTACCGTAGTGGTAGAGTTACCAGTACTCAAACTCATTTGAGACCCTCAACCACTACCTGTCCCTCCGGACCGTACGACGTCAGGTACCCCAGTGTTTCTGAACCTGTACTGACTCACTACCTTGATTGAATGACTGACTTCCGGTGAACTAAAGTGTAAGATCCTACAGACCGAAATCCATTCACTGGTATGGTGACACCAATAAGTCCAATAATTCTGGTAAAAAACATATCATGAAGACACATAAGAACCGTGAAGAATTAGAGAAGACGAAGACAATCCAGGAATGGTAAAGATAGGAAATATGATTCAGGAATGGTAAAAATAGGAAATATAACGGGTAGGAACGTATTTTACAAAAGAACTATAGAATGTACTTTACAAGGGAACTATAGTGTGAAAGGTGAATCACACTCAAATTTTAGATTAGAACTGTCATCAAAGACTATTTTCCTCTCCGAAGAACAACTTCACCCTCCTCTGGGTTGTATAAACTTAACCCTAACTCTGGACTTTCGTTCATTTCTTTTCCTTTGGAGTATATGACATCCTCCTCGACAACGGAGTGTCAAGTGAAATGAACCAGATAAAACAAAAAAGAAGTGGAGAAATTTAGAGCTTTCTCTTGACGTCTTAAAAAGAGACAATTGACAAGACTTTAACTTTCCACATATTCAGATATGACACTTCAATAAGAATTATCCAACATAAAAAGTCTAGACAAATAGAGTGGACCATTATAAACAGTAGTGACAACTGTCGTTAAAAGACTCTGTCCGACGGAAGAGTACTTTAGTTCCTTATAAATCTTTAGGAATCTCTCGTGTGGGAAAGAAACACTTTCTATAACCATTGTGTAAAAGACGAAACAAGATAACATAACGTTCATAAAAACTAGTTGTTCGTTGTAAAAAGAATTACTGACGTTTAAATTTTTTAAAACATCGATCCATATCACTACTTACAATTGATCTGAATAACACCACTGGTAAAACGTTATATGTTTCTAGGTGAGTAATGCAATATGTTAACTTTGATTATATTACAATATGTAGTAAATACTCATCCTAACTATATATATGTGATAGTACACACTTTATCTATCGATCACCCTTGGACGACATATTGTCTCCCTCGAGTCGGACCACGAGAAACTACTGGAACTCCCCACCCTAACCCCAATCTTTCCTCCGAGTTCTCCGAGTATTCATATGTACATATGAATACCGACTGTCAAACAACATGTCGTCTTTGTATTGTAACATTTCGTTAAAATGAGATTAATTTTTGTTTAATTAATGTTTTAAATTAACGTTTATTTCCATCTATTTACTCTCGGAGATACAAGTAAATTTTATACAAGGATATATCAGATATCTATGTGTGTCCCGGAGAACGTCTTCACCTTCCGACCATTATGTCGTGACCTTAGGGAACCTTAGTCTACTGTGGATAAGTGTAGAGTCGTCTCGACCACTTGATCGACGTATTTAGACCTGTTTAACACTTTTACATGTCGTAGAGTGAAACATTTTGACCTGGTTATAACGGTCAGTGTCTCCCGAAAACAACAAACATGTAAAAAAAAAAAAACAGTAACGTTCTAGGTTTTAGTTCCTCACTTGAAGAGATAATTCTATTACGGTCGACGACATTGTCTTTTTTTCTGAAGGTTGGGAATTAAGGAATTGTTTCTAAATAGAAAGGAAGGACGTTGTCAGGTTTCTCCCACCTAGATCAGTGTACAATACGAAGGTTGTCACTAGGTCCTAAATTCCGCATCAGGTAAAATACTCAGACAGTATGAATCTTAAGAGACTCCTTAGCGGTGAAACAGTTTTACATCAAGTTTTCTGTCTCACATATGTATAAGTCTTTCCAAAAAAACCGAGTCAGACCTTCACTATTGGTAGAGAAGACGGTATAAAGTAACTAAAGTAGTCCTCTTGAGTCACTGAACCGATGTCTCTCGACATTCGCACCTCCACGTCTGTACGTCTGACTAACACATACGTCAGCCCTCTTTTTCACCCAAAACCACTAGTACCAACAAATCTGGTTAGTTTGACCAAAAAAAGGGGGTATTTTGTGACAACCAAAAAAAAGATTTGTTGAAACAACTCCATACACGTAAGTACGATTCAGAGAAATCATCACATGTTGAGACGTTGGGGTATCCGACATCGGGTGGTCTGAAGAGACAGGTACCCTAGGAGGTCCGTCCTTATGACCTCACCTAACGGTATGAAAGGAGGTTCCTTTGAAGGGCTAGTCCATAACTTGGGTACAGAGAATACAGAGGAAGTAACCGTTCACCCAAGAAATGGTGATCGAGGTGGATGTGTGGTATTTTATTTGACATATATAAATCTATATACGTTTATATAGATTTATATATACATTTACATAAATTATATAAATAATATATATTACATACATACATTACATTTATACACACTACGTATGTATACATATTCCATTATATTTATATACATTTATATAAATGTTAAAATATTCGGACTCTGTATACACTTTGATAGTTGTGGCAGTTCTTTCACTCGTACAGACAGTAGAGTTATACAAGGAACACGGGGAAACATTAGGTCAAGAAGGGGTAACTAGACAGAAGAGAGTCAGATTTAATCAAACACAAAAGATCTTAAAATATATTTACCTTATTATCTCGTGTGAAAAACACATACTAATAAGTACCTCATATTAATGAAACTCTAAATCGGTACAACGACATATATAAGTATCAACAAAGGAAAACAACGACTCACTATAAGACACTATAAGTATACAGTGTTAAATCAATAGATAATTACACACCGAAAATTAATAAAGAAATAAACCGATACCGCCCAGTCAGTCCCAAGTCCTGAGCTATAGAAGTCAGAAACAAGACCGTACGACGACGACGACGACGATTCAGCGAAGTCACCACAGACTGAGACACGCTGGGGTCTCTGTCGTCGGGGGGTCCGAGGGGTAGACAGTACCCCCTTAGAAATAATCCATGTTCGTCGTAGGAATCAACACCGTAAACCCTAGATCAAGGGATTGGTCCCTGGCTTGGACCCGAGAGACATTACCCTTGTGTCTAAGAATCGGTGACCTGGTGGTTCCTTCAGAGATAAGTAAACGATCAAGGTTTATCCTTTTCCTCAAGCAGTTCTGACATATAACAGTGGAACGAATAAATTGAATATACGTCTCATGTAGTACTCTTTGCGGCCCGACCTTCTTCGTGTTCGACCTTAGTTCTAAAGGCCCTCTTTATAGTTATTGGAGTCTATACGTTTTTTGGAGAAGTACTTTCTCTTTCTCCTCTCATTTTTCAACCGAATTTCGAGTCGTAAGTCTTTTGATTCTAGTACCGTAGACTAGGGTAGTGAAATAGCGTTTATCTACCCCTTTGTCACCTTTGTCACAGTCTGAAATAAAACCCCCCGAGGTTTTAGTGAAGTCTACCACTAACGTCGGTACTTTAATTTTCTGAGAATGAGGAACCTTCCTTTCAATACTGTTGAATCCATCGTATAACTTTTCGTCTCTGTAATGAAACGGTTGTTTCCAGACAGATCAGTTCCGATACCAAAAAGGTCACCAGTACATACTTACAGTCTCAACCTGACANTAGGGTAGTGAAATAGCGTTTATCTACCCCTTTGTCACCTTTGTCACAGTCCGAAATAAAACCCCCCGAGGTTTTAGTGAAGTCTACCACTAACGTCGGTACTTTAATTTTCTGCGAATGAGGAACCTTCCTTTCAATACTGTTGAATCCATCGTATAACTTTTCGTCTCTGTAATGAAACGGTTGTTTCCAGACAGATCAGTTCCGATACCAAAAAGGTCACCAGTACATACTTACAGTCTCAACCTGACACTTCTTCCGACTCGCGGCTTCTTAACTACGAAAACTTGACACCACAACCTCTTCTGAGAACTCTCGGGGAACCTGACGTTCCTCTAGGTTGGTCAGGTAGGATTTCCTCTAGTCAGGACCCACAAGTAACCTTCCTTACTACGACTTCGACTTTGAGGTCATGAAACCGGTGGAGTACGCTTCTCAACTGAGTAACCTTTTCTGGGACTACGACCCTCCCTGACCCGCGTCCTCCTCTTCGCCTGCTGTCTCCTACTCTACCGACCTACCGTAGTGGCTGAACTACCTGTACTCAAACTCACTTGAGGTCCTCAACCACTACCTGTCTCTCCGGACCGAACTACGCTAAGTACCCCAACGTTTCTCAGCCTGTGCTGACTCGCTGACTTGACTTGACTTGACTTACTTACAAACAGACAAGAAATGATAATTTTATTTCGACGATACTTGTAAACGGATATTGGAGACCCAACCTGAAAATGAGATTAAGAAAACTCATTTATGGGTTCTTACCTTACGGCCCAGTGTCCTTCAATGGAAATTAAAAATTTCTGTGTGCATATACACAAAGGACCGGTAAAATGTAAACGTAGTCGTTACATACTCTTAAATCGACAAGACATAAGAGTAGTTGAGAACCCTACCATTTAAGAAAATTTAGTTCAGTTAGATTCATACACACAACACCACACAGTAACACCAAAAGTAAATTAAATGTCTTATAAACGACTCTTATGAAGTGTCCGATAAAACGGTAGACTTATACAAATAAGTTAAATTAAAAGGAGAAAAAAAAAAAAAAAAGGGCGGTACGGTGAACCGAACGTCCTAGAGTAAAGGGCTGGTCCCTAACTTGGACCCGGTGTCGTCACCTTCATGGTTTAGGGTTAGTGATCGAGTAGTCTCTTGAAAGATGAACGGAGAGAAAAATAATCCAACGGAGAGAGAAGAATAACTCCATATGCTTACAAATATATAAGAGGACTTTTCGTTTGTATAAATTAAAAATAATTCAGGTTAAATAACCACGAAATGAAAATATCAAACACGAAAACTACAGGATGAATTATTTCAAAACGGTTTAAGTTCCTTTGATTCTACAGGGGGACACTAAAGATGACTTTCAAAATATTAAAATCGAGAATGTAAATCCAGTCACTGAGTAAAACTCCTTTAAAATTATGTCCATCCCTCCATTTCCAATTCCAAAGAAATAAACGTCCACCGATGGACTAACAGGGTTGTAGCATAATAACTTTACTAATCGAAAGGGGGTAATTAATTAAGTCGTGTAAACAACTTTCAGTTAATTGGTATATATGTACCCAGATATAGACCTGAGACAAGAAAACAATAACTCATTAGATCCAGAAAATTGTAAAGGTGAATTCAAAATCTTTATCGAACGATCAAACGTGTGTGTGTGTGTGTGCGCACGCGCGTGTGTGTGTGTGTGTGTGTGTGTGTGTCGGACGATGTCAAAACTAACGACGACGACGACGACGATTCAACGAAGTCAGTTCAGGCTGAGACGCGCTGAGGTATCTGCCGTCTGGTAGTCCGAGGGGGTAGGGACCCTAAGAGGTCCGTTCTTGTGACCTCACCCAACGGTAAAGGAAGAGGTTACGTACTTTCACTTTTCACTTTCACTACAGGAGTCAGCACAGGCTGAGAATCACTGGGGTACCTGACGTCGGATGGTCCGAGGATGTCAAAACTAACTCTAACGTAATTTAGATGTTTAGTCAAACCCTTTTTAACTATAAAATTTTTATGTACTATTTTACAGTAAGAAATTAAAGAGAAAGTCACAAAATATCATAAGTCACATGTCCAACATGTATAGAAAACAGTCTAAACAAGGTTCATAAAGGATATAAGACTACTGTGGCACAAATTAAAATGAAACCCACAAAAGTCATACGTTTTTATGTTAACTATAAACACATAATTAGAAGGTAAGATTTTAGAATGAGTTAAGGAGACAATTGTGAACCCTACTTGTCCAAAAACCACTTTAGGAGTCTACAAAAATATACCAAAAGACCAAAGGACGTAGAAACACATCTAGGTCTAAAGATAGACCGTAGTAGAAGAAGAGAGGGTTCCAGAAAGTGTTTTTAAAATAAAGTAGAAATCAAAACTTTCTATAAAAGTGTCCCTTACCTCGAGATTCAACTTTAAAAAAAAGTTCAGAAACTTCTACAATGGGACGATAACAGTCCGAACGTAAGAAAGGTCATGTCTCAGGTTTTAGTAAAAAAGAAATAAAAATAAATCCTATACAGATTATGAGACAAAAATTATAAAATACAATTAGTGACTGAAATAAAATAAAACTACAGGGACAACAACAGTAGCAAGTCAGTATTTCAGTATAGGTCGAGAAACACTGGGGCACCTGAAGTCGTGTGGTCCAAAGGGACAGGAAGTGACAGAGGGTCTCAAACGAGTTTGAGTACAGATAACTCGACCACTACGGTAGGTTGGTACAGTAGAAGACAGTGGGGAAAGAGGACGGAAGTTAGAAAGGGTCGTAGTCCCAGAAAAGGTTATTGGGTCGGGAAGTGTAGTCCACCGGTTTCATAATCTTAAAGTCGAGGTGGTGGTCAGGAAGGTTACTTATAAGTCCTAACTAAAGGAAATCCTAACTGACCAAACTAGAGGAAAGTCAGGTTCTCTGAGAGTTCTCAGAAGAGATCGTGGTATCAAACTTTCGTAGTTAATAAACCATGAGTCGGAAGAAAATACCAGGTTGAGAGTGTAGTTATACACTGGTGACCTTTTTGGTATCGAAACTGATCTGTCTGGAAATAACCGTTTCATTACAGAGACGAAAAATTATACGACAGATCCAATCAGTATTGAAAAAAAGGTTCCTCGCTCGCAGAAAAGTCAAGTCAAGTCAGCGAGTCAGCACAGGTTGAGAAACACTGGGGTGTCCGTGCGGTCCGGAGGGACAGGTAGGTAGTGGTTGAGGACCTCAGGTGGGTTTGGGTGCAGGTAGTTCAGCTGCTACGGTAGGTTGGTAGAGTAGAAGACAGCAGGGGAAGAGGAGGACGGGAGTTAGAAAGGGTCGTAATCCTAGAAAAGGTTACTCAGTCGAGAAGAGTAGTCCACCGGTCTCATGACCTCAAAGTCGGAGTTGCAGTCAGGAAGGTTACTTGTGGGTTCTGACTAGAGGAAATCCTACCTGACCAACCTAAAGGAACGTCAGGTTCTCATATGTTTATAGGGGGGGAAAACTAGAAGGAAGGGCAAGTCCAGTGGTGTCACGTAATTTGTCTCAAGGGACACGATGTGTTATACAAGAGTAACTCCGACACAATAAACAAGTCAGTACAGGTTGAGATGCTGTGGTTTGAGGAGACAGGTACCCTAAGAGGTCCGTTCTTATGACCTCACCCAACGGTAAGGGAGGAGGTCCCCTAGAACGGCTGAGTCCTTAACTTGAGTCCAGAGGACGTAACGTCCGTCTAAGAAATGGTAGACTCGATAGTCCCTTCGGTATAAGAGTAATCGTTAGATAAAATATGTTTCGTAGTTATCACATGTTCGCAGTTAGGGTTAGAGGGTTAAGGAGGGTGGGGGAGAAAGGGAAAACACTCTTTGGTAATAAAGATACAAAAAAATCAAAAAAAAAATTCTATTGTCTCATTTAGGAGAGGGAGTATGTGTCAGTGTTGGTTTACATTTTAAGGAATTTATCAACTACCTATCACTATCGAACTCCTTGTATTGTCGGACCTTCATCGAGAGGTCTCTTACGGAGTATCCTACGGTGATGGACACTGTTCGGATAGAATAGGGTCTATGGGTAAACGTTCAACTGCATTCATGAGTCTTCGGTAGAAAAAGTGAAACCATAAGTGAAAGAGACTCTCCAAGATAAGATAAACTTGAGAATTATGTACAATATTACCGAACGTAAAAACAAGTGTGAAACGTCGTACTTTAGTGGGAACGAATCGGACTTTACCCGACTTACGGTTGGATAACAAACCTAGTAACGGATGAAGCTAAACCGACATTTATATTCATTTTATGTCCAAAGTGTGGACCAATAAAAACCGGAAATATTCGTCTACGTTAGATGAGGACCGACTCACAAGACTATCAGTGATCAGTGACATTTCACAGTGATACCAGTACGAAATATCTCGACTGGGAATCACACGTATTAACTAAAAAAGACCGTAACACCTTGACCTTGTGTGGACGTTTAGTGTCGACCATTGAAAAGACCAATTAGATCCGTTCCCTTTGACCCGGTCTCTTTCCTGTAGGTTTTTTTTGGGTTTTTAGGTTTTACTTGCTTTTTCGGGTTTTGTATTGACCTTGGTTCTCAACTATATCTTCAAGGTCAAATACTTAAGTAAATGTATTGTAGAGAAACTCATTTATCACATATTACCATCCTTTGTCATCTTACATACTTTTCGGACAGTACTACTTATGTATTTCATCATAATTCGTTACAACATAGAACGTTAGGATCCGAAAGGACCACCGAGTCTATGACTTCTTGGGTGGACTTTACGACCTCTGGTCCCAAGGTAGGGACCCAACCCCTCTAGGGGACCTCTTCCCTTGTCGTGGGGTGAGGTCATAAGAACGGACCTCTTAGGGTGCCCACGGTTTCTCGACCTGTGTCGACTTGCTGATTGTCAAGGTGAGAAAGGGCTGATCGTGAACGTGGAAAAAGTGATAAAACGTTAGGTGCCTTGTTCATGTACGTCAACATTTCCTTTTATTAAAACTTTATAGTGGATTACTTCCAAACACCAACAAAAAGAACCTTAACGGACAACGGGAAACTGTGAAATTGGTTGAATCCGGTGTCAATCCTAAAACGTATGAGTCACAAAGTTCCATCATTTCTAGGTGTAGTTTCTCTCATTTCTTTTCAACCAGAGTCGAAAACTCAAAGTTTTCAGATCTAGAGAGTCGTGTTGTTGTTTCGAGAAGTCGAGACAATCTTTTTCGGGGGGTCTCAGTTTTCTTTACTCCTCTCGATCTTCTTTTGTAAAACTCAATAAACCCAACGATTCTTTGTCCTGCGAGTAGGACGATATCAGGTACAAGTCGGGTCCGTCCCCGGAGTCTTTCAGATCTCTTAGACGTACGTCCCCCTGAGTACGAGGGAGAAGACTCTCGGACCTCACCTTTACAGGTGGACCTTGACGGTCTATCTGCACAGGTTCTGGTTGCGCAGCATAAGGGGAAGTGGGCGCACTTGACGTCAATGACATCTTGTTAGGAACTTACAGACACTCGTCGAGGCTCGGGGGAAGTCAATTCTTATTGGAATCCGAAGGTCTTCCTCCCATCGACTTTTCTTTAGTCTAGGACCTAGGAACGAGTTCTAGGATCTAGTTCTGTAACGTCGTCTCTGACCTTCTCTAACTGTCGCCCTTGTTACTCCAGGTCTACCAGGGAGGGTTGGGGACCGAGGAGGAGGAGATACTTTTTTGAGGTTATAAGTTTATGTCAGGATCTCCCTCTTCTTTAGACCGTGACTAGATTCCTATCAAAACGATGGGTCGTCTTATCCCCTAAATAATATTATCCCCTAAATGTTATTTAGGGGATAAATATATCCCCTAAATATTATTTTCACCGTGTTTTATCCAGAGTAGTATTGTTTCGACGAAAAGAACGTGTGGACTTAAGTCTTTAATTCTAAAGTTTTGGTAATATGTTGTCTCCAAAGTAAATTCTAATGATAAAAGACTCGGATTAGACATTATAATCGTGACGTTTTCTAAGTAAGTCATTCAGGATCCATCTCGTACGTACACGGACGTACGACTAAACGAAGTCAACACAGACTGACAAACACTGGGACACCTGACATCGGGAGGTCCGAGGAGACGAGTACCCTAAGAGGTCCGTTCTTATGACCTCACCCAACGGCGTGGGAGGAGGTCCCCTAGAAGGGCTGGGTCCCTATCTTGGGTACAGAGACACAGAGGAAGTGACTATCCGTCTAAGAAATGGTGATCACGGTGGACCCTCCGGGGGACCCATCTCTACGTCAATGTTGGGTCTCTCCCTTACACTCTGGTATACGAACACTCTATAACGTCGGATTTGATTGACTGGAGTTTTGAGTCGCCAATGTTTGTAAGTAATAAGAGTGAGTACAGAAATTTCTACAACCTACCTGAAACTTACGAGACCCGAACGAACTGAACCACCGAGACGTCTACCCGATCCTGTCGGGGCGAGGTACAGAGAGCAAGGAAGAACCTGGGTCACCCCTTCGGTGACATAAAATGATGTCCCATCTACCTCCACGTCTGCCGTTGATCTTTGTACATTACGTGGTTCCGGGTAATTCAGAAATAGAGTCTTCAGAGACAATGTAGACGGGTGTAAATAACCGGTTTTGTTCAGTACGTAAGTTGGGGTTTCGTTCCCCGTCCTTTTACATGAGATGGGTTCTACGTCACTTAAGTCCGTCGTACTTCTTAAGTCTGGTTAATAGGTTGACTGGTGTCTACCTTTACCTGAAAAAAAAGAAAAAAAAACTTACGGACGATCATCGGACTATGACACGATCCAACAATTGTGGACACGTGGATTTCAGACATTTCGTCACAGCACGTATGTCAAGTGTAATAAAATGGAGAAAACAGTCGTACATCCCTTTGACTCCGAGTCTCTTCAGTTCACTGAACGGATAACACATGCCACCTAAACTCTAAAGTTGTATACAGACAATCTTACGTTTAGAACACTAGACCTCCTTCGTACTATACCGGTCTAGAGTCCAAATAACTGTAGTTAGTTCAGGGAAAAAGGATTTACTGGGAGTGAGAAAGTTTTAAATTTTAAAATACAACGCCATGACGACGATTCAGTGAAGTCAGCACAGGTTGAGACACGCTGGGGTCTCTGCCGTTGGGTGGTCCGAGGGGGCAGGGACCCTAAGAGGTCCGTTCTTGTGACCTCACCCAACGGTAAAGGAACAGGTTACGTACCTTCACTTTTCAGTTTCACTTCAGCGAGTCAGTACAGACTGAGAATCGCTGGGGTACCTGACGTCGGATGGTCCGAGGAGGTAGGTACCCTAAAAGGTCCGTTCTCATGACCTCACCCCACGGTAGCGGAAGAGGCTACAACGTCATGTCAACCAATTATTACAACACAATCGAAGTCTACATGTCGTTTCACTAAGTAAATATATATATGTACATAGACTTTCACTTTCACTTTCAGCGAGTCAACACAGACTGAGAAACCCTGGGGTACCTGATATGTCAGGTGTCTTAAGAGGTCCGGTCTTATGATCTGACCCGTCGGAAAGGGAAAAGGTCCCCTAGAAGGGTTGGGTCCCTAAAAAGTTTAAGAAAAGGGTAAATCCAACAAAGTATTATAACTCGTCTCAAGTGACACGATATGTTATCCAGGAATAACCAGTAGGTAAATTTTATATCGTCACACATGTACAGTCAGGGTTTGAGGGACTGATAGGAATCAGGGGAGAAGAGGGCAAAGGGGGTCTTTGGGATTCATGAAGAGACTCAGACACTCAGACAAAAACAAAACATTTATTCAAGTAAACACAGTAAAATAAAATCTAAGACTCATATTCGTCATAGTATGTTACAAACAGAAAAAACGAGTTACTGGAACTGAGGACTAATCTCTCGAGACTCCAAGGAAGAAAAAGAAGAAAGTGTGTGTCAGGACGAAGGAAAGGAAAAACTGAACGATTAATTAAGTCAATGAAACGAAACTTAGGATAATCATCCATTGTGGTACTATCTATGGTAGACCTTTTGTAAATGGGTTCAGAACTCACCTTTCAAAATGTCTTGTCCCCTACGTTTTCGTCTGGGAGGTTTCCTCGAGACGGACACAATCACTATTTAATGGTCGGGAACCTAATAGACGGTCCTCGAGAGGGAGGTCGAAATCCTCGTCGTGGAAAGGACGGCGTCACGGTCGACATAATACATGGTTTACAAGTCATTTCGTACACGGGAGCCTTATTTCGTCCCTCCCGTCTTGGTGACGCGAACACGTGTGGTCGAAAGTTGTCTGACAAAGGGAGGTTAACAGAGTTCACGGAAGAGGGACCTATTAGTACGAAGTATGAAAATCTTCGGGTCTAGGGTTGTCGACCTCCATTTTCAGGGTCACATTACCTTCTTTTGTACAACTATCAAAATTAACCAGGGACTTCACTTTGGGTTCCTTGCTAAATAACCAACTATCTAAACTCCGAAAGTTGAATCGTCTTGACCCTTCGTATACCATTTTTATTTGTGTAATCTTTAAACTCCGATTAATAATCTTTCAATTAAAATAAAGTAAATCCTATACTATTAGTTCACTTTTTTAGTGAAATTAAATAACGACAACTTCAATTACTACGTAAGGGAATATGTATTCGTACCGGTCGACGTAGAACCTGGTAAGAGACCGAAAGGTAGTCAGAACTGAGGAGACTTCCAGGACTTGAGTTTTATTCGTTTAGAAGAGAAGAGTCGGTATACTTAGGTAACGAGTTCACCCTTTCTAAACCACTTCGACTCCGAGAGACTCTCGTGACTCGTCTCTAAGCATCTTGAAATTTACGATGTGTAGACATCACAATCAGTTGTCGAGAATGTCAGAAACGACAACAAACTAGCGATTCAAGACAGACTGAGAAGACACTGGGGTATCTGACATCGGGCGGTCCGAGGAAACAAGTACCTTAAAGGGTCCGTTCTGGACGACTCCACCCAACAGTAAAGGAAGAGGTTCTCGAGAAGGGTTGGGTCCCTAGTTTGGGCATAGCGGACGTGACCGTCCACCTAAGAAATGGTGACTCGGTGACTCCTTTGGACCAACGTTATTGTGACATATTTTCCTTTAGAGGTATATGGTTACCGAATATTGTTGTTTGTATCGTTTATGAGACTTCATGAAAGAATGAGCACTTATACATTTAATCAAAAACGAATGTCTGACGTCCACTCAACTCGGGTCGAAGAGAAGTCCAATTTCCAGTCCAAGTATAGTCAAGGAACGTGGAAAGAAAGGTCCTAGGTCCTAGTACCCCGTCGTGGATGGACCCATACGAGAAGGGTACCGTTTTAGGTCCTTGTGAAGTTCCGACGTCTTTGAATGATATATATGAAAAATTTTGGAGTCAAACCTTATCCATGTCGTAGTGAAAACGAGTATAAGGAAACCTGTTTCGTGTATCACATTGGAACTTAGTCACCTGACCCTTTTTATATGAAGTGAGGTTCCCTCTCCTTCCCACTTATAAACGACTTTTTATTAAGTTATTACATATGGAAATAAGTAAAAATATCCGATACTGGAAACAAAAGGAGAAGATGTGTCAAATCCTCTTAACTCACATGTGATCATCCATACATCCGTAAACTTTATTAAATCCTTTTTTATTTGTCTTATTCTTTACACATTTTTAACACGTCACGGTACGTCACTAAAAGAAAAAACACCAAAGAAACAAACCAAAACCATAGTCCCATTACCATCGGGGTATCTTTCTTAAAGTTTTACAGTGGAGGCGAAGTGGAAAACCTTATCAAACCCTTTCTATCCAATAATCGAGAACAAATACACAAACAATCTTAAGGGGACACTTTGATAGGTCAGGACGTGAAAACAAACGACCCTTAAAAAACTAATCATCAAGTGAAAGTGATGATCAATGGTCAGACAATTTAACAGATAAAGAAGGACTTAGTCAGAACTTTCTAACATACAAAGATCTCTATACAGGTAAAGAAAATCTAACAGGTCAAACAATCTCACATTGACTTATACCATAAAAGAATACACAAAAACATCGAGACCCTAAGTCAAAATTAAAAAGGAGAAAGTAAAGAATAAAACAAATAAAACCAGGAAAGAGAAAAAAAGAATTACTCGGACCGATTTCCGTTAAATAAATAGACCGGACCGTTTAGATAAATAGAGAAGGAAAAAATAACTTCATATCAACGAAATGTTAAAACATAATCAAAGACGACATGCCGTTTCACTTAGTTGACATACGAATGTATATAGGGGAGTAAAACCCAAAAAGAAGGATAAATCCAGTGGTGCCTCGTCACTCATCTCAAGGGATACAATAAGCCATCCAAAAACACTCAATATTTAAAATATGGATCGTCACATGTACAGTTAGGGTTAGGGGGTCAAGTAGGGTGGGAGGGAAGGTGGAAACCATAGACATTTAAACAATCGGTACAGGCACAGAGATAAAGACAAAACGTTTGTTGAAGTAGGCACGGTAAAAGGAAAGACGGTCAGAGGTCAAGCAAAAGTCAGTCTTGACTAGACGTACATCTGCATAAAAACTATACAAGGACCTCCCTCAACGACAGGTGTAGAAGGGTGAGACCGCAGAAGTAGAGACGAGGTTGAGTCAAAAAAAAAAATTTGGGTTTAAAAGATAAGAAAAAACCTTCGTTTTCCGAGAAATGACAAATGTTCAAATAAAGACTTAACGTTTTGAAGGGGGAGGAACAAAAGGGGACACAATAATACTATAAGGGGACAGAAAGGAGTAAGTCAGAACAGACGGTGTTAGTCTGTTTGTCTTTCGTGTTTCCGTAAAAAAAAAGAACATATAATCGTCTTTGAAATCCTCTTATATCATTGACGAGGTGTAAACAGTTTATCTATGTAAAAATTAACTAAAAACTTAAAAGTCGTAGGAATTGTCACGGACGACGACGACGATGACAACGACGGTTCAGTGAAGTCAGCACAGGCTGAGACACACTGGGGTCTCTACCGTTGGGTGGTCCGAGGGGGCAGGGACCCTAAGAGGTCCGTTCTTGTGACCTCACCCAACGGTAAAGGAAGAGGTTACGTACTTTCACTTTTCACTTTCCCTTCAGCGAGTCAGTACAAGCTGAGAAGCGCTGGGGTACCTGGTGTCGGATGCTCCGAGGAGACAGGTACCCTAAAAGGTCCGTTCTCATGACCTCACCCCACGGTAGGTTTATGAAATATAAACTAAAACAAATCAGTGATTCAGCACAGACTGAGAAAACGCTGGGGTACCAGACATCGGGTGGCCAAGGAGACAGGTACTCTAAAGGGTCCGTTCTTATGATCTTACTTCACTCAACGGTAAAGGAAGATGTCCCCTATAAGTCCTGGGTCCCTAGCTTAGACGTAGAAGACGAACCGTCCACCTAAGAAATGGTGACTCGGTGGTCCCTTCAGGATATTTATAAACTATTACTTAAATTAATTTATGAACCTACGGATCATCCGAAACCCATATACTTTTTTCTGTAAACTTTATATCTGTATAGAACCTCATAAAACTTTAGATCAGTCCTTAGTAACACATTCATTGTTTAATATTATTTTGTACTTTTACAGGTATTATTTCCATATGTTTATCCAATTGTTTTTATACGTGATACTTTTATTTACTTTCTAGTCACCTGTCATTAGAGTTCCTGGTGTCTTCCAAAGGACTTCCTTGTAAACGTCACTTGGGACTTTCTACCTATCCTTAAATGTATTTCTTTGTATTCGTTTGTAAACTTACAAACCTCAAAAGAGGGGGTGAACAGGATACGTACAGTACACTGAACGGAGTCTTTTAAGATACACTATCTTAGATCAACGTTGGAAAGGACTGACGGACAGTTCTTTACTCAATTAAAAGTTAGGTTCTCTAGTCACAGAAATCCCTGGTCGTTGTGACGTCGTAGTCACTGTCTCTTTCTCGTCCGACCTTCCTCGGGAACCGGAATTGTGTCTTTAACAGTCACACAAGGGTTTCCACTTTTGACGTATCATTCATTTTTGGATTCATTTATTTAGACTTTTCTTGACCCCTTTTTAATCTTGTCAGAAGTCTCCCAAGGAAAAACGTACTCATTCACGTTTTTTTTTTTTTTTTTTTACACCTTTTGATNTTTTTTTTTTTTTGACACCTTTTGATAATATCTTTGGTGTCCTTTAAGTTTGTCACGAAGTTCTTAGGGTCTTGTAGGATAGTCATCCTGTATCTGGATACGACTTTTTTGGATGGACCTTGGTTTCAGTACAACGAATTCCACCCTTGTGGTAATTAGGGTCACTATTACGTCCAAGTTTATGAACACTCTGTCTCTCTAGGTCTCCCGTATCAGGTTTTGTCTTGACATATTCGACCGTGTCCACTCCTACCGTGACGCCTTCTGTTTCGAAATTTTTTCTTCTACTCTCTTTGTCCTTCGAAACGACTTGATCCGACTCGGATCTCTCCGGCTCTTTGTCTAAAAAATTTACGGTAAAAACTTTTTGGTATCTACTCACGAGGGAACTCGACACTTAGACTCTTACGGAGGGACCGGGTGGAAGTTGAAACCGTTTTCTTGAAGGAGGATTATCACAAAAAATTTGTTCCTTTTTCTTTCTTAATGTTTTTCTATGATATTCCGTTTTCTACTTCTACTTGGTGCCTGGAGGTACGTGTATTTTTGTGACCCTTTTTTATGTGTAAAAAACAGGTGTTTCTTATCATTTTAACTTTGATCTATAAAGTCTAAGTTATTTTTCTTTGAATCTATAGTGGTTTTGTCACATTCTTTTTGTCTTTGTTCTGAATTTCGTAAAGTCTTTACTCTATCGACATACCGTCCTCTAAAAAAATTTTTTTCTCTACTTTCTTTAACACACTTGACAAAGTCTTTTTTTTTTATGACTTAATCTTCCTTCCGTTTTCGTTCATCTGTTTCTTTCGAATTACACCCTCGATATACAAGTTCCCTTTTCTTCACTTTTATTACTTCACCTTTATCTCTGTTTTTTATAAGTTCTTTTGTACTTTCTATCCGTCTTACCTTGGTTGTATGTACGATGACCTCTAGGATTTACTCTTGTAAATGTCGTCACACATTTTTTTGTTTCGTTTGTTTGGTTTTTTTTTTTTTTTTTTTTGGAGGACTTTACTCTATTTAGTGTTTGGATGATGATTTTCCTGTGAAGGACCCACTATGTTTGAAACATCAAACTCAGGTCCATTTAACAAATTATTTTGTTTTGTGGTTTGAGGAGCCTATGAGTGTAGTCTTAAGTCTCAACGAGATTCTATAAGTAAAATTTTACAAAATAACTTCATATCAACAAAGTGTTACAATCAAAGAAGACATGTCGTTTCACTTACTCTCTACATATATGCAAAGGGGAGAGAAAACCTAAAGAAAGGGTAAATCAACCGGTGTCTCGTCACTCATCTCAAGGGACACATATATCATGTAAGAGTAATCAATAGACAAAATATGTATCGTAACGATCACACATAGGGTCAGAGGTTTAAGTAGGGTGGAAGGGAAGGAGGAACCATAAGTATACAAACAAGAGATTTAGACACAAAGATAAAGACAAAAAGTTAATTCTGGTAGATATATTAAAAAGATCTAAGGTGTATGTACGTAATTATATGTTATAAACAAAAAGAGAAAGACTGAATGAAGTAAGACATACTGACACAGATCCAGGTGTGCGTAGAGACGTTTACAGGGTTAAAGGAAGAAAAGTACCGACTCATTATAAGGTAATATATATGTATGGTTTCGTTCTCGTAATTTGTTAATAGAACGGAAAGACCAAACTCCATATAAAGTCTTCAATTGTGTATCGAAAGTACCTATTTCCTTTCAAGAAGATGTGTCTTATTAAAGACGTCTGTTTACGTTTGGTTTCCTATTTTAATCTTCAGTAGTAAAATGTTTGGGTTACTTTACTGACTAAGTCTGTCTTTCATCATTAGTTAGTCGAGTGTTCACCGAAAGTTTAACGTGGGAGGAAATTCGTAGTAGACTCTTAAAGAATCTTTACTTTTTAAAACCAGTGATCGGGTCTGAATGTTTAGTTTTTGAGACCCCCCATCCCAGGTCCTTAAGACAATATTGTCTAAAAAGTCAATCAGGACTACTTGACATTCCAACTCTTACCGAAATACGGTGTGACGAGTATACTAAAGTAAGAAATCTCTTTAGTCCCTCCTAATCCCGATTAGGTCCCCCGAAGGGACCATCGAGTCGACTATTTCTTAGACGGACGTCACGTCCTCTGGGACCAAGTTAAGGACCCAGTCCTTCTAGGGGACCTCTTCTCGATCCGATGGGTGAGAGTATAAGAACCTGAAACCCGATGGGAGCACCGAGTCTGTCACTCCTTAGGTGGATGTTACGTCCTCTAAACCCAAGTTAGGGGCCCAACCCTCCTAGGGGCCTCCTCCCGTACCGTTGGGTAAGTCGTCTCCTCGGACGTCGGGTATCCTGGAGTCTCAGTCTGTGCTGACTCCCGGACGTGTGTGTCGTGTGCCTGTAGGCTCAAAGGACAACTTTAGAAACTAAAGTAACGAAAGAATGAAACCGGACTCACAAGACTCCGCTATCCTTAAAGAAACATAACACTTCCGAGTCATAACGGTAATGCAGAGAGGAAGACAACCGAAGTTGGGAAGTCCAATCTAGTGCAGAGTTTTTGTTCGCGTCTTTCCAGTCTCTCCAGAAAAGTTAAGTTTGACTGATAAACCTGATAATTTGTCATTAAAACTAAAGCCTTCGAAGGGATTCCTTGACCCCGTTTAACTCAATTAGTTTAAAAGATCTGACGAAACTAAGGGGATGTCGGTGTGTCTGGACCGAGGACAGTAAAACGTAAAGAATCGAAAATAAAGACAGTTCTTTTAATCTATTATATAAGTACACGAATTTTCGTCGAACGTTAGGAGAATCGTTTTACTGGACATACACCGTCTTTACACGGTTGTTAGGCACGTAACGAAACTCCAAAGACATACCGACAATCCTACACATGTCCATAAAACTTAAACATGTGTGAGGATCTCCCGACTCCGACTTAAGACACCACAAGGGAAACGTCCTTCGGTTTACGACATTCGGTAGTCAATAAGTTAATCACGTAAAACTACTAATTCGACGGGACTTCTTTTATGGCAAAGAAAAAACTTTATATGAAACGTCTCCATATACAAAGTGACCCGGCCCACCGCCGCCCCCCCTAGGATATCCACTTACAGGGGTTCAATTATTTTAGAAGTTTTACGGACGTTGGAATTAAAGAGGTAGGTATATTCTATTCTATATAGTGTGATTATATTACCGTAAAGAAGAGTCGAGAGGGGTTTACGAAGGGTCTTTAAGGACGTGTGTTGGGGTCATAAAGAGGGTTCATGAAGACACTCAAGAGTTGACCACAAAACGAACACTCACTAATTGGAACAAGGGAAGTCACGGGACACCCAGACGGAAAATAAACAGAGAGAACAGGATGAGGACCAAGGACGTCACTGTAGAGGGTCACCTCAGTTAGGGTTTCGTCGTCGACTCAGTTACCACGGACAAATCCTTTTCCTTTTTTCCAAAGTTTTGTCGAAAACGAGGGACCACCGAGTTTTAGACGGACGTTACGTCCTCTGGACCCAAACTAGGGACCCAGACCTTCTAGGGGACCTCTTCCCTTACCGTTGGGTAAGGTCATAAGAACGGACCTCTTAGGGTACCTGTCTCCTCGGGCCACCCGACATCAGGCACCCCAGCGTTTCTCCACCTTTGTTGAAAGTGAAAGTTAGAGACCAGAGGTGGGTATGACGGTTTCTCGGAGTGACTGGTACATTTATGCCCTGGGGTCACGAACTATGAACGTAGTATAGTACTAACAAAAGAGCCTAATCGAAAAAACATCAAAAATGACCCAGAAGGTAACATCGGGTGAACGTGAATCTTCCACCGTCCAGTCTGACCTGACTACTTAATAGTCTCGCTACTTAAGTCATAAGTACTAGAATGGAGGGAAGATAAGAAAATAAAAAAGTTAATAAAAATTAACCTCCTATTAACGAAATGTTACAACACAACTAAGGACTGTATGTTGTTACACTTAATCGGTATTCATAGGAACATAGAGGAAAGAGAACTCGGAGGGAGAGTGGGAGCGTAGGGTGGGGAGATCCATTAGTGTCTCGTGGTCGAACTCTGGGGACACAATACATTGTTGAAGGGTGATCGATAGATTAAATTTATAGAGAGACAGGAGTCAGCGAGTCAACACAGACTAAGAAACACTGGGTGGTACGTGGAGACAGGTACCCTAAAGGGTCCGTTCTTGTGACCTCACCCAACGGTAAAGGAAAGATCCCCTAGAAGAGTTGGGCCCCTAGCTTTGGTTTAGAGAACGCAGAGGATGTAAAAATCCACGTAAAGAATGGTGATCACGGTGGACCTTTCGGGGTAAAAATTTGTACCATCACATACATAAAGTTACGGTAGGAGAGTTAACTACTCGGATAAACGTCGCGTCCTTATCTCGACGTCTCCATCTCTTGTCTAAACACCTGTGTCAACCCCTTTCTCTCCCACCCTACTCAACTTTTACATTGAAACTTTGTATGTAAGGAAAGATAAAACTGAGCAACAGAATCTAGGTTTGAGTACATGAGTCTACTGTACGAAACCTTACGTCAAGACTCTGGGTGAGGTGGTCAGGAGGTCTGCACAGGTCTACAGGACTTACGATCCTATTTGGGTCGAACTCCCATTGTATAAAAATAGGGACGAAATCTATTACGACCTCCCATCATACTACGTAGATTTAATTTCTTGGTAGACTCTTTTGTATTTATTTAAAAATTTTTTCTGAGATTCACATTCCCCCTTCCCCTGGTTACTTCAGGGCATTAGAGATCTTCATACAGAAGTAAATAAACACGTAAAGTTGTACATAAATAATTTGCGAATGTTACAAGATCTTGTCCCTAACGTTTATCTAAGGTAGAACACACGGTCGAGACTAGTTAACCGTCAATGACAGACCTCGTCAGACGCAGATGTACACCCGAGTCGTCCTTCTACAGCACTCACTAATCACTACAGTCGATCGCTCCTTCCTCTTCCGTCCTCACCGTCGTCTGAGTGGTCCATAAACGCCAGGGAAAAGGTCAGGGGTCTCTATGTCGTTATGTATTGTGTGTACGTATAAAAAATTTATCGGTTTTACGGGGCGTTGACCTTAAGTGTTCTGAAATTAAAAAAAAACAAACAAACGAATACAAGGAAAAGACTCTTGACAGGAGTCAGTGAGTTCGAGACGGGTAGAACCGTATGTGGACAAAAACAGAGGATGCTAAGGTGTAAAAGCAGAGTTAGATGTCGGAGACGTCGGACAGTATAGTAGAGGGAGGAACACCAATTACGTGTTCTGATCAAGTAGAGGACGGGTGTCTTTAACCTTTCTTTTTAACTGTAATGTTTCTTTTTAACAGGGGGGTTGAGTTATTTTCAGACAGGACCTTGTTAGAGTTTTTCAAATCGAGGGACTTCATACTATGTTAAACTGTAGGATTAATTTCATTCGAACTTCTTCTCAGTTTCTCCCTCGCTTTCCTTCTTTAAGGATAAAGTTCGTCGTCTCCCTTAAGAAAATCAACTGAACGTACGTCTACTTTCTCTGGAGTTGCGGTTCTCGATTAATGGATGTCGTAATTAAGTCCTTCGCTCTCTCTTTCCTACGTGGAAAAAAATTTTTTACGGGGTTCTATCTGTTAACTTCGACTAATCGTTTTCGTTTCGACGATCTCACCCGACTCCTTACACACGACACTCAACACTAAGTGCCACAGAACAGATCAAAGAGTTTCTTTAATGGTCGTACACTCAAGATATTTTTAACTAATTAGTAAACTTCGGTCTACGTAGGAAATAACTTGGACCGAGAAGGAATAATTTATATCACTAATCTTGGTCTTTATTCCTTTATTATGAATCTGACTAGGTAGTAATAGGGATATATGAAATGACGATTACTCCGTTTTGATGAAAAAAATAAGTTATCCATAGTTCTATTAGTGTATATTTTTGGTTTCGCAGAGAAGTTAAAGGACCATGTTAATTACCTATTTATGTTACAAGTAAATTTTCGTTCCGAGAGGAAGTGGAGGTGTTAGTTTCATTAATTCCGTAGACCCAACGAAAGGAAAACTAAAAATTATTCCCTTTTTTTTAGTAGGACCAAAACGTCAACCGTTTCAAGGTACAGCACGAACTAGACGAAATATTCTTTCTTTTCGGAAACGATTACGCATATACAACAGACACAATACAGCAGTGTGAAAGAAGGTATTTTTGGACAAAACAAAAGGATCGAAGAGAAGGAAAAAAGGACCCCGTTGTGGTGGTGACAGGGGAAAAGACCCTCGTGAAGAGGAGGGGAGTGAAAGCCATAACACTAAAAGTTAATCCTTACGGGTATGAGTCAGTACTAGGATGAGGATAGTAGGGGCGATATTGAGGTCCTCAAGGAAAGGACTATAAAATTTAGAACCTTTGTCTGTCTTTCTACATTCGAACCCACTTCAAGAACTTTCCGTACAAAGGACGGTCCACTTGTCGGTCCGTTCCCTTCGATTACATATCTTTCTCTTCTTTCTCTTTTGAGTTTTACTTTCCGTCCGGCAGGACTAACCTGGAGTGAAGGACATCTTTAGATCGTCATAGGTAAGGACACTGAGCTCCTAGGTTTTGACTATACTCTACGAGGTTACAAAGGAGACAATTAAGGAGTAAAACTCATTCACTTAAACTTAAAACCATCGTTTCTCGGGTTTGATAACTAGATAGATGATTTGTACACTTGTCAAGTGGACCACAGTCAGCAATCCTGATAAAGAACATTTGTTACCCATCTGAAACCAATAATCCTCCTACGATTCCCTACCACTTCTAGACCCTTGTAAGGGTCCCTATCGACCCTTACCCATTCCTCCGATCCCAGAGGTTCGTGTCGTACCGTCAACTGTAAGTTTACTGACTTCGGGCACGGGACGGGTAACGTCCTAATCATCCTTCGGGGGTCTGGTCATAAATATGTCGACTCTTTAGCCCAGTACATTGAGAACGGAGGATAGGGAGGGGTTAGTGAACGAGAGGTACGGAAGGAGATTTAAACCGTAGTGCATAAACGAAACTGTAGGTCTAAGGAAGGAGTAGTAGAGGAAATTAGTTTGAAATGTAACGGGACTGAAAGTCGAAGGACCCACTTAAGGGGAGTCCAAAGTACGGGTTCCGTAAGTAGGTATCGGTTCACTGGAAACAAGGAGTTGACGGGACTAGTTACAACACCGGTGGTCGACGTTCACCACAAATACAATTCAAATACAAAAATAATTAATTTTTGTACAAATATTCAATTTTTATTAGATAAGTCGATGTAAAGTTCATGAGTTTTCGGTGTACACGGACCATCCGTGTCATCATCTACAAAAGTACAACGGTCTTTTAAGACAATCAGTCGGGACAAGATAGACCACTGGACAGTTCATCGGGTACAAACAGGTCCGGTGGGAACCAATGAGAGAGTCGTCGATGTCTCTCCTCTACGTCCTATCTTATTACTTTAAGAACGTACGATTCAGCGAAGTCAGCACAGACTGAGAGAAGATACCTGACGTCGGGTGGTCCGAGGAGACAGGTACCCTAAGAGGTCCGTTCTTATGACCTTACCCAACGGTACGGGAAGAGGTCCCCTAGAAGGACTGAGTCCCTAGCTTGGGTGGAGAGAAAACAGAGGCTGAAACCGTCCACCCAAGAAATGGTGATCGAGGTGAACCCTGCGGGGAGGGGATTCACCATATCGTCCTTACAATGTTCACGGCGTGGATAGACGGGAACCGTCTGTAGTGATCAGTTAGTGTCGTAATAAAGGGTGACTTGTTCTAAACCGAAAACGTCAGAAAAACACCTGATACGAGGACCTTTGGAGATTGTTTTCACTAATCCCACCCGTAAACTCTACTTGGTAAACCTTGGACTAAGTAGGGATCGATCTCGATTTCTCCTGTGCTTGTAGGTCACTTCGGAAGACTAATTTTCGTCACTTCGTACACCATCCCATCACTCAAGATCTTGCTTTGACGACCCCAAGAGCAGAGTCAAGATGGAAAATCAAAGACACACCAGAACGTGATTGACACAACTAGGGGTCAAAAGGGTAAATATTTGACCCTTAAAATCGTTGAAAAGAGTATGCCGACAAAACTCCTTATTTACCCTAGTACATTCCACGGACCGTATTTCGTGACTTATTTACTATCATAGTGATGGCCACACTGAAAATCTCAAGGTCAATAATAAGGGTAGTATATTTTCTCCTTCGTCTTTTATTCTCGAATCGGGTGTACAGTTCCAGCGTGTCGATCAAACGACGTCTAATCCCCAAAATAGATAAAAATAAGGTTGAGATGGGGAGATAAATGATTTTCTACAAGAGTTTTTCTTAAGGACTAAAGAATGTACGTGATAAAAAAAAAGTGGGAAGGTCACATTCTATTTTTTAAGTACATAAACACATGAATGTATCGAGAAACTGTATCGACTGTTTCTAGGACTGTCTATTTGACCAAAACTTGGAAAGAACACCTCTGGAAAAACTCATTTGAAGAGGGTGTCAAACAGGTAGTCGACGAATCTTTACCTGTAATTCCAGTGCCATCGTCAGTCGAACGAGGTAACGAAGGGTCCAATTACTGTCAACGTTGAATGATCCATCTTGATTATTTGACGACTGTAAGTTGACAAGGACGGAATGTTTTTAACGTAAAAGATCGGATTATTAATAAAAATAAAAATGTTTATTCCTTTTGGCCGACTTTTTTTACAATCATTAAACGGGTTTCCGTTTATCGATTATCCATTACCTTGACTCTAAGTTTAGATTTATCCGGACTGATCCAATAGGTACCAATCAACGATACGAACTGGACCTCGGACCTGTGGGACACTGGTTTGGGAATTCCCACAGTATCCCCTCCCCACCTCACCGATCAGAGTCGTCTTCTTATAGTGACTGAGAAACTACTGGTGTCGGTAGGGACGTTTTCTTTTAGTCTGTAGAATGGACTGTCGGACAAGTGACTTTTACAGTACGATTACATTAACATAAAATTCGGTGAACAAGTAATGGACGGTAGTGTCTTAATTACCTCTTCGGATTTCGAAAACGTTGGACCTCAAACAATAAATTCGTCGTAAAACTAAGGAAAACGTAAAAAGTCTTTTGGAATTAGGTCAGAAATATAGGAATGACCTTAAAGGAAGACTTAAAGGACAAAACACCGTTCCTTATGGATGGTGAGAGATTCTCATTCCGACAGACGGGCACTCTATTTACCAACCAACTAAATAGGAATATTTTTACTTTGAAGGGAATTCCACAGAACACTTATACTCACGAAAATGTTTGACTTGTAGTCGTTAGTAGAAAATAAACAGATCTTTCTATTTCAACTAGTAAACAGGATATTAGTATACAGGAATGGATCGACTTACTGAAAGGGTCTGATTCTTCTACAAGTCAAGTCAAGTCAAGTCAAGTCAGTGAGTCAGCACAGGCTGAGAAACGTTGGGGTACTTAGTGTCGTGAGGTCCAGAGGGACAGGTAGTGGTTGAGGGCCTCAAGAGAGTCTGAGTGCAGGTAGCTCAGTCACTACGGTAGGTCGGTAGAGTAGGAGACAGCAGGAGAAGAGGAGGACGGGGGTTAGGGAGGGTCGTAATCTCAGAAAAGGTTACTCAGTTGAGAAGGGTACTCCACCGGTTTCATGACCTCAAAGTCGAAATCGTAGTAAGGAAGGTTTCTTTAGGGTCCCAACTAGAGGAAGTCTTACCTGACCAACCTAGAGGAACGTCAGGTTCCCTGAGAGTTCTCAGAAGTTGTGGTGTCAAGTCTTCGTAGTTAAGAAACCGCGAGTCAACCTGAAGAAGTGTCAGGTTGAGACTGTAGGTATGTACTGGTGTTCTTTTTGGTATCGGAACTGATCTGCCTGGAATCAGCCGTTTTATTACAGAGACGAAAACTTATACGATAGATCCAACCAGTATTGAAAAGAAGGTTCCTCATTCGTAGAAAATTAAAGTACCGACGTCAGTGGTCGACCGAGGTTTTCTCACTAAAAATATGTTTTACCTTTATAGAGAACAACGGTCGGTTTTAGAACCGGAAGAGACGGATGGCTTCGGCTTACTTTTTACCTCAGACCTCCTTTATTATTCCACCGAAAATAAGAGTCGGTCGTCTCTCCCCTTGTGTCATTCGAGTACGGAGTTCTTGACACGGGAACGAGGTACTTCTCAGATCCCCGAATATATTCCGTTCCCTAGCTTCAGCCTCAGTCACTACTCCTTGCTTCCACTATCCTAGTCCTAAGGAAGGAGAACGCAACAAGGTTGCTGTCTGTATTTGACCATGGGCATTAGGTCACTACCTCCGGCCGTCAAGCACCGAGACACCAGAAGAAAGACTGTACATTGATGTTCCCCTTCCCACAACAGTCCCATCTGTGGTCTACCCCCCACATAAATCGTCTCTCAGTTTCCTCTTTTACACTTAACATAGAGGACGTCTCAATCCCCTGTCTTTTCGTTTGAATCAATGTCTGTACGTCTCAATCCTCGTCATTTCCATTTTTTTTTTGATCCTTTACAAGTCCTGACGAGTGACAAGAGAAATAGAAGAAAGAAAGTCCTTTCCCTTTCTCTTTTTGAGAAAGAAGATAAAAGGAAAAATGACGTTGTGGGAGTCCGTCAACGGTTGGGTTTCTGTCACAACTGATTTTTTTACGTGTCGCACTCTCACCGTTCAATTTGAAATAAACCCCGTTTTACTCCTGATGTCGGGTCCTCTACCGTAAAGTCTATCGAGACTCTTTGACGAGACTCCTCCACGTCTCCCGTCGATCCCATGAATCTTCAAAACTTTGGTTCCCGTTCATCAGTCTTGTAGTTTTCTTGACAAATTTCTTTTGATCTATGGGACAATATCTTAAATCGTGAAAAGACACCTACCTTTTTACGTCCTCAGACCCGAGTGGAAACTATACGTGGAGTCGAGAGACCCCGGTCATGGGACACAAAAGTGTAGGACTCAAGGGAGTTCCGAGTACATCTTTGTCAGACTGCCGACGATCTACCGTCCATAAGAAACGAAGGACTCAAAGGACTCTTGAGTAGAGTACCTGACCGAAGACAACCTCCCGACGTTATCGACTACTGACACCGTAAGAAACAAATGACTACACCGTCTTTTATAAGGTAAAGAGTCATCAAGAAATATTGTATCCGTTACAGTTGTACCAGTCTGTCGAATAAATTTAAAAAAACTACTCGTTACTTAACTAAGATATCCTATAGTTTGTGAACCTACTCGACTATAAAAAAAAAGAATCTTTGTACAGATAAAAATTTGAGTTAAATTAAAAAGAACAAAGAAAGTCCGTCCCGGGTAGGAGAAATATACAAAATGATTTGTTTGTCGTTTGAACAAAGTCATCTCTGATATGTCCTTTACCCTTAGAGTACTTTGCTGGTTCACCCTGGACATTGACTCAGTCGACAATCACCCAAAGGCGACACCCAGAGACGTGACAACCTTCGACACGATACGTATGTTACTCCTCGTGACCCTTTCTTTTTTTTGTCAAAAATTTAGTCGACGTCAGAGAGGACTCAAGTAAATAGACACGGGGGTAGCGACGAGACCCATAACCAAAAAACATCTCCGTCCTACATTCAAAAGACATTTTCATCTTTAGACAAAAGACGGACTCTTTAAGACGAAAGGGGGTCGACCACCACTTCTGAGAACAGGGAAGACACACCGAGATCCGGTCGACGACGAGACAGCAGACTTCTTGGCGAGGTCCGAGCTAGAAGAGACCATATCTCATACACGTCTGTTCTGGGCACACAGAGAGCACACCTACACTAAGACACGTCGACTTAGACAGGGTCAAATGGTGGGCTCTCGTTTCACTCTGATAATTATAAAATTACTCAATGGAATCCCCGTAGTACCCCCTTTTTTTTTTCTTGTCATTCTCGCGGTCGAAGGGAGGTCCTGATTTTGGTCCTCGTAAAGTAGGCAACGGTCAGGACGAGGGACTTGACAAAAGGAACAATTTAGAGTCGTGACAGTAGAAACCAACAAAAGTCGTAAACACACGGTTTTCATTGTCTGTGAAAGAACCGGAAAAAAGAAAGTCAAAACTTTAAGAGATCAAGTTACAACCCCTTTTCACTAAAGATCCGTTATAAACGTTGAATAAATCTTGGTAAACGCTCTTCCCTCATTTCGTATCAGTTGAGTGGTTATTCGATTTTAGTAGAGAACAAAGGGTGACTTTATTTTCGATCAAGGTTTACACTAAAGTGAGACTGGAGCCAACACTGTGTCGGAATTTGGAACATAAGGCGCCTTGTGACCAGTCCTACTAGAGAAAAGTTTTCTAGAGTGTCCTGTTTCCCTGTCTTTATTGTCACACCAAAAGACAAAGCTACAACCACCATGAACACGTAATAAAATTCAGACCGAAGGACCAAACCAAGACGAAGACGACCCAAAAGTCATGTCCTCTAGGTAAAGATGAGTTCCGTAAAACTTTTCACATCCCTTGGTGATCTACCGTCTTCACGTGACGGATTTTAGTCTCCCCGGTAGCGACGTCGTATGGGGACCTACGACCGCCCCTCCCCCCACCCCTCCTTCCACGTGACTAATAACTGACTAGGTGCCTGGGGGTAGAGGGGGAAGAGAGGAGGCTGAGATTGACGCCAGGACCCACGAGAAGAGGATATCGAAGAGTTTGTGTGATAACCCTACCTACCGAGACTCTGGTAAGAGACGTTCGCCTAGACGATCTGTTGTGACGTCGAAATCAAATTCCACCTGACTTTCAGAACAATTGCAAGGAGTCGTAGGGGTCGTCACACCAGGACCGTTGACAAACCTTTTCCAGGATTTTTACGGACTCTACTCCTAAGAATCGAAGAAGGCCCTTCTTACGTTATCCAGCTATTCCGATTAAGCTTGTTTATTGAACAAGAAACGGTGGTAAGTAAGAAGAGGAAGGAACTTATATATTAATTAAGGATGGTACTCGATCCGTGATTCCTACGCTCGGACTCACGACACAGAGTAAGCTAAGGAAACACTGGGTGGAGGTACATGACATCGGACGGTCCGAAGAGACAGGTACCATAATAGATCCGTTCTTATGACCTTACCGAACGGTAAAGGAGGAGGTCCCCTAGAAGGGTTGGGTCCCTAACTTGGACGTAGAGGACGGGACCGTCCACCTAAGAAATGGTGACTCGGTGGACCCTTCGGGGTCCACGATTTCTATGTTGACATTTATTCTATTTAAGTCCAATCCGTTCTTTGGACATGAAGTCAATACTCTCTTTGGATCCGTCAATTATCCTCTAATTCTGTCCACTACCAACGATGCTATTCTTACTTATGTCCTGGGAAATCGTAAAAGACGACCCTCACCTCTGTTTCCCCTCTAGAGTTCCGGTAGATCTTTACTCGGTCCCCCTCGGTCTACCTCAGATTTGATCGTCTTTCTCCTACGATTGGGTTGACGATACCCTCTCTCTCGACAGTGAACCGGTGAACTCTTCGACAGACCGACTTTAAATCTCACCCTACTACTGTGACCTCCTTATTCCGTTCGTGCATGGTCTAATTCTTCCCAGAACACACGGTATGGTTCCTTAAATGTAGTTACTCTTCGGTACCTTTTAATACAATTTTCCGTCATAGAACTAGTATATACGAGAATCTACCCAGTAAGACCACCGTGAATCTTTTGCCTATCCTCCCTCCGTTTCCTCTCGTTCAATTCCGCTCGTAAAGACTCTCAGTTTTCCATCACCGTTCCATATCTCCTCTTTCACTTACCAATCGTAATAATCCTCTCATCTTTTCTACAGGGGTATGTACACACCCCCGTTCCTCGTCACCTGAGTCATTATTAGGAAATCGGAAAGAGACCCCATTGAAGTCTCTGACATAGTGGTAATCAGTCGGCATCATGACCCCTATTTCAAGTATGATTTGGGATTGTTACACGTTTCTTATCGTACTTTGATATTAATAAATCATAAGTAACTAGTCAAGTAAATAAGTTTGTTATAAGCACCGAGTAGGTCAGATGTATTCCCTAATGCGGTACAGAACACATATAGTCGTACTTGTTTTCACTATAAAAGGTTAGAATTTAAATCTCTTGTAAAAAAAAAGGAAGACTTTCACAAAAAGGACAGTATAAATAACGATGATAATATGAGAAACCTATGCTTAACACAATAAAATTGTTAGTAATACTACATTGAGAGTAACGAAATGGATCTGATTTTTGACAAACCTCCGTCCGGTCGTTGGTTTTGGAATTAACAAAGTGTGTGTGTGTGTGTGTGTGTTTTTAGTTTTTAAAACCAGATTACTTCATTACATCGAAATTAAGGATTTCGATAAAAACTGTGTGTCAAACCTTGTGAGGACGGTAATCATAGTAGTACCTTTTCCACAGTACTCTTATAAACGACTCGAAGACGCACAGTCGTGACACTGTGTTCCAAGTGTGTTATCCGTGTCTGAAAGAGGCCTCGAACTCTAGAGTACTCCTGTTGTCTGACATTCACTCTTTTGTGTACCCGTCACATAAGGACATTATTATACTTGGACACTATTGAGAGGCTCGAAACAGAGGGAGCGCTGTCGTAGTACCTCCTTTACACGTCAATGTGAATCCTCTGTCCCTTTTCGACTGACCTAAGACTCCTGGACTGAGGTAACGGAACCAGTAACAATGACTCGATCTAAAAACCGACTTAAGTACCAGTTTACCTTATTCGTCGATTATTCTTCTCTGTCCCTTAGAAGATTCAGAAATCTTTCTCGGAGACGTGGTCTCTACCGTTTCTACGATCCGACTTAGAGCACATAGTTAAGTTTGACCTTCACCGACGGACCTCCCGGGGCGACTCGTCCTAAAGTCCCCTTTCCCCAACAAAAGTTTACTTACGAACGAGTCCTTCCCTCCCACCACTGTGTGCCACAGATAACCACGTAAGGAGTACCGAATTAGTTATTATAACTGCATAGAGCTTTCTCTTCCGTGTCTCTCTAATCTTACACGGCACATCTTTGTGCCCCAAGTCTCTTCCTCGAAACCCATCTTTGACGAGTAAAGCCTTAGACCCTCCGAGTCTACCAGTCTCACTTCCGACGATTTACAGTCAGTATAAACTAATCGGAAGTAGTACCGTGACTCTGGGATCTCTCAGACGAAAAGAAACGAATTTATGACACGAGTCCTCCCGGAAACCTAAGTAGGTAGTTAGAGTGGTTATGGTCTTTCCTTCTATCAGGATTCTTCAAATCCCAATTAAAAAATTAACAAATCAACTATTCCATACAGACTGAGAAAATGGTGGGGCACTTGACAGCGGTTGGTCCGAGAAGACAGACTTACCCAGCGGTGAAGGAAAAGGTCCCCTAGAAGGGATAGGTCCCTAGTTTAGGCTCAGAGGACGCAACCGTCCACCTAAGAAATGGTGACTCGGTGGTCCCGTAATAATCTTTGTCGATTCTAGACGAGAGACCTTAACATTCGGACTCCTAATCCGGGGACCAATATCATTTAAGTAAGATTCCAATACAAGAGGATTCCAAACAACCGGTCGAACCATACCGGTGTACGTAAGGGACCTTTTACGGAAAGAAAACTGAAACTGTTTTGGGGGTATTTCAAAATAGTCAATCGGTTTAGTCGATTAAACATTTTGAAGATATTGGGCACGTCTTTTGACTATTGTTGTTATTTAATAAGTTCTTTGAGTATCAAGATAAAACTTGGTTATATGAGAAATTTTTATTTATACTGTTAATTTCGTATATATTTAAGTCAAAACTACTAAAAACCGTTCCCTCATGGCAAAAGAAAGGTGACCGTAGAAGGGGACTAGATGAACGTTCAAAACGTCTTTAAAAACAAAAACTTACACAAATTTACGTTTAAAATTCAAATGGGTGTGTAAGACAATTACTACACTCTCAAGATTACATAAAATAAAGACCGAATTTTCTACTTCGTTTTACGTTTAAACTTCTTGTGACTTCCTCAAAAGAAAGACGGAAAATTTTACGGAGGTTGTTCACGATGGGAAGTCCAATTTATGTGTCTTTTTTTTTACGGATTATTGTTAATGACGATCCGGAACTGTCGACCGTAACATAAAGAACGTTTACTTATAGACTCCTAACTCAGTGTCTTGATAAACGGTGTATTTTCACGTACCTATAATTGAAGGAATTCCCTTTTCTTCCGAACTTTTGTACATCTCAGACATTTCGGGAGTACCAGGTCACCGAGTCGTCAGACTCTTCAAGTGAACCTTCATCACGAGTCTACCTTTTCTTACCCTTCTCCTCTTCAACCCTCTTCCGGTTTCTGTCTATCTCGTCTTTTCTTTTTTTTAACATTAGACTTAAAATCGGCATTGTCACCACTGACTGAATCTGTAATACCTTATAAACTGTCTCCTTCTAGCTTTGAAATTCGTGATCCGATTCTCTGACTTAGTTCTGTAATTCTAAAAAAATTTTGTCTTCGGTTCAATGAGTGTATCTTGTATATTAGAGGGGACTCTGTCTAAATAAATTATCGGTGTTAAAGGACGGTAGGGTTGCACGTTCGAACTCTGAAGTGGTTGAAAGGGAAGTTCTCCACCTCAGTTTCAGGGAGAGTACAACTGAAACCCGAACTGGTACATTGCACAAGACCGTTTTCCCTAAAGTGTGTTCCTCCTCGAAACCTTCATAATACACGTCAAAGAGCCGGAGAGACCTTTGTGGTGAGTTCTGTATTATGTCGAATATCTCTTCTCCGACACAATCAAAGGATAACGACAAGATTGTCTCATGGTGTTTGAGTCACTAGATTTTCTGGGGTGTTTAGATAACAGAATATTAAAAGTTCCAGTCTTTAGATAGTACCCAGTCGTCACAACTTAAAGAGGACCTCATAGATACCCTCTTAAGTAGAGGAACGGAAAAGGTCAAAAATCTTGGGTTGACGTAAGGCATCGACCAATTGGAGAAGGAACGTAGGGACACTGGTAAAATAGAAGTAGTGTAGAGGAGACTGAGAGGACGGGGGGAAGAATTTTATTGAGAATATTGATCTAACCCGTATTAGGTCCTATTAGAAGGGTAGAGTTCTAGAAATAATTAGTGTGGACGTTTTAGGGGAAAGAGGACCTTTCATTGCATAGGTATAAGTGTCCAAAACTCCTAATCTTAAATCTACAGAAAGCCCCTGATAATAAGACAGATGGTGTTTTCGGTTCATGTCCTCTTGGTTCCTCGAGGTAGGGTGTCGGTCGTGGTTTCATGGTCTATACCCTCACTCCGGGAGAACCGAGAAGATCACGTCGGGTCTTTCGTCCGTACAGTTACTCGGGTCGACTCTAGTCGTTTTCTTAATGTTCCTTACTATACGGTAACTAATTTTTTTTTACATAAATAAACCAACACGACCCAGAAGCAACACCATACGTCCGAGAGAATCATCCTCGTACACTTTAGATCAAGGAACCGGTTCCTATCTTGAGTCCGGGGAACGAAACCCTCGTACCTCAGAATTGGTGACCTGGTGGTCCTTTCAGGGAAAATAACTAAAAATTGAACTCAAAAACCCACCACCCGATACTTCTGGAGTTTAGGATTTAATTTATTAAAAGTGTCATTAAATTTAGTGGGAAGACCTTAACTCCGTAAAATGGAGAGATGACTGGTCCCACTTCAAACTTTCTCCCTTTTAGTGAAATACTGAAGACGTTTATCGAGGGAAGGAGTACCATACTCTTAAGAATGGGTAATATAAAAGATTCGATAAAGACTTATGGTAGTCTACAGTTTTTACTTTTCCTAAAAATTTAAGTCGTAGGACTAACTAAGGGATTACACACAGACTAAGAAAAGAGGAAAAAAACTGTATCAAATTGTACGGTTTTCCACAAAAACTAGGAATAGTCATGGTAATCGTTAACAAGGTCAAAAGGTCAAAGACTTTAGTGTTTACGAACTTTTATAAGGGAATAAGTAGAGTTTAGAACCTGAGTATCTTCAGATATCACGTCCGAGGAACCACAAAAATACCTGGTTTCATTAATGACTGATGAGACAAGGTTAATTTAGCAGATAGACTTTAAACAATTCGTGATTGGAGGTGTAACCCGAGATACCTTACGGTATGTTCAATTTAATTTTTCTGTCTTGGTGGTGAGAGGTTCTGTAAGGTATTTTACATTAAGTTGTCTGAGTACTCACCTCACTATTTTACAGAGAAACCAGAAAATATTTGAGTTTACACTTTGTGACCTAAACGTCGAGTTCAAGGACTGGAACTTATAATAATAAAACGGAAGATACAGTATAGGAAAAATCTTGAAATACGACTAACAGTTAGGGTAACAGAACCTTTGATCCGTTTCGACTTAATTAGTGAGTTAATGTAAAGAATAACATTCCTTTGTTTACATACTATTTGTTTACCTTCTGAGTACAGGATCAAAGGACAAAGAAACCACCCACATCCGTTGACTAGTCAAGAAGATCAAAATATAGCATAGAGGATTGAATGGACTCTACAGTGACAGACACTGGGATACACACACACAATCAACGAATCAGCACAGGTTGAGAAACGTCGAGGTAAATGGTATCGGACGGTCCGAAGAGACAGGTACCCTAAGAGGCCCGTTCTTATGACCGAACCCAACGGTACGGGAAGAGGTCCCCTAGAAGGGTTGGGTCCCTAACTTGGACCAGAGGACGTAACGTCCATCTAAGAAATGGCAAACTTGATGGACTGTTCGGGAGACACTCGGAGACCATCAAAATTTTATACAGATGTTCAATAGATTTTGATAAGTATGGTTCTTCTCCTAAAGGAAAGGAGGGAACATAGATTCACCCGGCATCATTAAACGAACATCCTCTTCGTTATCTTCATTCTCACGTATTGAAATCTTTTCACTACAACGTATTAAGACTTTTCACGAATATGGAAGACGGACCTATTAAGTGGTAGGAACGAGATTTCCTTCGGTCAGAGGTACTCTCTCGTAGACTCTACTCGTACTCGTACGTCCTCCCCGACACACGTCAAGGAGATCGATCGTCGGAGTCGACTCGGGGGTCTTCTAGAGACATGGGTGACGGTGGGTACACTCACTCGGGAGAACTTCCTAGACGTGTCATCTGGAAGTCTACCGATGTTGAGATCGGTCATAAACTGACGTCGACATACTCTCTGAGGTCCATGGTGGATAAGTCTGTTTGGGTAGGGTTTAAGAACCGACGTTGTGGAACTCGTTTTCTTTTACCATAAACAAAATACGGTGATGAAATGTCCCGTTAAACAGTACGTTGTTACTATTTTTAGTAAATTTTTTTTTTCTGTGGTTTGGACTCAACCATAGATCGACACAAATTTGGTTAAAGGGTTAGTTTCTACCGGAACACGTTTTTGTGAATCGAGTTCAAAGTCCAAAGAATAACTCTTCTCCGTGGCTATAGCCTATAATCCTTAGATCCCAAAATCTGGTGTATAACGATGAGTAACGAAACGCTCAGACCAGTCTAGCGAGAGAGAGATCCTGGATGAAAAGAGTAGAGATTTCATTTTTTGACCCTGATTTACTATACGTCCCAAAGAAGATATGAAGTTTTAAAATATAAGATTCCTGAAAACTCTTGTACCTCTATCGGTGTAGTTATTTTACTTAACTGAATGACATAGAGGATTTTCTTACGTCGGTTGAAGGACCACCTCACCGAGTGGATATTTGGACATCCTTCAAGAAAGTTTTCACAACTTTTCGAACTGAGGTCCAAATCTTCTATGACTACAATAGAATTTTAAAAGATAACTTGACTTTTGTCACTCGAAAAGTTTCTACTGTCATTAATCTTTTTAGAAAGGATTAAAGTCGTAACAATTGAGTTCTTTCCACAATATACGGTAAACTTTACTGAAGTTACATTACATTGTAAACGAATTTAATAAACAGTATTCATCGTGTCAGTAAGGAAAAGAATATTTTATCAACTCGGGAGGGAAAAGGTCTAGTAAAGACAAACCTTGTACTGGAAGAACAACCCCTTACTCGATGGAACTTCTACATTCTTCAATAAATGGGGGTGTGAGATCCGTGTATCCCCTCTTCCTTTACCGTTGGGTGAGGTCATAAGAACGGACCTCTTAGGACACCAGTCTCCTCGGACCACCCGACGACAGGTATCCCAGCGTGTCTCAGCCTGTGCTCACTTCGGTGAATCGTACGTACGTACGTAACCTCTTCCTTTACCGTTGGGTGAGGTCATAAGAACGGACCTCTTAGGCTCCCTGTCTCCTCGGACCACACGACGGCAAATACCCCAGCGTGTCTCAGTCTGTGCTGATTACGTTGAATCGTCGTCGTCGATCCGTATCTCTCCTTCGCAGGAACATTTTAAAAATATAATTTACAAAGACATTATAAATATTGACATATTGTCCATCTGTAACAAAAACATTATTTTTGTTATACTGTTCATATATAAGAACTCGATTTCTCCATTTTATCTTTAGTAAAGAGTACCAAAAATAAGTAAGAAACATAACGAACGGTGAAGTGTAACTTATCTCCAAAAAAAAAAAGGCGGATTCATATAATAACGGGTTGTAATAGAATGACAGACACTTCTAATTAGTTTCAAACCACCTGTCACCGACAAACTAACTTCCTACAACATAAGACACTGTTTCCTTTACGACATGACTCTACAAGTGTTTTACGATTCGCTTACTTCTTTTCCTCTATCAATTAAAACTCACCTCCTTTGTCTAGTCCGAAGACTCCCCTCCACTGTATACTCAGCCCGAACAGTTACCGTCTCGATCTTAAAATTGGGAAGACTGGTGAGGTGGGGTGGGTCTTTTGGGAGTTCTAGAATTGGGATGGACATGACAGAGGTATCGGTGAGGTGGTGGGGGGCGTAGAGGGGACGGTTGACGGGTTGGTCTGGATGACAGAGATTAGACTACAGACGTGTAGTCTTGGTCGAAGTAAGAACAACGGAAGTACTGACACCCTCCATCCTATTGTGATTATAAAATTGTAATCGCCAGTTTGATTATGGGTCGTGATTAATTCGTGAGGGATCTACAGTCCAGGAAATAATTATCCCTCTCGATTATTAAATAGTAGTTGGTCTCCGTAGAAAAAAATTTTTGTTAAGAGGACCCTATAACAACTATATATGTTATTGGATACATAATCTTATATCTTAAATTATTTAAAACTAAATGCATAAGTGGGAACTTCGTTAATTGGTGTTAGTTTCATTATGATACTGGGGACTTTCAAAAGAGTACGAAAAAATATTAGGGGTGGGTGGTGAGTAGAGACAGAGGTCCGTTGGGGAGTAGACGAAAGACAGTGATCCCCAAGCAAAAGTAAAAGTTCTCAACATATAACTACCTTGACACGTCACAAATGACCAAAAACAGTCCGAAACAAATAAATGAGGTTCAACAACACCCGTGGTCATCAAAGAAGGACATATAGCGATCTATCATAACTTAACGTACTCATACGGCGTCAATTAAGTAGATAAGTTGACAACTATCCGTAAACTCGATACCAGTCAAGAACTTATAACTGTTATTCCGATGATACTTATAAATACAATTTTTTCACAAAAAAAATTTCGTAGGTTCAAAATATTCGTCTTTTCAGATCTGAGAAAAATCTGGGAACGTCGGTAGTAAAGGTAGAAAGAGACCCAGAATCGTCTCGGTAAAAGGTCCGGATCTTGTGAGAAGAGACTTACGGAGGAGACGGAAGGTTGAAAGTACACTGGTCATGGTAAAATGAAAAGGACAGAGATGTTTTCGGAGTGAAGAAAGATCTTATTGCGGAGACTGAAGGACAGTAGTCACTCAACCCACGGTGACATATATAGGAGGGTATCTATGTAAAACATAGAAGGGGGTAATAGCCTGAATAGTGGTCCATAAAATTGACGAAGAAATGTATAGTTTCAAAGAGATCTTACTTGTAACAGACCGATTTATGTACAATTTACTAACTTATTTATTTATTTACTTATCATTTCTCATTCTAGTTTCATTCGTGTTGTCCCTTAATCAGTAGATATTAATCTAACACCACTGTACCGTGTTGATATGATTTTTAGTCACTTAACATGTACCGTTCACTTACTTAATACCATATACTTGATATAGAGTTATTGAGATAAAGATTTTTCCCTTAACTGTCTGTCCTTCAGTAGGACTACCTTTTATGCAATTTCACTTTCAGTGAGTCAGTACGGACTGAGACACTGGGGTACCTGATATCTCAGGTACCCTAAGAGCTCCGGTCTTGTGACCTCGCCAACCAACAAGGGAAGAAGATCCCCAGAAGGGTTGGGTCGTTGACTTGGGTCTAGAGAGGGAAAAGTCCACCTAAGAAATGGTTAACTCGGTGGTTCCTTCGGGTCCTTGTGACTTCACCCATCGGATAAGGAAGAGGTCGCCTAGAAGGACTGGGTCCTTAGTTTGGCCCCAGAGGACGGAACGTCCGTCTAAGAAATGGTCGACTCGATGGTCCCTTCGGGGTATACTGTAATTCCTCACTGGTTTTTACTCCGACCCTTCTTAAGAATGGAAAAGTCACAGTTGACATTTACAGGATCTTCTAAGTTACTAGTTTTGAGTTGAATGGTGGTCCAAAAATTGGGGTTATAAGAAAAGAATAAACTAAGTGAATAAATGAATAAGTGAAAACGATCGTTCAAAGTTTCATACAATTTTAATCAAAAGATTGTCGATAACACAATTGACAGGGTGCCACTCATCATTAGATTAGATCTTACCTCCCGTATTATTTGATCCTCGCTCCTCCTTGAGTAAGATATGAACCTTGGTAGAGAGAGGTCCTCTGAACTACGTTTAGTCCTGGGAATAAAGGACAGTACTTCCTATGTACTCCGAAATGGTACTACTATTTTAACTTTTCACGTAAACTTCGACTCGATATTAGATGTGTATGTGTGCATGTGTGCGTGTTTCCGTCCTCCTGTAATTGGTAGTTCCATTAATGGCCTCCTAAACAGGACACCACAAGTAGATGTCCCACTCCAACCCATCCCCGTCCTTATATTCTGATCTCTCCATTCAACCATATTTAGAGAAACGGGACCTTTCTCAAAACCTAAAATAGGGTACCAGTTCCGTCTTTGTTGTAAAATTTTTAATCGAAACATTCCTATTTACTTCCTGATTTACCCAGTAACACTCCCATTTACGTCAGTGTCGATACTTTCTTAAACCGTGGGGACCCTTCTCTTACGTCATATTTAGTTTTAGAGGAAGTGAGCTGATTGAACTCGTATCGTAATCGGAGAGTAAACCCAAGTCCGAAAGAATACGGGTGGAGAGGACGGAAGGGACTTTGGGAAACCAAGATTCGTATCAAAACTTAGACACGAGTCCCCAGAATAAAACACACAAACCCTAGTTCTTCTCTACATATGAGACCGAGAACAAAAAACTCCTGATAGCAAATAGTAATAGAAAATAGTCTTTAAGGTGGAACTCAACTTCCACAGACTTTGTCAGTCAGAACCTCCCCTGTTAGAAAAATGGTGGGACTAAAAAAAAAAAATTAGACAAACTCGGACAAACTGAAAATAGGCATTGATAAAGAACTAAAGTTGCGTAACATCCTCTCTTTAAATATGGACAGTCATCCGATACACACTCTGTCACATACACACACTTAAATACATGTACACACAAAACATACCCATCCATCTCCCAACATAAGTCAAAAATAATGAGGGATTGTTTACAGGTGTTAGAATTACTAAAGTTTCTTGTGGGGGTCCATATGTATATATATATGTGAGTACCGACTAAGTATAACTACATACCGTCTTTGGTTATGTTACATTTCGTTAATAGGAGGTCAATTTTTAATTATTAAAAAAACCGAGGTCAAAGTGGGTAGAGTAACGTACCCCTACTGGGTCTCTCTACAACACCCCTCCCTCCACCCTCCCCCCAAGTACAAACCCTTGCGTACATTCTTAATTTCTAAAATTTTAAATTTTTTTTTAATTTTTAATTTTTTTTTTAATTATTAAAAAAATTTTTTAGTGGGTAAATATCGAGTGTCAACACTTCCAGTCTTCAGGTCCGACTGATTCGATCCAAGAGACTAATCCTAAATTATTCTGACTCAAGTCTCATAAGGTTACCCGGTCGGAGAATGGACTTGCGAGACCCCTCTTCAGGTGAAGGTTTAAGTAAATCCAACAACTGTCTAAAGTCTTGTTTCTGTAAGAGAATATATAACGATAACGATAACGATTCAGTGAAGTTAGCACAGGTTGAGACACACTGGGGTATCTGCCGTCGGGTGGTCCGAGGGGTCAGGGACTCTAAGAGGTCCGTTCTTGTGACCTCACCCAACGGTGAAGGAAGAGGTTACGTACTTTCACTTTCCACTTTCACTTCAGTGAGTCAGTACAGGCTGAATCGCTGGGGTACCTGACGTCGGATGGTCCGATGAGGTAGGTACCCTAAAAGGTCCGTTTTCATGACCTCACCCCACGGTAACGAAGAGAATATATTGACGACTCGTTAATAGTTTTAGTCCTTTAATTTACAACTACTTTTATAATACTGTAGTAGACGTCATTATCAGTTTAATAAAGGAAAGACGACTATTCAGATAATATTGATAGAAGAAGACGAAGCCCTAGGATGAGTCTTAGTCTGTAACGTACACCAACAGTGCAGGACATCAAAGAAAAGTAGACATAATAATAAAGGAGTTAACTAGTAAAAAAAATTCCGAAATGTCTAAAACTCCAACGTCGTAAGAGAGATTCCATTATTAAGAACCCACATTCTAGATAGAAATAAAATCAAAAAATTTAAAACAAATAAATAAATAAAAACCGGTACGGTGTACTATACACCCTAGAACCAAGGGACTGTTCCCTAGATTGAACATGCCGAACGTAACCTTCGAGATTCAGAATTGGTGACCTGGTGGTCCCTTCAGAGAGAAATAGAAAGAACTGTGACTGTAGAAAATTTCTGGTCAACGAAATATCTTACGAAGAGTCAAACCTAAAAAGACTAAAAAAGGAACTATCGTCCTTATCGTATCTACGTTATATTAGTATAGTCTTCCGAACACTGTGGTCAAGGAGGGGTACAACCACTACAAACGAAACTAGTAGACGGATGTCACCATAAAAGGCACAAAGAGAGGACGTTTTATAGACGGAAGGAGAAACATTCATTAAACACCCCTCAAAAAAACTAAAAATATATATATAGACAAGGAGTAGTTTGTTTAAAATCATAGGTCACTACTGAAAAATTTCAGTAAGTAAAAGATAAATAATCAATCGTAAGATGACATTTTTTTGACCCAATAAATAAATATAATGATACTTTAATATAAGAAAAATAAGTTACATAATTATGATATTTGACAAATATCGGAGTAAATACAACTCCGAGTCAAACTGAGTCCAAACCGGTCACCTCAGGAAAATTCGAGTGAGGGTACAAGACAAACGTGTAAGAGCAGTAGAAGGCATAAAAATCCACATCTTTTTATAAGGTCCGAACAGAACGTGAACTCGGGACCTTAGGTGGAAAAGAGGTTCCTCTGAACAATGAAAAATCTCCTCTTACATTAATCTTTGGTCAGTGATCTATGCGAATAACGAAGACCTCTCAATAATGAAAACACTGAAGAGTCATCTCTGGATCCTATATTATATGTTCATGTGTGTACATAAGGAAACAAAGTTGTTGATCATCGAAACAAATTAAAATCTTTTACCCACCTATAAATAAAGGTGAAACGTCTTTTTTATTCTAAATCTTGGTAAAAGAAGTACGACTTGATCGAAATAAGTCGTTAGTATTGATGTAGATAAAACAAATTATCTGGTATAAAAAAATCTTGTTAAAATCCAAATGTCTTTTTGATTCTAAACCCTTCTATCATGTCTCAAGGGAACACGAGGTACGGGTAAAAGGGATAATAATTGTAGAATGTAATGACATCACGTACGATGTTAATTACCTGATTACACCTATGTAGTAACGATTAATTTTACTCATCAAATAAGTCTAAAGGAATCGAAATGGATCACAAGAAAAATACAAAATCTCAGGGTAGGTTTTATAGTATAACGTAAAATCAATAGCAAAGTAAAATACGAGGAGAACTGAAACCACCAAAGCGTTTGAAAAGAAAAAAGAAAAATAAAAAATACTAGAACTGTCAAAACTCAAGCTGATCAGGGGATAAAGTATCCTACGAGGAGATAATCGTGAACAGAAAAATGGAATACTTATCTGAACCTAACGTACACAAAAATCTCTTACTGGAGTCTCCAGGTAAAAGTAGTATAGTATAATTCCCATGTATGATCGTTATATTAAAAAGTGACAACTACAACTGAAACTAATGGAACGTTTTTTTCAAAGAGGTATTATTACAATAGAAAGGTAGGGAACATATGACATGAACAACTTTCTTTCAGAGATGGATTTCGGGTGTAACGAAGACGAAGAACTGGGACGTCATAGATGTATTTAATAAACTTTAACAAAACAGTCTCCATACAGAGAAAAGGAAAATGAATAAATATATGCGAACCGGAGTACTTATAAATAAAACACGAAACCCAATATTAGGTTGTGATAAAACAACGAGTCAGAACCAGTGACACTCGTGGTCGTCAACCGGGGAGACAGGTAAACCGTATGGTAATATTTACACCAAAAACAAACAAAAACTCGTGCAGAATAAAAGACCGTGGTGGTTATAAGTTTCGAGTAAAATACATAAAAGACGGGGCAGTCCGAGCGAAAAGTATTACTATAAACAATCAGGAAAACTTTGATATAAGACACAACAATCAGTGATGCAGTACAGGGTGAGAAACTCTGGGGTACCTGACACGTCGGGTGGTCGGAGGAGATAGGTACCCTAAAGGGTCCGTTCTTATGACCTCACCCAACGGTAAAGGAAGGGGTCCCCTAGAAGGACTGGGTCCATAACTTGAAAATAGAGGACGTAACAGTCCGTCTAAGAAATCCAAATTAGTTTACTCATCATAAACCACCCTTTACCTTCGGTCCAAAGAGTGAGAAAACCTTCCCTTAATCTTTACACCTTTAGTTCTTCTTTCCTTCCATTGAGCGCCTAAACCTAACTTTAAATTGTAAAGTCACATTTAAGTACCAAAATTTAAATGTCTATGAGGAACAGAGTTTCACACAAAACAGATTATAATTCTACCGGTACGATCGAAAGACTACGAAGTCAAGTCAGTCAAGTCAAGTCAAGTCAAGTCAGAGAGTCATCACAGGCTGAGAAACGTTGGGGTACTTAGCGTCGAGCGGTCCGGAGGGACAGGTAGTGGTAGAGGGCCTCAAGTGAGTCTGAGTGCAGGTAGCTCAGGCACTACGGTAGGTCGGTAGAGTAGAAGCCAGCAGGGGAAGAGAAGGACGGGGGTTAGGGAGGGTCGTAGTCTCAGAAAAGGTCACTCAGTTGAGAAGCGTACTCCACCGGTTTCATGACCTCGAAGTCGAAATCGTAGTAAGGAAGGTTTCTTTAGGGTCCCAACTAGAGGAAGTTTTACCTGACCAACCTAGAGGAACGTCAGGTTCCCTGGGAGTTCTCAGAAGAGGTTGTAGTGTCAAGTTTGCGTAGTTAAGAAGCCGCGAGTCGGAAGAAGTGTCAGGTTGAGAGTGTAGGTATGTACTGGTGTCTTTTTGGTATCGGAACTGATCTACCTGGAATCAGCCGTTTCATTACAGAGACGAAAACTTATACGATAGATCCAACCAGTATTGAAAAGAAGGTTCCTCATTCGCAGAAAATTAAAGTA